>CAEMYA010000149.1:1897180-1954680 GCA_903131615.1 Diplodus sargus | reverse complement strand
TCTGACCCTTCTGTATGCTTCTACATAAAGACAAAACATTTTTGAATGCAGGCCAAGCAGTGTGAGGTGGTGAAAGGTGGTGATGCCTCTTGAGGCCAACAACTGGAGGGAGTCCATAAAACTCTTGTTGATTTTGTTCATTGAGAAGAGGGTGGCGCAGAGCAATATTTCAGGGGGACAGCACCTCCTTCTGGTGCCCCTGGGACCCAGAAATCCTTGTTTAGCCAATGAAGCAGTCTATGAAAGATGGAGAACTGAAAAAGATGGACATGCTATTTCACACAATATGACATGCTTTCAGTTTAAGTAGAAAATATTGCAGTTGAGACAATTAGCTTAAGTTAATGTTGAGTTAATTTTGGCAGACATGCTTATTTGTTTTCTTTCCCAGAGATATCAAACTCATGTTGATGTATTAAACCTGCAATGATATGTGTGCAGTAGCAAAGCACATTGTTACATGTTCAAACAGGCAGTCAGTGATTTCTGGCCACCTGGGGGCAGCAGTACAGAACTTTAACATATTTAAAATTCTTAAATTGAGAAGGTGATCGGTTGGCAATCTGTTGCTCACAAGGTTAGTATTCATGTGAACTCCAGTTCCTGGACACCCGATGAATGTTGTGATGTGCTGTTGTGAATGTTGTTGATGTTTTTTTGCAGTTCATTTTCTGGCTCTGTAGCTGCTAAATGTTCCACTATGTTCACCACCTGTCGTTCACCACTGAGCATGCGGTGTATGTCAGTTTTGAAAAGTCCGACATGTCAATTATGATTATAGAACTGTGAGGTATTGTTAGTTGTGTTTTTGAACTTGGCTGGCTCTCCTTCCAGTGTTTATGCCAGGCTAAGCTAACTGCCTGGCACCATGTCAGCTTCCCCTCTCTCCTTTCTGTCTCTGTGAGTGAAGCATGTTTCTCAAAAACTGTTACATAATCTTGAAAGTAATATAAAATGATATCATGTAACAATGTCATTGTAAATTTTAGGTGTACAAATGACTCTAACTACGAGTTCCAAATAAATACATGAATGAAACTGTTAGGCTTCTTAACTCAGGTAGAACCCAAAAGCGGACACAATGCTGGAGCTGGATGCAAAGGAACTTTATCTAAGTTCACAGTTGAGTCACAGTAGGTGAGGGTTTGACTTGAAGGCAGTTGATACGGAGTTCATGAGGTGGAGGATGACGGAGAGGTAGCACACAGAGGCTGGAGAGCTGGGTAGCGTGTAGACGCTCGGCGGAGCGCAGAGCAGGTGGAGAGCTGCAGAGGGGCTGGCACACTGGAGGTTACTGAAGGCAAAGTAAGACGAAGTTAGTCGAAGCACTGGAAGATACATATACACTAGAATAAGTCTTAACAAACACTAACGACTGAGCCATGTACTGCGTGTGGTTAACGAAATGATCTGGCAGCAGGTCACGTGAGGATCCAGGCTTTAAAGCGGGCGGTGATTAACAACCTGCTGCAGGTGCGTGTGTGTGAGATCCCTCCCGAGACCGCAAACTCCTCCCAGCCTTCCAGTGCACCTCTGCAGGCAAACATAAACACACTAACACACCACACAGAAGACTGCAGCCATAGACTGTGACAGAAACATCTAGAAATGTTTAACTTGGGCCATCATTCCTCACTGCAGGTCAAGAACCTGTTCATTATAATGTCTTTTTAATGTTTTCTATCATCCAACCTTAAGCTTGACTGTTCATTATCTTTTGCCCCACTATGTACTTTTTTAACTGATCAAAACACGAAAGGTGTAAAAAATGAAGTATGTTGTGTATTTGTGTGTATTTAGCTGTGTGTGTGTTTGTTGCAGCGAGGGAGCAGCTGAGGCGATCAAGACACAGCAGGACCTTCCTGGTGGAGAGTGGAACCGGAGAGCTGTGGTCAGAGCTGCAGACTGGTGAGACTGCGTGTGTGTGTGTGTGTGTGTGTGTGTGTGTGTGTGTGTGTGTGTGCGCATGTCTTTGCAAGTGTCACACAGACCCCACATGTCGAGGATATAGATGGTTTTGACTTTTCACCCTGGCAGGCAGACTGACTATGAGAAGCAGACACACGTGTTTTCTAATTCCTACCAACCTTCAGATTTGGACCTTTCCCTCCAGCACATCATCACCTCCTTCTGAATTCACTGTGTGCTTTTTATTTCAGTGTGGTGACTTTTTCCACTCATTATTTGCAATGTCTACAAAGTTTTGTTTAAATTGGGGTCTTAGCGAAATGAGTTCTGGCTTCAAACTAATTCTGACCAGGGATCCCAGTCTGAAAAAAGTCTAAATGTTACAAAAGTAAAGTCACAATAATAATTTTACAATAACAGGATAATAATGTCTTAAGAATCAAATCATAATCTTTTTGAAAGGAACAAGGACCAACCAGTTTGTACCGTGTCACTTTGCTATTCACAACTCATTGTGTCAAGTTTGGCCTGGGTGCTTAAAATCCTACGCAGGGACAATCAAACTCAGCCAGTTCTCCAGTTTAACACACAGCCATTTCTTTCTGTTGAGCCATGACTGCAGTCTGAGCAGCCACGCGCCCCTGCTGACCCTTTCTGCTCCCCTTCCTGTCCACACACAGGAAGGACCCACCCCGCGGGACTCTTTGCCTCGGCACTGAACATAAACCAAAGGAGTAGAAAGAAACTCTGTCTTATCCTTGTCTTACATTTTCTTCTCTCATCCTTTCCAACATTTCTTCATTTTAGTTAATTTTTTGTTGCTTGTGCTTTTTATTTTTCTCACTCATGCTCGTGTTTGGGGTGTTGTCAGTTTAACTCAGGCTCTTATCCTCTAACATATCATAAACACACGAAAACACACTCACAGATGGAGCGCAGCAATCACAGATGTCTGACGGTTGTTTATGTTCGGGGGTCTGCTGGTTGAAGAGTTTCAGGGGGATTGCGCGTGCACACACACACACACACACACACACACACACACACACACACTGGAAACATGACATTTGGATGTTTCACAAAAATGAAGACACATTATTATCCACCATTTCCTCCAAGTTAAGGAGACTGTGCTATGTGAAATATTTCCTGGCCCTGAAATCAAACTGACACGCAAGTGTTTTCTCGTTTATCAGAAGTAACAGATTTCATGGAAAGAAAAATGTTTCCAGAGCACAGCGGGTGTTAAAATTACGTTTGTTTGTGCAGGTGACAGGTATATCGTCGCAGACTGTGGAGGAGGAACAGTTGACCTGACAGTCCATCAGATCGAGCAGCCACAGGGAACACTCAAAGAACTCTACAAGGCTTCAGGTAAACATTCTGACAAACTGCTAAAACACACAAATGAACATATTGCTTCAGTTTCCAAAGCTGTAGTTGTTCTTCCAGGTGGTCCATACGGTGCTGTCGGAGTAGACCTGGCCTTCGAGGCCATGCTGTGCCAGATCTTCGGTGATGACTTCATCCAGAGCTTTAAAGCCAAGCGGCCGGCAGCCTGGGTTGACCTCACCATCGCATTTGAGGCGAGGAAACGGACGGCGGCACCGGGCAGGGCCAACGCCCTCAACATCTCCCTCCCCTTCTCTTTCATCGACTACTACAAGAGACACCGGGGCCAGAGTGTGGAGGCCGCCCTGAGGAGGAGCAAGTGAGTGTGTGAGTGTATGAGCAGTTTGATTATGGATTGATTTGATCTGTCTCTAACACTAAAAATGC
Source organism: Diplodus sargus (assembly GCA_903131615.1). NCBI lineage: Eukaryota > Metazoa > Chordata > Actinopteri > Spariformes > Sparidae > Diplodus > Diplodus sargus. The sequence continues at coordinate 1,950,993 of CAEMYA010000149.1, read as the reverse complement.
AAACTCTCTCCTCTGTGTGTGTGTGTGTGTGTGTGTGTGTGTGTGTGTCTCTGTCTGTCAGCATGAACATAGTGAAGTGGTCCTCCCAGGGGATGCTGCGGCTGACACAGGAAGCCATGAATGAGCTCTTCCAACCCACCATCATCAATATCGTCAAACACATTGGTGAGAAACACACAGAGACAGACGTACCACGCATTCTCATGGCGGCCATCTTCTCATGACATCACAGTCAGGGCGTGAAGCTCAACGTGGAATCAGTCTGTATTTCAAGGTGCTTGATAACCCGTTAGCTACCATTAGACAACAGCTAACATTAGCATTCAACCACAGCCATTTGTGTTCTATGATTTAGTAGAAAGGCTTAAATTAACTATCAGTTATCATCTTGGACTTATTTTTAGCTAACATATACTAATGTTAGCTGTTGACTAAATATATGTTATATAGCTAATAGGCGACCAAATCTGTTGTTTTCACACGACACCACCCTTTTGAAAGCAGCAAGTAGAGCTTCTGAGGAAAATGGCCGCCATGTGAATATCTTTTGTTGGGTTGCACACTTGCACACAGTGACATGCATATTAAGAGTGTATACATACACATACAATAGCAATTAGTCAAAATAAGTGGTTACGTTTTCTGATAAAGTCGGCTAAAGTTGACTAAGCTAACTTTTTGCCAAACTGTTGCTTATTTTCAGATCCGGTAAATATAGGACGACGTCAGCACACAGTCCAATATTCTCTCGTTTAAGTCTGGTTCTTGCAGATATCTGTGATGAGAGCAGTGAGAGTAGGCCATTAAAACAAAACAAGAGCAGCTACAAGAGGCTAAAAGGCTGAGGGACACTGCAGTCAGGTGATGATTGTCAGACGATTCACATTGAGCTACTCCGTTCACTGTCATTTCAACCATTGTTAGTACAAGAATTTGAAAAGGTGCAGCTTTAACTTACATAGATTGGAACTAAGTTTGTTTTGGCTCTCTTACACTGACCTCACAGCATGACAAGTTGCCAGAAACAGTCCAATAAGTGAGCTACTTGTGAGTCACTTACTTTAGATAACACATCCTTGTATATCATAAATGGGCGTTGTAAATCTAAATGATAAAAGAAAGAAGCACAAAAAAGAACAAAGTGCATTTTTCAACCACCCGGCTCTGAACAAACTTCAGCATAATGGCCTCCATAGTCTCCCTGTTCTAAATGACACTGACCTCATTGTTTGTTTTTTCAGCCCTGCTAAGTAAAACTTAAAGCAGAAAAATGGAGAATGTCTGTTTTAAATCAGTCACATTCCAGTGGTACATTCAACAACCAGGGGCCTTGTTTTGTAGCTTTTAGCTGCTGGCCTTTGTTGGATCACCGTACGACAATGAGGCCGGAATGGGTTTCACATGTGTCAAATTGAAGAAATGTGAATGGAGTGTAGCTGGTGGAGAGGAAGTAGAAATCAGCATGAATATCCACCGATGGTACATTTTATCTACTTATTTTCCTCCCTCACTTCTAACGTGAACACAGAAGCATGCACTTTGCTTTAACACATCAATGAAGTGAAATTATTTTAAAGCTCTCGCTCCTTTCTACTCCCCTGACAGAGGAGCTGATGGCAAAACCGGAGGTGCGTGGAGTGCGTTTCCTCTTCCTGGTTGGTGGTTTTGCAGAGTCGCCCATGCTGCAGAAAGCAGTCCAGAGAGCAGTAGGGCGGACGTGCCGCATCATCATCCCCCATGATGTCGGACTGACCATATTGAAGGGTGCCGTGCTCTTCGGCCTGGACCCCACTGTGGTGAGTGTTCAGGAGTTCCTGCTCGTCCTGGAGCGGCTCTTTGAAACACGTCCTAATGAACTCTTTCTCATAGGTCAGAGTGCGACGATGCCCCCTGACCTACGGCGTTGGTGTCTTGAACCGGTTTGTGGAGGGACGTCACCCTCGAGAAAAACTCCTCATCAAGGAAGGCCGGGAGTGGTGCACCGACATCCTCGACCGCTTTGTCTCCGTCGACCAATCGGTGGCTCTGGGCGAGGTCGTGAGACGGAGCTACACGCCTGCTCGTCTGGGCCAGCGGAAGATCATCATCAACATCTACTGCAGCACGACGGACGACGTCACGTACATTTCCGACCCCGGAGTCAGGAAGTGCGGGACGGTAACTTTAGACCTTCCGGAACCGTTACCGCTACCGGGAGCAGTGGGAGGGGCAGGAGGAGGAGGAGGCGCAGAGAGGAGAGAGATCAGAGCGACCATGCAGTTTGGAGACACGGAGATCAAAGTCACAGCCGTTGACGTCATGTCTAACCGCTCCGTCCGGGCTTCCATAGACTTCCTGTCTAATTGAGGAGGAGCAGGAAGTGGAGATGAGGATTGGAAAACAGAAATAACTGATTCTAGAAATGATAATTTTAGAAAGAAGCGGTACTTTGGGAATGGGTGACATGTTTTTTGGAAAGAACAGCAACTCACATCGTGTAATTCACATATTTAGGCTTTACATTTACCCCTTAGAGTAGAAAAATGAGAGGAACATTTTCTTCAGCCTTCATGAGTCTATCTGAAGGGTAGTGTATCCTTTCTGTGCAGAAAAGAAGACTTTAATTTGTCTTTGACCTCTGGATTCGTTGGACAGTTCAACATGCCGCCTCATACATTGCTGTTGTCGGCATTTCCCACCCAGAAACTATTCAGAGGAAACTTGTGTGAAGCCTTTAAAAGCGAAGTGACCGTCCCCGCTGCAACAGATAGCTTCTTATAATTCAAGACAGTTTGACGATCACCTAGAAAGACTACATAATGATATATACTACCTAGAGTTAAACTCTCATCTGAATTGCTATATATGAAGACTTTTGCCTCATTTAATGACGAAGATATGAATATTACACAGGGATCTCTCACAAGCTCTGCTATGATACCTCATTTAAATCCTATTTCACCTTCCATATTGGAGAAATTGACACAACTACCTGGACCGCGGCTGTGTTTCTCTAACGTGACTGTGATTGTGCCTCATCTAGTGGTGAAAGGACTGAACTACAAGCGGAAAATCATTATGGAAGATGAAGGCACACAAAGGACTATGTCAACATTTACTGTCAGGTGAAGTGTTCTGTATTGGTAGTGTTTAATAGTACAGGACATTTCACTTCTCTGCAACACATGAAGAACTGTATCTTTATATTTTCTTTAAGATTTTTCACATATAAAAATGAGAAATTCAAACCAGCCTGATCCAAAAAGGAACAGTTCACCCCAAAAATCTAAAATATATATTAACTATATATATTAACTACGTATATTTATATGTTTCTTCCTATTTGTTGTCTGTTTCGGTGTGAGTTGCTGAGTTTTGGACACGTTGGCCATGGAGATTTCTGCCTCTCTGCTCTGTTAAATATAACAGATGTGTGGATTTTGAGGTGAACTGTTCCTTTAAGTTGGCCACAAGCCAAGCTCTCACGTCTCATGTAAAACTTGACTCGTTGTCCACTTAGTCACTTTTCTCCGTGCTTTCGACCACATTTCTCAAGTCTTTCTCAGCAGATGGAGTTTGCCAAGTGGTTCCGTACAACTGAGCTAACACAGTGAAGACGAGCTCCATCCGCTCAGGCAGACGGGCTACATGGGTTTGAAAGCACAGAAAAGAAACTGCCTATGATTTTGTTTTATTATCTATTAAAGTACCACAAGCATTAATAAGGAAGGTTGCTTTAACCTTCCCACCTTCAGACATCGCTGCCTCACCTAAGGCAGCCATATGAAGTGTATGCTGTAATAAACTGTATTCGTGTTTATGTTCACGAATGTTTTTCCAGTCCACATTAAAACTAATCTTGTACCACTGATAGATTGATAAACTATCAGGAAATAATCTTTTCCCCACTCTCCAGATGGTTAAAATAACACACATGAACAGTCAACAGTATGATTTCAGCTGTGAATTTATTGATAAGAATGGTCCAATAAATAGTTTGACACAGCGTTAACAGGTGAATGGTTCAGAACTGCTCGGCATCCCATCAGTGCTTTACTTTCCATTTGTCACATAACATAAACCAGATTAGAAATTATGGAACAGCTTGAGGTCAGAGAGGACAAGCCGACTTGGACAGGAGTGTGTTTGTTTCAAAACCAAGAGGGACCAGCTTTCATTCTGCTTGTATTTCAGTATCACTTCTCAGTAAAAATGGCCACACGTAGAAGGACGCAGTGCTTCAAATGTTAAGACGCGACCAAGTCAATCATTCAGCAAGAGAAAAAACTACAGGTGACAAACAGAACACAAGAAAAGTCAGCCATCTTTGACAAAGTCTTCAGAATGAATTCCTATTCCCTCTTTTGACTCACTACATCTGTCATTTGCCATGTGTCTGTAACTAGTTACAACACCTCATTCTACCTGGAATTCAAATACAAATGCAGGTCAAACCTGCAGGGCAACATTCAACAATCAACATTTGTCTGCGTTCATGTTAAATGTGACCTGACCGATTCAGAATACTCAGTCTTCTGTCTGCATTTGCATTTTAATAGCAGTATAAAATAGGGTTTTGCTTTGCTTCCTCTTAGTGAGCGTGGGGTCTCCCGCGGCCTCTGCCCCTGCCACCGCCTGGAGGTCCATCCATAGAGCTGCGTGGGTTCTTGATCGTCTCATCGACTGACAGGATGAGACAGGCCGCCTCTGACGCCGCCGTTAGAGCATTGATCCGCACGATGGACGGCTCCCAAACGCAGGCAGCAAAGTTGTCTGCTATGTCCTCGTTGTTGATGTCCACACCGTACCACATGCCGCCCTGCAGTGAGATAACAGTCAGAGTTGACTTTGTTTCCTGTTCCATGTGTTATTAATGCAGACCATGAAAGTGCCCTTATGCCAAGTACTTCACTCAGAGTATTGTGCAGGATTAGGCATGTGTTTCATTTCCTACCTGTGCGTGTTTGGCACGCAGTTTGTTCAGGATGTTGGTGGCGTCAAAGCCGGCGTTGTCACACAGCTGTCTGGGGATGATCTCCAGGGCCTTGGCATAGGCTCCAATCAGCAGCTGCTGTTTTCCAGGGATGGTCCTGGAGTAATCTCGCAGGTACTTGGACAGCTCCATCTCTATGGCTCCTCCACCTGCTACAATGGAGTCGTTCTGGAAATAAGTAGTAATTTCAGTGAGCACAGAGGGACTGACAAATTAAAGTTCTAGATTCAACATTTTTAAGACCAATTCATCTGGCTCTTCCAAATCCAAAAGGTGATGCAGAGGTCATATATACAGTTGTCATGATCGAAAAACACAGATGTCAAACAGATTTACAACTTTGTTAACATTAACCTCAGAAAAAAGAAACCAAGATCAGACCCAAATTTGTATCAGTGAGTGTTTTCACATCTTTTGATTTTATAGACTAATGAATTGTGAAAATACTTTGTAGATGTTGTTAATTTAAAAATAAAGTGAAAAAATTAAGAGCTTTAGCGACTAATGTTAACCCAACCAAAAAAATTGAAAATGTAAAATTCATGGATCTTTCTGCCCATGAAACCATGATGCACATCCATCATTGGGCAGCATTCTTTCTCATTTAACTAAAGCCCCCCCAAAAAACATATATGCTGCAAGTTTCCATCAAAGTGAAACTCTCTCCAAAAAGCAACCTCTGCTTTATTTGTGAATGTATATGAGTCAAACCTTCGTGTAAAAGCATAATTATGACGAAAGAGGCACTTTTAAGATTTACCGTAGTTTCGTTTTCTTGCAAGCTCATTTTCAATGGAGTACTACGGACACTTTAGCGCTAGCATCAATCGCTACTTTTAAAACACTAAGAAGGCTCGACACAACATGAAACTTTGCTCGTAGTATCACCAGGGTCTCTACACATGAACACGAGCATTGAGAACATTGTTTGTGTATGCAGAGTTACTAAAAAGAAGGTTTTTGAACAACTCACTGTAGGAGCTGGATCTCCGGCGCGTCGCCGTCATGGCAGACGGAAAGTGTCGATCCTTGAGTGCGACCTGACAGGCAGGAGGTCCACCATCACTCTCCTTCCTGTTAGGTCGCACTCAGGGATCCACACTTTTTGTCAACACGCGCCGGAGATCCAAAACTACGGTAAATCTTAAAAGTGCCTCTTTCATCGTAATTAGGTTTGACTCATATTCAATCACAAATAAAGCTGAGGCTGCTTTTTGGTGAGAGCTTCATTTTAATTTAGCATCAAGGTTAGAAAGAATTACATAATGGAAAAACATGAATTTCCGACCAAACTGAAGAATCGTGTAGATCTTATTGGAGAGAAAATTTAACTACAGTGAGTTTAAATATGGAACTTATCTGATCACCATGGGTAAGAATGCACTGACTGCTGTGAAACAGAGAGAGCTTTGTTTTACTGATGTGATGTTTCTGGTTTTTAATCTTGTGGACATGTTTATATTTTCTGGGCGAGATAAAAGACAATCTTTCTGCAGCAGCTGGACGATGAAGTGTGTGTAGGGATCTGCAGGCTCAGAACTGAATAAAGTAACTTTATGTAGGTGATTTTTTAACTCCTGAATCCCTGTTGACAACTCAACACAATATGTCACGTTGGTGGAATGAACAGTAAAGCAGAGAACACTGCATCCCAACAGCTAGAAATAGCAGATGTGTACACCTCATGTGTCAGCTGACCTTGATGGCTCTGCGTACGATCATGATGGCATCGTGCAGTGACCTCTCCGTCTCCTCTGTGAACTGTTCTGCTCCGCCCCTCAGGATGATGGTGCACGTCTTCGCCTTCGGACAGCCCTTGAAGAAGTTGTACCTGCAGACACACACACATGGTAGGTGTGAGTGGCCGTACTACGTCATGACCCGTAATTTATTTTAAAAGATGTTGTGATCTCTGAATCGTCCCACTTACCTCTCTCCTCCAACCTGGACCTCCTCAAAGAGTTCACACTGTCCCAGGACGTCGTCTGTCATGGCACCTACTGAGGTCTGGATGGAGCCGCCGCAGGCCTGGAGGCCACATTAGGTGTTAACAGATAAACAGCTTAAAGTCATAACAGCCATGGCTGTCAAGCAGGTACTCGAGTCATCTAACTTTATCTTAAATGCAGGTGTGAGGTGTTCATTGTCTGCATGTGTCGTACCATCATGGTCCTCCTCAGATCCTCCTCCTGCACCCTGCCAGCGCAGAACAGATCTCTGTCAGCAAAGTACTGGGTGGCCACATCACCGATGGGCAACTTGGACAACACCACCTTGGCTCCTGACTTATAGATCTTCTCCAGTTTGTCATACAGGATGTTCCACTCTGCGTCCACAATGGCCTGGTACTCCTGCGGAGAAGGGGAAGAAGACAAAAATAAGTTTGAGCAGGACTATTTTGACAAAGAAATAAAGAGATATTTTAGATAATAGATTAATCAGAAACATAATTGGAATATACAATTCAAAGAAATATAGAATAATATCTACAATGTATTGCAATCTAATGGAGAGGAGAGGGAAAACAACTTCATATATAAAGCTGAAATGGGAAAGAACTGGGAGTGAATATTTCAGAAAATTAATGGCTACATATTTGGAGAACACAACAGTCAACCACATCATCACGTGCTTGGAGATTATTTAGTTGGAAGAACTTAATTAGATTCTTTATCACACCTAAAATCCAGAACAAATATCTGTCGGTACCGCAGCCATGTTGGAGAAAGTGTGGGGCTACAAATGTAGATCATTCCCATGTTTTTTGGCTTTGCCCTAAAATTACAAAACTTTGGGAAAATATTCACCTGATTATAGTCAGAGTTCTGGATTATGACATATCCAAGTCATGTGCATTACTCTACTTTGGCAACATGACAGGGAATGTTGTGTTAAATGGGGACATAGATTTGTTTAAAATTTTGTAAAAAAGCAATTACGAGAAAATGGTACAACCCTGACCCACCGACACAAGATGACTGGTTGAAAATTGTGAATGAAATATATGTTATGGAACACCTGACCCATAAGATAAGGACCTAAGAGGAACAATGTCGAGAAAAGTGGGAGAAATGGACTGACTAACCCAAACCCACACATCAACGACAGGATAAGGACCATCAAACTGACATTATCACGGGAACAAACTGTAGAGACACGGCAATCCAGCATGTTCTTTTTCACTTTGTTTGTTTTTTTTCCCTTTGTAATCCTTACCAGTGTTTATATGTTGCATTAAAAAAAGGCAATAAAAATAAAGTATTAAAAAATAATAAGTTTGAGCAAAGAAGAGACTCATTTCTTTCACATCCTCACGACTGTGTCGTGGTCCTCATACCTCCACAGATTTCACGCGGACCTCAGCGTTATCCTTCTCAGCCTTCAGCTCCAGCTCCACGTTCAGCAAAGCGATCTTCGGATTCTCATAGCGTTTAGGCTGCATCTCAAACCCAGCGTAGGAGAAGGTCTTCTTAAATGCAACCCCAGAGACCAACTGGGACTCCTGGGAGATTTAAATATAGAAGGTATTACATCCTATTTCTTCAACCAAACCTTTCAGACTGTTTAGGTGGGAATAAAAGTACTAAAATACAAACCTCAAGGGCTCCTCCCTGGACTTTCTTGATGCCGATCATCTTCAGAGACAGCAGCTCGTCCAGAGAAATGACAGCGTCCACCACCATTTTGGAGAAGAAGTCCTTCTGACCAGCGATTAGCTTTGAGTTCAGGGCTGTGGCTGCACACTTCTCCAACAGCTGCCTCTGCTCTCTAAGAGGACAGAGAGGGAGACAAGTACATTAGAAAATGTACAACTGCACTGATTTTAATATGCTCAATGTAACCAAAACCCCAGGAATACAATGTTAAAAGGAATAGGGCATTTCATTTCATTTCTTAAATTCTTAATTGCCCAAGCAAATCACATGTTGCAATGAGCACTTACTGCTTGTCGTCTTTCTTCACCGAGACAGCGACCTCCTTGATCTTGTTGACAGCAAGGTTGGTGGCGGTGCGGAATGCTCTGATGATGGTCTGAGGGTGGAGACCTTCCTCCACGTACGACTTCAGTTGCTTCAGGAACTCAGCGGCCAGGAGAGTGACGGAGGTGGTGCCGTCCCCGACCTGAGAATGGGAAAAAATTATTTAGGAAAACCTGTTACGATGTTCTGACAGTGGAGATTATCCTCTGTGTTGGGACCAGTTCAAAAAGCAAAGAAACAGCATCTCACACACACACACACACACACACTTCTCACCTCTGCATCCTGGGAGCGAGCGATGTCCACCAGGGTCTTGGCAGCAGGGTGGACTACATCCAGCAGTTTCAGGATGGTGGCTCCATCATTGGAGATTGTGGCCTTACCTGGAAAACACAGTTGATTATACATTTTTCGGGAGGATGAATCCATCCTGTAATGGACTCCTTCATCAATCAAATCAAATCTCTCCTCATCTAATCATCTCTCCTCACCTCTGCTGTCCACCATCAGTTTGTCCATCCCTCTGGGCCCAAGGGTGGTCCGGACAGCCTCAGCAATCACCTGGAAAAGAAAATGAACATGTTAAGACAGATTTAAAGCATATTCAGTTAGACACACACTACATAGAAAAACAAAAACGCATAATCAAGGAAAGACGAGCTGCTTTTCTGACCTGGCAGGCAGTGATGTTACTGATGAGCTGAGGGATGCCCTGAGACGTGTCTGTCCCCTCCTTCAGCAGGATAACCGGTGTGGGCTGAAGACAAAGTAAAGATTGAGAGGGCAGAGGAGTGGCAGACAGAAGAGAAGGAGAAATTCATCATGTTTAAGTTAGGGCTGCAACAACTAACACAAGTGTCATCTTTTAAATCAAAACAGACTATTTTGATAATCAACTGATTTTCATGTGCAGTAAGTTACTAGTTAATTTGCATATTCAGATAATTCAGCGTTTATGGGCTGAAATTGTTGTGGGTGGAACATTTTGTGAGACGATGTTTTATTATAGCCAGATTAGCACATTTATAAAAATATGTTTATTTTATCTGCAATCTGCTAGAAAAAACACTGATACCTATATTCTATAGAAAAACACTGGATATTAGCCCTGATAATCGGCCAGGGCTAATATCCGGTCTACCCCTACTGAATATCTGTGATGGGTGGGCTAAACAAGACATTTGAGGACATAATTTTAGGATTTGGGAAACACTGATCCACTTTAATGCACTTTAGTTTTTTGGGGAATGCATGTTTTGTTTGAAGGCCTAATAAATGAAAAAACGTTGTGCTTTTTTTGAAAGCAAAGGCTACTGGAATATTCAAAAAATGTCAATATTCAATAAACATTTACTTTCTTAGAAAAACATGTTTAAAAATGCATTCTAGGCTATTTATGCAATATTTAAAAAAAAAACAGAGAAAAACTTAACCGCATTCCATATTCGGCCAAGCGTTTAAATTGTATTCGGCTTTGGTGCATCGCTATTGAAAATATAAACTAAACTATGAGTTACAGCAGTACTTCCATTGAAATCCTATTGCGATGCGTGTGGGACTTAACTAGTGCAAGATTTCAATATCTGAAAAATATCCTTCAATCTCACTCAGCTTCAACAACACAGTCTCCATGTTAAAGTTACCATTAGTTATATTCAAGAGTTTTAACCTGAGTTGGTTACAGACGCAGGCGGTGACTGACGAGAGACTGCAGGGTGTGATGCTTTTTTTTTTTTGGTGTGATGCTTTTGTTCCCCATCAGACATGCAGCTGTGTGACGCTGTCAAAAGCCGGATGTCTGTTTATAGGCTGCCAATAATGCTGCTCACTGTAGCAAACTACATATCACAGCTTTACATCGTAATCTTACGATAAAAATGTTTTGGGTCATTCGTTTTATTCATTTTTACAAGTAACGATATTAAACTTTGTCTGGTCTTTGTTAGCTAGCATCATCCACTTCAGTCAGGCATGGCTACCAAATCTTTGGCCAAAATATCAAAGCCGATGACCAATTAACTGAGCAAAACGTGCGGAAATTGGTTGTCAGAATTATCTCTGGTTCTACACAGAAGCTATCAGAGTTCCCTTTGCAGGCACTCATACAAAAAGGCTAAACATACAGCAGCTAACTTGATAATAACCTGACTGGCTTATCGACAGTGACAGAAGCTAGCACCGCTAATGACAGACGAATCCACAAAACTCCGAATTACAAGCACAAACTGTTCGCAAAGCAGTAAAACTTTCTTTATACGGGAAAACTGACGCTAACGTGTTAGCTAGAATCATTGTTAGCATCGTCTACGCCCATTGATGCTGTGTAATCCTGCGAGGCTAGCGCAGTCTGGCTCACAATCCGGTCATTTAAAAATCATCTCCACAAAATAATTGTTTCCAAACGTCGCCAAAAGAGGGTCATCTAATCTGAGAGCAGTCATGGTGTAAATATTCACTGATAAACTGACGGATGGACATGGATTTAACATTTGAGTGTGCGCTATGAATGCTAACTCACTCACCATCATCTTAGCAGTTCCTTCGAGAAGCTTTCGACCGGCATCCAATCCCACAATGCTTTTCGAAATCAGGGTGCGTTCAAGAACACGAAGCAGCGTTTCGACGACGATACTAATTTATATTTCACACTTATGATGAAGAGGCGTCTCTTGTGTTGGTGCAGATCCTCAGTATGGAGTCCCACAGTGTCCAAAATAAGTCATTCTAAAAGGACTGAGAAAAATAAAAGATATGAATAAATTGTGTACAACATAAAATTTACTTTAATTATTACGTGATTGCTACATAAAGTACGATATATTTCAAACTTAACTCATCATAATCGTGGCGTTATCATATCATTGCTCTTATTTTCATAGTGAGTAGATTTTCTATTTCTATTCTATTGAATTGGACATTTTTATTTTGAAATGTCTGTTATTATTTCATTATGACAGTTTGTTTCTGATGACACATCTATTTATCAATTCATTTTTATGTTTACACACACATATATATCGTGGAATGACATAATGGATGTGGGAACTATGTGTGCTGAGGGGGCTGCAAAACTCCCCAAAACGAGACTATAACATATACCGAAGAAGGCCCAAATAACTGCAATTTGTCAGAGACGGCACTTCACAAAGTTTACACAGTTCCCTCCTTTCTCAACAACTCATAGAACTGAGAGTTTTCTTCAGGGAGTCTGGGGACTTTCTCTCTCTCTTCATCTCCTTGCTGTTGTTGACTGTGGTTGATGTGGCTGATTCGACCTGTAACATGTTGGTGTTCAGATTTGCATTCTGCTGTTGTGCCAAACGTTCTAAAGTTGTAAATGATGTGATAATATCGATCAGATACGTGATGTTATCCTTCTGATTATGCAAATTAATACAAAAAACATGAATGTGGTGCACCATTATGACATCATTTTATAGACTGATACCTCAGCATCCCCATCTGTAACAGACTTCATCCCTGTATGATAAAACTACAAATAAAAGGGATTCCACTTATTGTGGTATCATGATAATATTTTGCCATCCTCTTTTGCTTGCTTTAATTCTGCAAAGAGCTTACAAGCTGCCATTTTCATATCAGACTGGTAACGTCTAAATGAAATGTACAATAAATGACTCCTCGGTCATTATAACCACCAAACTTCTCAAACTTCTACTGTATGTAAATACCTCTTATACCATGAGGTCTGGGGGAATACTCGATTCTGATTGGCTGCAGGGTGTGCATTAACCCCTGATATACGGACACCTACTAAGTAGTTCCAGTCAAATTGTCTGTTCACCGTTCTAAATCAATGCGCTAGCTGGCGTATCAAATCTGAATATGTTATTTCCAGCACTGAGTGCAGTCCGTCAGTCCTTCAGTGCCTCTGAACACCACAAGGTGGCGACTGTAACACACAAACTGCAGAAAGTTCACTTCCCCTCTAAATTTACTGATACACGAGTAATCTCACATCTCGTTCGCTGTTCAGCTCTCTGCTTCAGGCTGCGGCCACAGTAACGTTACACACGACATGACTCTAGCTAGCTAACTGGTCTTGTTAGCTAGCATACTGTCAAATTATATTTACTGTTTGTCAACCGTACGCAATTGAATCTTGCTAGCATAGCGTTAGCTTTCTGGCTCATCGCTCAGCGGACTAGAACGTCTCCCGTTGCCAAGTCGTATCTATGGTCCGTCCTATTTACTGGAGGAGTGACCAATGTTTCCGTTGCATAAGAACCTTAGAGAGGGTGATGATCGTTCCAGGTATTAGTCAAACCCTCAGGCGTTACCAGGGAAACTTAGTTATGGCTTGTGAGAAACTTTATATTTTGATTGTAAAACGCATGGAAACATAAATTGATGGTCTTAATTTCTTTTCTTTGGCAAGTGACCATGGTATAAACGGGATAATGCCCTTCGAGGTCTCCATAATCAGGAATTATAGGCCTCTACGTCATCGATTAATTCATGATTATGGACACCTCGTCGGGCATTATCCCTTACTTCAAAGCTCCTGCACATGTCCCAAAGTAACGCCACAGTAATAATGTTCATCTCGTCTTTGTTTTTTGTTAAACAAATTCATAGCAGGTTGTATGATGTGAGAAGGCCGTCTGAGGAAAGCATCGCTGCATGGAAACTTTTCATTAGCACACAATCATGCTCAGAAGTGCATGACAATACGTGACATACCTTTCAGTCAGGAGCTATTAGCAGAGTACATTGAGCATGCCGGCCGTGACTTTGCATTCACTGACTGCTGGAAACAGAAGAGAGCACACAGCCCCGAAAAATTTGCGTTTCCTAAAAGTACAACAGTCCGGCTGTACTGTGTATTTGCAGAAAATTATATAATGTGTTTCATTCGACCGTACAGTTGTTTTGATATGGTCGGTTTACTTCCAAATGACGTGATAGTAAATGACTTTCCCGACTTCAAGAGCAGAAGAAGGTTTAGGTCTTGCTTGTTCAGAAGGCCTGCTGCAATCAGGGCAAGCTGGAGTTTAAAATGACTGTAAGCAACCAAACCACTATCAAAGGTTATAGGTTAATGTAACTTGTAAACTGTGATTTGTTGCTCTTTTCTGTGCACGCAACATATATTGCATGTCTGTCCGTCCTGGAAGAGGGATCCAACCCAAATCCCGCGGGAGCGGGCGGTTTGAACTTTGCTGCGGGCGGGAACGGGCGGCTAAAACAAACACTGCGGGAGCGACAGGATGACGGAGTCAAAAAATGAAGTAGAAAAAAAGCTGAGACAAGGTCTCTACAACAGAAAAAATAAGCAAGGCAAGTCTGACATTTGCTTGCGTGTTTCATCTCCAGTATCCGGCATCCGGTGCGCCTTTGATTTGATGTGATAGTCAACGAGAATTGAAGGGAAAAATAAAACTAGAAATAAAATTTAAAACAAAATAGAAATACCTCCTAAACGATATTATGCACATGCAAAATGACCTAAAATGAAATTAAAGTATGCAGGAAATGACTTTGAGTCTTTGTTAATCTGGTATAAATTGTCAACACAACAAACACGAGGAGGCATTGATGCATTTGTTTATTGAGGATGAATGTTTACATGGCAAGTGTTGCAATTGTATTGTAACATGATCGAACTGATGAAACATACAACAAAGAAACATTTTCAAACAAGAAAGGCTGAACTGCAACAAGTAAACTATCTTCAGTCAGGCATGAACTCACTGAAAACAAAACAACTAAAATAAAAATACAAAACTACAATAACCTTGACTGATATCAAACCTGAATGAGAGGTTTTCGCTTTTTACTTATTCGGCTGAGTCCAACATTTATGCTGCAATAAAAACGTCCAGCCTTACAACCTTTTGGCTTTATAAGATTAGAGTTGTTGTCCCTTTAAAGAGCAGAGATTGGAATGAAATTAGTGTGTAATCCTAAAATGAAACAAACTATATGGTCATATACTAAAACCCCAAAGACCCAAACAGCTGGCAGAGGGCACATATGGATATAATACTAAAATGTTAAATAACTTTTGAAATGCTATTCCTATCTGTATGCTTTAAAAACTCATTTGAAGCTCGTTTCAGTGGCAACTGATAAACTGGGTTATGATTGAATAACCTTTCTTTTTACACTCTCAACTGTTCTTGACATGTCACCATGGTCAGTAAATGAAACAAAGGATTCCATATCTGTTTCAATAAGGTAACATATTAATACACGGCTGTAACAGGTCAGAAGTAGACAATAATTCACATGGAAGTCCAAAACATTTCAGCACAGGTTATTACATTAAAAATATACTATATTTATGTCAATTCTCAAACAAAGCAAGTTCAAAATTGTGACTTGAACTGAGCCAGACCGAAACTTGTCGTCCCATTGAATCAAATCATGTGTGGCACTTGACTGCTCGATAAGATTAGGAAAGAAATAGACAAATAGAGGTGAGTCAGACAAACACAAGTGTTCCAGGTCTTTGAGGGTTTTCTGGCAATAAATGTAGTTGAGTAACAAAAGCACAAGTTGAAGCGAATTCTACATATATTTACATCTAGTATGTACATACTGTATTCTGTGGGTTGACCAATTATTGGATCAGGTATTCAGCAATGTTCAGTCAGTCTAATTACAGATAAATGAATTGACTTAAAAATGCACTGATGCAGCATGTAATCTAAAAAGTAACTAAAATCATCAAATAAAAGTACAATATTTGCCACCAAACTGTAACAGGGTGGAAGTTTAGAGTAGCAGAACGTGTGAATACTCAAGTGAAGAATAACTCAAAACTGCACTTGAGTACTTGAGTAAATGTACGTTGTACCACTGCTTACTTTGAACAAAGCTTTTGTAAGACAGCACACTTTGTTACTGTAATGACGCTGCAGTCTGTAAATGACTGTGGCAAGGTTGCATTTAAAGGTCTAGTGTGTAGGGTCAAGTGGTATCTAGCTTGTTGTTTGCATATCACAACCAACCAAATACCCCTCGTCCCACCCTGAGGACTCACTGCGGATGTAGAAAGCTCATTCCAGGGTAACTACAGCACAAATACTCATATTCTCAGGTGATTATAAACTAATGGAAACGTAATTGTGATTCATCATTTCATTTCTGCAGATAGATCCCACTATATCCTACACACTGGACCTTTAAAGAAACACGCTGAACTATTTGGTTTGAGGCGTCATGCACGGCAGCCTCCTCAGTCTGTGCAGGTAAAGCAGAGGCTGCAGGTAGCTGCAGGTCACAGCAGCGGCCATCGCGATGGCCACGTACTGACACAACATTGTTTGAGCTGGAACTCGTCCTTCCAGGAGCATGGTGATGACGTAGGGGAGGTAGTTGAGCATGAGGACAACCTGGATGATGGCAATGGTGGTGAAGGCCTTCCTCTTCATCGAATTCATCTCTCCCTTTCCTCCTCTCTCAACCTTCTTCACCCCCTTCTCTTTTCTTTCTGCTGGGCTCACGACTCCACTACATGTTCGTTTCTCCTTTTTCTTCTTCTTCTCATTTTCCACCATCTCTATGTCCCCCGGCGGAGGTTTTTGCAATGCTTTGAGAACAGACAGGCAGCAGAAGGTGTCTATGACTAAAACAGGGAGGAAGAGCACGCATACTGGCACAATAGACCCCCCCAAAAAAGCAGTGGTTGCCAAGCCGAAATAAATGCACCAAGAGACCCCCAAACATCCCCATTTGTACTGAGGAGACTTGAACCTGGAAGAGGAAGGAACAGAAAGGAGAGAGTCACACAGTAGGTACCACATCTTTTCACACACGCCCAATTCAAATCTATCAACACTTCTACACGTCTAAGGACATAAAGCCTGTGTGGTTTTACCGTAAATAGTCGAGGGGTCGCACCACCGCAATGTACCTCTCCACACACACCAGACAGAGGAGCACTGGCTTCATAATGAGCCCCATCCCCGTCAGGAAGGTCGTCAAGCCCAAAACATTTTCACTCCTCCACAGGTAATGATTGATGAACATCAGAGGTACGATCAGGTAGAAGGTCAGGTGGGCGATGGCCAAGTTGAGGGGGAAGAAGTCTGCAGGAAGGACACCGGCATCCTTTGACCTTTGAATTTAGAGTAAAAGAAAGCTTTGCAAGAACTGGCCGTCTTTAATTGGTTCATTTAATACACCAAAATTCTAGAAAATGTCCACCTTTTCCTCAGGATGTGACAGATGAGCCAGATGTTCAACGGGACGCCAATGAGGACTTCAGAGGAGATGGTGATGAAGAGGATGAGGAGGCCTGCCGAAGGTACTCCTAATTTGCCAGCACCGTCATTAAAAGTAACACATATTGCCCAGATATACCCTGAAGCTGAGGAAAACGAGTTCACAGCCGAGCCGTTCATACTGCAGAGGAAGGCAGAGAAATGTTCATTATTGTTTGGCAAACCTGCAGGGAGATCGTTTGTACATGACAGTGAAAATGTATCTGTAGATTATGAAGAGAAAGTGAAGTAGCTTTAACAAACCTTTCAGCGTGAGGTGTGAGTGACGCTCTGTGGAAAGCAAGGTCTGTTCCACTGACTGACTGCTCACCAGTGCAGGTTCATTTCATAGCTGTGAAACACGGCAGATGTCAGATTTGCATGAAAATTACATGAACCAGATGCAGACGGTGCGTCTTACTGTGAGCCTACTGCACAAACTGTATTAATGATATGGTATTTATTAGAAGTGCAAGTTTGCTTTGTTTTTCACACCAAAGAGTGGGAACTGAGCTTTGTGTCATATACTGTGTGATGTACAGATCGTAGCTATCAAACATTATTTGTTGTGTACTAAGAGACCAAAAAGTACACAAAGAAAAGTATTAGTATTGGTATCAGTATTAGAAAAATATCAACATAATGAATAAGAAAATAGCTGTGCGGTAAATAAGATATGAAGACACGTCACGCAGCGGTGATTAGTGTTCCTGAACGCACCTTTTTGTCACGTCTCTCGGCTGTGCTGAATGCAGGCCTCTGATTGGCTTAGGCTTGTGTGTCTCAGCATGCAAGTGTGCTCGATATAATATCAGCGTGTTCTGCATGGGCGGAGGTGAGGAATAGCGCAGACTCCACCCGCGCAGGCAGTCTCAAGACGATAATCAGGCGCTCACAATCTTTTACCAAGAACTCGCGCGGAGTTTGGATATTGAACACACATCTGTGGCGGGAGATGTTGGACCGAGGAGGATAGAGACGACTTCGTTGTTTTTATACCTCAAATTGTGTCGAAACAAAGTCGGATATCAGGAAGAAAAGGCGGAGGGAGACGCAACGATGGAGGATTTCGGAATTTATGCGGTTTTCGGAGTGAACGGTCCGCCTCAGAGGCTGCTGAGGTACGTTAGACACGTAACGTTATGAACAGAAGCGGTAATGTTAGCTTGTTTTTCCGCTTGACACGCCGTGTCCGCGAGCCTTATCTTAGCTAAAGCGTTGTTGAATAAACGCTTTTGCACGCAGCACCTTCATAAACGTGTCGCCGCTGCTCGTTGGCGCCTCTTTAACTGAACCGTGTTTATGGAGGAATGTTCGTCGGCGAGCTTCTCCGATAGTGAGACACATGCCAGTAAATGCTTTCCCTTCTGTAGCTTCCTGTTTGTGATAGCTAAGAGACGAATATTCACTTTCTTTTGGGTTTTTTCTGCGTCAGTGCTGAAGGGTCGTGCAGGGTGGCGGTTGCAGTTCCGCCCAGTGTCCGCCAGGTGGTGCTGTTCAGCAGCGGCCCGTGGGGGGAGCGGATCTGCGCCAACGCGGAGCTCAACGATGCTGACCGGATGCCCATCACCATCGGCAAACTGACTCCATATAACAAGTAGGTTCACTCTCGTGCTTTTATGCCCATGGTGAGATTTCGACTGCTTATTTGTGTAGTAAAGGTTGATTGTGTCTGGGCGAAGTCTGGTGCATCTCCTGCATCCAGCTGTCATTAAATATGAATGTCAGTAATCAGACTGAATGAGAAACATTTCACTGATTACAGCTCATGTCCTCCAGGTGCCTGTCATGGGAGCAGTGGGAAGAGGAGACATGGACAGACAGCGTCACACTGAATGTCACTCTGGAGGGAGGAAACCTGGCAAGTATTACAAACCGTAACAATCAAGACTGAGGAAAAGTCAGACAAACAACCAAAAGAGCTGTTTATATAGTCTGGAAATATAATCATCATAGTCTTCAGAGCATTTTGGGGGTAAAATTACAATATTAACAAAAAATTAAACAAGAAATTAATAGGATATTGTTGGGATTTTAGCACTTAATACAAATGCTGTAGTGAAAGAACAAGGAAGAAATGACAGGTGTAGGCCATCAAAGGTAAATAAGAGAAGTCGAAACTTTCATATTTTAAACAGCCTCTGTGGCCAGTGGAGTTTGTGCATGAGACACTCAGGCATTGCACTTGTAAATGACACCAAACGCAGTAGAAACTCTCCGGGTAGTTTTTAACCACATTACTGTTTTTGGGACCAAACAGAGAGCCATTAAAAAATTTGGCAGATGCTGATCTTGAACCCTGATCAAACATCCACAGGAAAAGATCAGTCGTCTGATTTAATGAATCATCATCTGGTCATTCAAGTGAAGAAGGATTTATTTATTTTTAAACGCAGCCCTATTGTAGACACATTGGTTGTCTTCATTCCTGGTTTTCCAAGAAATTGAGAAAACATCTCTTCCTCCACATGGATGAATGAATCTTGTCCACACATTCTGTCCTCAGGTCAAAGCAGACCGGGCAGAACCAGAGCTCATTCTGGCTGTGAAGGAGTACACGCCAAAGGTAATCTATGTGAATGATGCACTATTACTCATACAAGTATCTCATGAGACGTCTGGACAGCAATAACAAGAGCTATGTCCAACAGTCGTTATTGCATTTGTCAGTATAACATTTGTTATTGTTTACTTACTTTTCTGCTCGCCTACATTTCCCATAATGCCACTCAAGAGGTTTATTTTGCTAAATGATAAATGACGCAGACTGTTCTGACCGTCTCAGGACACGGTGGCTCCCCTCGCAGCCCGGGAGCTCAACGGCAAGAGGAAGAGAGAGCGAACGTCAGAGGAGGACAGTGAAGAGAGTAGGACAACGAAGAGAGGGGAAGAAGAGAACGTGTGTCCAAACGGTGGCGTGGAGAAGACCACACCTGTGCGTAAGGCCAGAGGTCAAAGCAAAGCGGGCCAGAAGCTGTTCAGCAGAGGAGGAGATGCAACAAAGATGAAGGAAGCAGGTGGGAGAGACGACTCAGTGTTGAGTGGTAATGATTATTAATCAGTGATCCTGTGGCTCTGTGTGGAGGAGTAAAGTATTTCTTTATGTGCTGCATCTTCAATCAACTCTCCTTCCTTTTCTCCCTTCTGCAGCTAATGGAGCAGGTGAAGCACAAGGGATTGTGGGAAGGACGCCTCCTCAGAGCGCAGCCAGGACAAAGAGTAGGCAGGCCAAGACTCCAACACAGACGGGTGAGTTTGTGCATGTGCTTTGCATCCACTTTTATCTGTTTTTACCTTCACTGTTTTTGTCATATTTGCTCCCTTTTCAGTCCCTCAGCTGGTACGCTGATGCACATCGCCCACCTCAGGTTACAGAATGATGCTCTCTGTTTGTGTTCAGTGCAGGAATGTAACATAAAGTTGCCCTGCATTTGGTGTAAACTTGGAGTTAGCTGGGTCTGGACCTTTTAAAGTTTATTTGTGAGACATTAACATTTGAAATAACAAGTCTCTGATTTTCCTGCAGCCCCATTGGTCGGCCCGTCAGGTCGCTGGGGTCAGACTCTGTGTCCCATTGATGCTCAGACAGCTATTCTGATTGGAGGGCAGGGAGCCAGGATGCAGTTCTGCAAAGATCCAATGTGGAAGCTCTGCACAGGTCAGTCATGGATGACATTATGGACTCTATATTACACACGCAAGGGGGATTTATTTTGTAGGGGGTCCACATCAGAGCAAGTGTTTTTGTCTCCTTCTGATCCTTGACATCCTTGAAAGTATGTGATTTTAAAAATTTTAAGTTTTATAATAAAATAAAAAGCATGAATAGAAATGGGACTTGGAAAGTGCTTGAATTTATTTATTTTGTGCATGAATAGAAACTTTACTTAACATTAATAGATAGACTACATGCAATTGATGTTTCTGTACATCAATTCTGTATTACAGAAGTGATTATCCTTGATAAGTGTCTCAAAGTAAGCTGTAACGGATCCTTGAATTTGCTGGAATTGACCTTGGAAAGTCCATCAAAAGTACTACAAGTTAAGGTTTGAGAAGGTGTGCTAACCCTTTGTCTCTGACCAACAGAGGACATGTCCTGGGTTGCAGCTGAGACTCTGGCAGAGGGTCCAACACCCGAGGCGAGGATCGGCCACACAGCCGTCTACGACCCGGACTCGAGGAGGATCTTCGTGTTTGGAGGCTCAAAGAACAAAAAGTGGTTCAACGACGTTCACATCCTGGACACACAGAGCTGGAAGTGGACCATGGTAGAGGTCTGTGCGTGGTTTGTTTTGCTTGTTTTTTGTCCATTTTGGCACTCGTCCTTTCCTCACGTCCTCCTCCCCTCTCTGTTGTCTCCTCCAGGCTCAAGGTAAGGTCCCTCCTCTGGCCTATCACAGCTGCAGCATGTTCCGTGGTGAACTGTTCGTGCTTGGAGGAGTGTTTCCTTGTCCGAACCCGGAGCCCGACGGCTGCAGCGAATCACTGTATATCTTCGACCCCCACCTCTCCATCTGGTACCAGCCTATTGTAACAGGCGACGCACCGTCCGCCCGCTCAGGGTAAGATGGTTGATCCACATCGGTCCTCTCTCCATACACATTGTTAGTTCACTTCTTCTCTCCTGGTCTCATCCTCCCTCTTGGTTTCACTTTCAGTCACTCTGCGTCTGTGATGCAGGAGAGAAAGATCTATGTGTTTGGTGGATGGGACACTCCTGTCTGCTACAATGACATGTACATGTTGGACCTGGGTAAGCCGAGTTACATGCACACAAAAGGCACATAGACTCACTGGCCACTTCATTACATACACTCACACCGAAACAGTCAGAGGTATTATTCTAGCTGCACTTTTCTCATTGAGGTTGTAGTTTGCAATATATCAAAAGATGTTTCTAATATTTGTTTTGCCAGCTTATCTACCTACTTGAGAGATGCATAATATTACAAACACCTTTCAATGTGGTGTACAATGCTACTTCCCTTTAGGAATTCACTAATGAACAAAAGTAAAATTATGACCTTTTTTTTTAGTGGCAACCAAACAGAAAAATATGAGTATACTTGGGACATGTAGTGGCTGGTTAGTGTATATCTGATCAGTGTGAACGTGTAGCACTGCATGCATAATTGATATTTGAATATTTTTGTGTCTCTTAGGTCTGATGGAGTTTTCTGCTGTGAAAACAAGCGGGACAGCCCCGTCTCCTCGAAGGTAAAGAGGTCAACACATATTGAATATCAGCCAGAGGGGGAACTTATTTATTCTCTATTTTGGGAAGGTGCCAAATCATATATGTCAGAATCTCAGGTAATCAAGAATCGTCAGTAATCATAGCTGTTGATTTACATGAGGAAAATTGCCAGTTTTGTTTCTTATTCAGGCAAATGTCTTATTTTTTACATAGTATTTAACATGAAGTTAAGCAGATTTTGGTAAATGAAAGATTTTTCTCAATAAGTTTCCACCGTTTTTGTTAGTTAATTTGTGTGTGTTTGCGTTCCAGCTGGCACGGCAGCGCTGTGCTCTCAGACACACAGTTCCTGATCCACGGAGGTTACAACGGAAACAACGCTCTCAGCGACACCTTCATCTTTGACACAGGTGAGAGGCAGCTCACGGTCACACACCAGCTTTGTCTGCTTGTAAAGCTTTTCAGGACAATTACTGTTTTCCTTGTTGGTATTGGCTGATGGACATGTCCACTTAGTTCTCCTTATTTGTCATTAAATCCTGCAGTCTAAAAAATGTCATGAAATAGGGAAAATTTCACAGACTCAGAGCGGATATCTCCATCTTTAGATTGGTTGTCCAAAACCCAAAAGTAAACGGCGATGGGAAAAGTATAGAAAATCTGGACCTGGCAAACTTTTTTCTCGAGAAATTTATGATCTGTTGATTATTTAGATAATTTTCAAGTGATCCGCTTATTGTTCCACACTTATCACTCGTAATGTCTCATGAAGCAGCGACCAGTCTGAAAGCAAAAGCAACAGGAATGTGTGAATTTACAAAAGTGATTTAATAAGTGAATATGGTGGTGTCCCATGTACAGAGGGTTAAAAAAAGTGATCCAGTATATGGTACAGACAGTATGTTAGTGTATCATTTAGGCCTTCATTACAACTAGCACTGCAACTTACAATTAATTTAATTGTTGAGTATTTTGTCATGTAATCAATCAATGATTTGATCTGACAGTGACTGCTTTATATGTCTTAACAGTCCGACACCTGAATATATTCAGTTAACTGCAACAGAAGAACATAATCATACTTGTTCATTTATGAAGTTCACGTTATTAAACTGGTCTGTGTTTTGTTGTTGTTTTTTTCACTGGTTCAGACACCAACAGCTGGACGGAGGTGACGCTCCCTCAGCTGTCCGTCCCCAGGGCGGGACACTCCATCATCACGATGCAGACAGGCGGTCACCGCCTCTTCTCAGAGCTGGATGAAGTGATGGACGCCGACTCTGGCAGCAGAACTCTGCTGGTGTTCGGAGGTGGCGACAACGAGGGCAACTTCTACTCCGACCTGAGGATTGTCACGGTGGAGGAACTGCTGTCTGCTATTTAAAGAGTGAGAGTGAGTCAGAGGTGAATCCTCGCTGCCTGACTGGATGTGAAACAGACTTTATTATTTATGTCTATAGGTTGTCTTTGTCTCCATTGGTTGTTTCAGTCCTCTCTTTTTTCTTTTGTTTTTTTGAAAGGGTTAGAAAACTTGAGTAGTGGAGCAACATGGTGCATGTTGGATGTACAATATGGGCCTTTCTTGAATACGTATTACATACATCTTTTTAAAAACAAGCTTTAAAGAAAAGCGATTCCTCTCCATCCATATTGACGAGAGCAAAGTTTTTATGTTCATAATTTAAAGCTTTTCCTCAGGTCTAATGTAGGCTGCCAGTCTTCTGTTGTTAGTTCACGTCATTAGCTGACTCCTCAGCCCACTTTGTGATGAATTTAATTTGAATATACATTTTTTTTAATGTCAAAAGCCTTGATGATTCTGAGCGTGTCAAACTTACATGCAAGCAGACTGAAAACATTTTAAATGTATTTCAACAGTTTAATATCACGTCTCATTGTTCAAAAGACACAAATACTGTAAATAACTTCCATCTTGCTCCTCTGCTGCTTCACACCTCTTCCATCCCCAGAGTTAAAGTCCTGTTATGTATCCCCGTCGTAAACCTGGACTCTGTTCATTCCTGTCTTGCTGCGTTCATTTGGAGGCTTCTGAGCCCAGTTCTACTGTCCAAACCTGCTCCAGATCCTCAAACCTTCGAGTTCGCAGCAGTTGGCAACTTCTGTGTTGCAGCCGTTTGATGTATTTGTGTTAAGGTGGCAGCCGTAATAAAATATCTTTTTATTTTTTACGTATATATATTGTTTCATGTTGCCTCTCGACAGCGCCGAGTGCAGTAATTGTATTTCATAATGGAAAATCACAGCAGTGATTGCTTTTAACATCATCTCCAAAATGTTTGCTATGCTTGAGTGAAAAACATCTCATTTCCTGTGCTGTTCTGTCTTCACTTAATAAACATTTGATTTTATGCTGCCTTTTAAGCTTACTCCTTCTTCAAAATGACTCCTTGCTTTCCTGCTCAGTAATGTCTCTAAAAAGAAGTGCAGAGATGTAGAGACAGTTAAACCCACTTAGACTCAGTTTAGACAACCCTCTCCATTTGCAGAATAATTAACACCTCTCTTCAGTCTGACATAAAACACTGAGGTGTACTTGAAACCAAGTGGTGTCAAACTGATGTCTTTTAAATGAGGTTTGATGCTTAACAACATCCCCTCTGTCCCAGTAACTCTACGCTAACGTGAGCTAACGTCAGCCTAGCAGAGTAACACTGATGTCATCTTCAAAGAGGCTGAGCTAAATGGAGACGTTTTAATAAAAGATTAGCAGCGCTTGAGAGGGATTATTTTTCGTCTGATAACGGTGTCATGAATGTTTTGTAACTTTTACATTTTCACTGGATTATACTGCCAACCTCTTTAGTAACAGGAGCTGCATACAGGTCAGTTAATGCCTATTTATTTAATGCACAAACAAGCAGCAGATTAAATGTCACCACGTCTGTTCATCTAAGCAGAGGAGAAACCATGTAATCATAAAACATGAGCTGCAGTTACATGCTCAGTTACATTCAGAGTTTGTGTCACAGGAACAAACGTATAGATAGAAATGGACTGATACAGATGTATAAGTAGAAAAGCAGAATATATTAATAATGACTTGAATACACATAAAGCTGGAAAAACAAAATAAAGTTCTTAATATCATGTACACAAATGTTAACAGCTACTATGAAGTGAATTGAGACATTGAAAGAGATAAGAATTAGTCCCACAGTGGGGAAATTTGCATTATTACAGCAGCGGAGGGGAGGCAGGCTAAAACAGCTTTTATTAAAACCAATATAATAGATAAGTACAAAAAATATATATGCGTGAAAAGCAGTAAGAACAATATAAACGGTATAAGAAAAAGTACTAATATTTACACTACTGACCAGTCAGAAGTGTGTGTGTGTGTGTGTGTGTGTGTGTGTGTGTGTGTGTGTGTGTGTGTGTGGTCTGCTGGGAGCAGTGCTGGTTGAACAGTCAAACAGCAGCTGGACCTGTGGTACCTCTCCTTCACACACTCAGCCTGATGCTGAAGGAGCTCTCCAGGACTGTTGGAGCGTCCTGCATAGTGTTGGAGTCATTATCCAACAGTGAAAGCTATCAGCCCCGTTTCTCCCAGCTGCACCTGCACTGAGTCGAGGGGCGTCCCAGGACAGAGCTGGCCTACTTAACGACTTTATCAAGTCTCTTCTGTCTGCAGTCGTGATGCAGGAAGACTATTCGATAGAAAATGGCTGATGCAACAACAGAGTCAATAGAGGTCCCTTAAAATGTGTACGAGGGCCGTCCGCAGCAACAGGTTAGGGTTAGGCCTTTCTTGTTAACTGTATTAATATTGAGTAAGCATATAACACACTTCCCTTATATATATATATATATATATATATATATATATATATATATATATAACACACTGCACTTATATATATAATATAACACACAACCCTTATATATATATATATATATATATATAACCTGGGAAATACTGTAAAAGAGGAGAAGACCGAATCCTAAACACACTGACGTGTCCACAAAAAGGTTTTGTGCTGTTTTGGCATCTTAATGGAAAACAGAGCGCTGAACTGGTCTCACCTACTTCATGGCATTTCCTCTGGTGATGCAAAGGAAAGCCGGGCTTCCTCAAAATCTTTAATCAAAAACAAATCAGTCTTCTCATTTCCCTGTAATACTTTTAGGTACATCCACTGCAAAACCATAAAGTATGCAACATACTTAATGGGCTATGAAGAAAGTCCTCATTACTTTGGTTGTAATTAAAGAGTATGTGGTTGAAATCATTTTTTTCTTACATTTCAGATGTCAGTAAAGTACATCATGTTGCACCAACTGTTATTGTAGCACAGTTTGTACAGATTGAGCCTATTTTTGGCCTAAGCTTTTTACTTCTTCACTAATTTTGCCCACGCTATGAGTCAGCACCTACTAAATTGCCAGGTTAAGGAAGGATAAGTCTGTTAGGCCATGAATTAGGCAAAAGAGAGATGATCCTTGTACTTTACACTCAATAATTTTATGTTTGAGCGTGTTCTCGTTCGTCTCTTCTTCTATAATCATGTTCGGTACATCTTGTCTCAAAAGCTTGCAGCGTAAATGTTTATCTGCTGTAATTATTCCAGCAGTTAATTTTTTGGTGCTCTGGTAATCACAGTATATACCTATGAATCATCAGCTATATGAAGGCAAATTGTTCCTTCTTATGATCAATAAATCATGTAGGAAATAAGAACCACCCAACACTGTAACTATGTCTCTCATGTATTCATGCCATTCTATCTGACATCTCTGTGAATCACTTGGCGATTGGCATCTTGAACTTTTCCTGTTGCGACTCTCTCTACTCAAGGGCTCTGAACATAACCAACTACCAGAGTACTAGCCAATCACCGGCAGAGTATAGCAGGTCGTGCCTTTGCTTTAGTAAATATATTGTTTCGCAGGCCATGCTGGCCTGACATGCTTCTGCAGTAGCCTGGAACGGACAAATCAAACACTGGCAGTTTGGGTGGTTAGTGCTAGATGTCACTAAATCATACACACCAGTCTTTTGAAGAATTACTTTGATTAATTCCAAACTTTGTTCAGTAACTGGCTGAGAGGGAATTCACTGGCAGCAGCTGGGAGCTTGATGCTCCAGTGATGATATGTGTGAAAACGTGGAACATAACGCTGTTTTGATCAGATGACACAACAATCAAGATCTGCAAATCCCCCCAGAGTTACCAACACAGAGTTACCAACACAGAGTTACCAACACAGAGTTACCAACAGCAGGACTGGGTGTGAGCACAATTCTTGATGAGATGAACAGTAATGCAAAAGGACTTGACTGACAATAACGTATGAACAGTCTGATGAGGTGTATGTTCGCCAGCCTCAACAGAGAAAATCACTGGCTACATATTAAAAATAACTGTTATTACAGCCTCAATCTGCCCGGATGCATTTGGCAGACTGAAATGGGAGACTGGAGATAAAAAGGCTGGTTTGCTTTTGAATGTCCGTCCAATGAGAGTTAAAATACCCCTAATAATCAGCTGCAATTAACAGTCTGCAATTCAGCCTCTTACTCAGTGTCATTTCTTCTCCAAAGCAAAATAGGAGGACGGCTGCCAAGAAAACATGTTTTCATCCAAGCATTTATGGGACACAGCAGGAAAGAGTGTCAGGATGGGATATAATTTTTTATGTATTCGCTTCGATAGATAGATAGATAGATAGATAGATAGATAGATAGATAGATAGATAGATAGATAGTACTGTGTAATATACTCAAACATCCTGCAGATGGCGACACTTCAGCACATTTTCCCCAGAAACTACCTTGACTATCTCTCAGTTTGTCGTGTAAAACCTTTAAAATGTGTCATTGAGTTCATGTGGTCAATCACACAACCAGTTGTGACATTTTTGTGACGTTTTTCAACACCCGGTCACAAAAACACTGTACAATACATGTGACATTCGCTCCCCTGTGATCCACCATCAAACTGGACACGCTCCAATAAGCTGAACATGAAAAAGAAGAGGAGATATTCAGCCAAGTTCTGAGTCACACTGATGAATAAGTTACAACAAAGACAGAGGGACGCAGTAAGAACAGTATTAATGATATGCAAACACTTTTATTACATGTTGTAATGTCTCCTTCAACAGTGTGTATGTCCCTGAGCACACTGAGTCCATCATCAGGGTTGTGATTTTTCCCTTGATTCATCGGGAAATCCTGCCAGTTGGATGCTCTCCCAGTCGGTACTAACAAGCCTCTCATACCCCTTCATTTCCTCATTTCTGTTTTATTTTCTCCATAACATCCTCGCATTGTGCGAATGCTGAATATTTGGTATGGTGAGTCGTCCCTGCGGACTTCCACACTGGTAGAGTTCATACATCACCTCTTCCAGTGGCAGCCATGTTACCTTCTTCGTCAGTCTATGGCTGTTGCTAAGTAACTTGGGAATGTCTACGCCGGCTGTCAGCATCACAGTCACACTTATGGGCACATATTTACAAATGCTGCTTTAACAGCTGTGATCGCAAAGCGGACCCATAATTCATCCACACAACAGTGTCGTCTGACAACAGTGGTTGGTCTCAGATAAGAACGACTGGGGATAGTTAGGAAGAAAATTATATTTTCAAACAAAATTCTGTTAACCTAACAAAACAGTGTTATTAAAAAGTGTTATTTTACAGAGTAATCATCAAATGACCTTCAACTAGAGAACGTGTCAGCAAAGATCCTCCTGCCTGTGAGCAGAATCAGGATCACTGGTGTGTTGCTAACTCTGACCCTCTTACAGACCAACAAGACTCAGTAAGACTCTTCTTACTATGCACATGCCTGATATGTGTCATTCCATTTCCCTTGAGTAAAAAGTGTGTTGGTTTTTGTTAGTTTCATGTGTTACGTTTAGCGCAGCAACAACTTGTCCATTAATCTGTTATTAAATTCATCGCCAACTATGTTGATAATCGATGAAGCGGTTTGAGAGGATAAAATGTTAAATGTCTCTGATTCAAGCAGCTTCAATGTAAAGTAAAGTGAATATGTTTGTTGGGCTGTGGACTAAAACAAGACATCCTCTTGAGCTTTGGGGAACACAGAGCAACATGTGTGCATAAACAGATCTGCACACATTTGGACTGTTCTGTCGGCGGGTAGTTCGGGTTGCTGGAGAATACAGTTCTTGGGTCCCTTTACTCGTCCTACTGGGATGTTGATTTTTCTGTGGGCCTCTGGAAAAATCCCTGTCTTTATTCCACTCACAACAGACTGCTGCAGAGAAGCAACACCACAAATGTGTATCCAAGATCTGTGTTAATTCTTTAGTCTTCCATTAGTAATAATGTCCGCCACGCTATATACTCTATTACAGTATTAAATCATACACATGCTTGCAGGATGTGAGGAACTCCACAATCTCCTGCACCTGCCATTTACCAACCTGAAAGGTTCGGAAAAGGCCGACTGCAGCCGAGCGCAGACCGAACCCCCTCCCTCTCCCGTCCTCCTCTTTCAGTCGTGGTGCAAGCAGCCATGTTGCCGCGAGCTTGTTCCGGTATCAGGGCAGGATCGTGCGCATAGCCTGCATTCGGGCGCAGCTCGTCGCCTCTCTCCCCCTGCCGCCCGTGACACGCACCTCCGAACAAGAAAAGCCCAGTTTGCCGATAATGGATTTTACAACTTGATGATTCCTGCTTCAGTCGGCTGGCGACGGGGATAATAGCAGTCGGTGTACCGACAGGGCGAACTGGTATATCGCCACACTGCAGTGCAGCACTGCTGAACGACCTTATTCCAATCACGCAACACAAGGAAGAGCGCCGGTGATTTCCGTGGATTTTGAGTTTTGTGGGCTGCTCTGTGGCAGTCACCGCCACTGCGGCCGCAGGAGGATAAGCTAACCAGCTAGCTTTGCTTCGAAAGGAACACCGAATTAGCTAGCTACATGGTGCTAATATTGGTCAGCCACTTAGCTAGCGCAACAAATTAATTCGTGTTTCTCACCTGCCATGTGACCATTTTACATGGTACTGCTTTTTATGTTTTGGATACTCTAACCTGGATATCAACCTGGGAACATTTTGAATTGTTTTGTGTGAGTTGAGAAGGTCGAGACCTCGCCGGGAATAACTTTGGCCTGAAAGTTTGTAGACCCCGGACCTGGTCTCAGACCTGAAAGGAAACATATCTGCCACGAAAAGAGAAAAACAGGCGTCGACACAGCGTTATGAAAACGACGCTGGATAAACACTTGCTGTAGATTTTCGGTGACAGTTGTGGCTTCCTCGGACGTTAGTTAGCAGTCTACAGGTTAGCATGCTACCTGCCTAATTGAACCTTGGCTTGTTCAATACAACCGTTGCCCAACTTTTCTCAAGCTAGCCAAAGTAGCTAGCTGGCCAAAACGTCACAGCTTCAGGCTGGTAGCTGGCTGGTCTCCATCGACGCTGATAAATGCCAATTGTAAACTGAATGTTTTCACACTCAGACCGAAGCTAAAGAAGTCGTTTGCTTTTTCCTGTTTTGTGCGTGTTGACAAACATGGGACGTGCGTTTGCCGCTAGCTAGTTTCCAGCTAGCTGGCTAACTCGGCTAGCCGCTGATGTGGGATTCAACTTGTTGATTCACGGGCTATCTGTCGTGCTGCTAGCTGGCTAGCACTGGACGTCTGTTGGAAATTTCCCTCTACCATCAACTCGACAGTTTTTAAATGCACAATAGACACTGAAGAATCGTCCTTGTTTCGCCGTTCCTTTCCCCCTTTTTGGCAACTTCAAGTCTTTCAAAAATGTCAACAAGGATCCCTCTGGTGCAAGTCATTGAAAATTCGACCGGACAGGTAAGATTTGCATCTAAAATAATTCTTCAGTAGCTGATATTTGCCTATAAAATAATGTATTTGTGTGCTGTGGAGTGAGGGCCTCGATGGCCTTCCAGAGTCTCTGCTTGTCTTTTGCCTTTCCTCTGTTGTCTTTGCCACACAGCAGTGATTCACCAGCTTGCCTACGCACTCACTGGATTTCCCACTCCTTGCAGAACAGAAGAACAAATTTAGGTTTCTGTTTAGTCTGTGTGTTGGGGCATGTCCTCCTACTTGACTTTTCATTACTTTGACCTGTTGCAATACAGACAACCCTGTCAGCCATTTCCACTTGAAATCTACATAGTTGACAATACAGAAACCAGCATCCACTTATAAGCCAGACGCGTTATCATGTCAGCCAGTGTGCCACTGTATATAACTCTAACCCCACTGTATATATAGTGCAAATGCAAACTTTTATAAAACAAGGTACCATCATTCATTAAGTACATTTTACAGAGAGGACCGATGTGGAATGAAATCAAGCATTGTGAAAACTGGCTCTCAGAAGTGTAGCTGTCATTTCAGGTTCCGTACGAGCACAGAGGGGCTGAAGGCGCCCACCAACAGTACACATCCTCTTCTGACCTAAAGCAACTGACCCTTATCCAGAGGGCCCCGAAACACACTATAAATAACATTAATACATGTGTCAAATTGCAAAGGTATTTGAGAGCTGTACATTCAAAGAGGTTTTATGTTTCAATTCAGTTGAGTTGAAAAACACGTTGGTGGCGTGCTTAAAAGTTTAAAAGACCAAGAAATGCTTTGGCCGCGCTCTGTAAATCATTACTGGAAGCTAGAACAAAACTACTGCAGTGTTTGTCTCAATTGCAGACGTTTTTATCTGTAGAGTAATTGAAATTCAGAAAAAAGCCACACGCTCACATGAAAACCACTATAGTTTCTGATAAAGACTTTGACTTGCATTACTTGGACAGCTGTTGACAGGTATCATGTGATGCAAAATTACTGAGTATTGGATGGAAAAGTTTGTGTGTCTACATGTTGACTGAGGCGGCAGCGAATGATCTCGACACGTGTGTGAAGCTAAACCTATTTCCATATTTGTGTTGTACAGTGTCAAGGTAGATGAACATAGATGCTGTGTGGTATTATTTTCGGAGGCGGTCCGTAGTTTTCAGTATAGCAGCATAAGCAGAGCACGTGTTCACATCAAACACATTCGATTAGACATGAGTTAACAACACTGACAGACATACACCATGATAAGTGAGGGGAGTGTTATTAAATGGTGATTCCCAGGAGCTGCACCCTCTGTCAAACAGTTTTGTACCAGAGACATTGAAAGCCCAACCCAGGTGTGTTTACTGTGGCAGTGCAGCCAACCAGAATGCAGATCTGCGCTCACCTGAAAACCTGTTGGTACTGAAGACTCAAAGGTTAAAAGACTTAGTCTGTTGTCATTTCTTGTACAAATTAAATGCTGACAGAAGTTGTCTGTTGATGCCATGATCTCACTGCGAGCGCTGGTGTGTGTGCTGGCGTGTCTCACACAATGGATCACTGCTTCCATTAGTTTACAGCAAAAGCTGATCGACGTGTAGACTGATGTATGTATGTATGCATGTAGGTAGGGAGGGAGGTAGGTAGATAAGTGTAGGCACACACAGGGGGAGTGACACTTGCATATTCTTTCATGGCTACACCCTTACTTACCTGGAACAGAGGTCATAAACAGTACAGTTGATTATATAAGACTTTGACTGTAGCACCCACACATGGCCTCTCTGTATCCAGTGGGTTTTTAAGGTTCATATCATAAGTTTAGTGTGTTTGGAATGTACATGTACAGCGAACACCCGTGCAAAACATGAGAATGAACCTTCAATATAGCTGGACTTTCTAATTGAATTCAATGGGACTGCTTTGAAGAGGCAGAAAATTGATTTAAAAAAACTGCCTGTCCAAAAAGTTGGGCTTGGTTCTAGTCAAGAATGTCCAACAACACACTGGTGATGGCCACTTCTCATATACTTGCAAGCGTACATGTTGGGTTGAATACCCTGTAGTGTGCAGCCTTGTTCCACAGACCACAAGATGATCAGAGGGAGATAAACTGCCGCTGTGATAACTTTTAACAGTTGCACACTCAGGCTTGAAAGGGTATAAAACCAAAGTGCAGTATCTTAGTGATTAATAACCCTCAAGCTGAACTTCCTGGTATGCCTTGTTTGTGTACCCTTTAGCAACGTGCCTGTATCAATACAGGCCCTTGTGTGCTTTGCAGTGGTTCTGCTGATGACCTGAATGGACCCTTACTCACCCTAGTGAGGATTTAGGGTCGGAAGGAAAAGTTTGGGGTCATGGCAAGTCCATAACTGGGTTTGTAGTGAAAAGGTCACAGGTGGATACTCCCACATAAACGCAGTTTGTCCTAAAGGCCATGTATAGAAAGGCTCTGGTGTCGGGTCTCAACATACAGGACAAAATGGCACCGGACATGAAGACGGGCTCAGTGTTGACATAACTGTCTCTGTTCTTGTCAGACACTTCAGTTTATATTTTCATCCGGTTAGTCAATGTGCTGCTCATTAAAAGAAGATATTCTGTAATATCTCACACCAATCTGCAGACAAGTAACTGGAATGGAAAGGCTGTTTGAATGTTTTACATCATATTAGCCTAATGGTGATTTGCTGGAAAGTTTGAAAGCCTTTTCTTACACATGTGAGGATAACTGAGTTGTAAAAAGTTAATGTAAAAGGTACTGACCAAGTCAGAGCACCATGCTGTGGTTATAAACAGACACCGTCACATACAAGAGAGCTATCGAGTGTAGAGAAGTGGCTTGTGACATCTTTCTGACAGTGTGAAATGGCAGATATTTGGAGTGGCTTCAATCGGACATGTTTTTCATGTTACACAAGGTTTGGTACTGGCTGTGAGTTTGAGGAACTTATTTGAATACGACACTCTCTCGGTGTGACACCAGGTCATTGTCGGTCGAGTGATAAAGCAGGTTTATTGAAAACACAAAGTGCAACTTATCTAGTCTCAGAATATATTACATTATTTAAATAAATTGATCCAAAATGGGGCTCTGCTTTACTTCTGTTGTTAATGTGTTTGCTGTAGGTTTGCACTCTTTGTCCACTTCCCCAGACACGATCTCTTGATTGTCTGATTTCCTGTTTTACAATGCTGCCTCTCTATTCATTGAGCCACATCTTCTGAAAAGACAGACTAATGCAGCCAGAAATACTGGTCTGCCTCTTCAATTGTTCCTTCATCCTCCATTACATTGTTTGGGTAGTTGCACACTAGCTGAGCGAGCTGGATCCTCCCCACATGGAGGTGTGTAAAATCATTAATTTGTCCAAATTATACTTTTCGTCATTGTTCGACTACTTAGGACTAATTTGAGTGTTTACAATGGGTTTACCTATAATTTATTTATGCAAGACAGTCCCCAGTGGAAATAAAACAAGGAACAAGGAAATGAAGCTGAAATCACAGGATGACCTGTATGAAGGCACAAAGTGCTGCCTTACCTCCTCTGTGTATTCCAGCCTACCTCAGTGCTTAACAAATACTTGGAAAAGATTAGACATTCATTGTCATCTCATCAGATGATTAGCAATTTGAATTCTACAGTTTTGAATAATCAATTATCAGTTATAGGTTGTTATGGTAAGGTCTTTATTTTTATCAACCAGGTAAGGAAAATTATATCTGATTTTTGATTGGGAATGTTATGATTTTGAATTTTAATTGAAAATGATTGAAATGAGTCATCGAATTCAGAGAAGAATGTGTATTAGTGGGTAATAAACTGAATTGAACTGGTAACATTGCCAGAAATCTTTTATTGATTTGCTTGGAAAGATGGTTTACTCTGAAGAGATTCAAGTTCTTTCTAGCAAACTTTTGTTGTTCATTGTTGATCACTGAAGGGTGATGTTTTTTTTGTTGTACTGTTGTATCTTGCTTTTTGTTGAAATTTTATTTGAACTTGCTTAACCCTAACCTGCAAAAGTCACCAGGATAAAGAAAGAGCGTTGCAAAATGTCCCTGTCCTCCTAAAAGCACATTTTAGAATGTAAATGACAGTTGTCAGGGTCTTAAACGAATGATCTGTTTATCTGTACTTATCTGGATGTGATAGTCTAACATAATGATAGCATAGCCATCAGTGGTGAATTCTTATTAATTTATATGGAATCATGACTCCAAAGGCAAACCGAAATGTTGAATTTGTTTGTGGTCCAGGACATATGCCATACATATACGTATTATTTCACAAAAAGTTAGAATCATAATATGAATATCGTCGGCACTTGGGTCCATTCTTCTTTACTTTGACCTTTGTAACCTTCAACATGACCAAAGCCTTGACAGTTGCAGGTTCAAAAGGCCGGCAAGCACCACAGCAACGGAAGACAAAGTAAACACTGTATTGGAAATATGAGGTTAGCTAAACACAGTTTGCTGTATTTCACCCGACACCTTGGGTGTGTGAACACCTCACAGAGAATCTCCCAGCAAGGTGCTGAGCTGGAAATTCAATATAAATGAGAGAGAAGCACCGAATGTGTGTGTTGACACTGGTATGTTGGTGGAGATGTTTTTTAATATTCTGGTGTTCACCTTTTTGCCTGTCATCAGTCATGCTCCCCTTGAATGAGTCATCTTGTAAGCAATCTATAGCGCACTCACACATGCACACGTTGCTGTTACGCCCAGGAAACCATAAATTATGCCTCTCTCCTTACCAGACCAGTCACTAGGCAGATGAACAGAAAGACAAAGCTAGCCAGGGCCCTAGCAACAGAGAACCTGCCTCACACACACACACACACACACACACACACACACACACACACACACACGAGCAGTCCTTCATTTTCCCCGCTCATAGAGACAAATGCAGTTACTCTTTAATTGGATTGGAATGACGTTTGGATCCAGTGAGTTCTGTTTGCCATATATACCTATAAATATATGACACGCAGACGCTACCTGTGTGTTTACACGACAATGCAGTGAAGTTCAGTGCTTTGTGTGTGTATTGGATTGTGTTGGAAAGGTAAAACAGGCCTTTCTTGTTGAGCCGAGGTGTAGGTGTGGCAGCCAACTGTAGACCTGCGATTTGAAGGCCTTGACGTCATTCAGGTGAAGGTGTGTGGACTAATTCAGTGTTTCTGTTTAGTCAACTGATGTCAGTCTGCCGTCATTGTTTGGATCCCCTTCTGTGATCAAATTCGTTTTGATTACTCAGAAATGTTAAATGAACATGTTAGGGCTGTAACGATACACCAAACTCACGATTTGGTTTTAATCACGATTTTTGACCCACGGTTCAGTACAAACCTCGATTTTTGTATTATTATTTTTAATTAAACATTTTATTTTCACTTTTCACATTTCTTCTGTATATGATACTGATTCAGTGTGAATCGATGAGCCGCTGCTGTGTTAACTGCACAGGTCCTTCACTCAAATTAATAAAGAGAAATGTCCCACAAAGCAGCGTTACAGAACCAAACAAAGATAACGTAGTAACTGTAACTGTCTTTGGCAACAAGGAAAAAAAATACAGCAGCTGTACGGAGAAGCGTCTTTCCTCCTGTCTGTCCTACAGACTCCTCGTCACATTTCTGCCCGAAAAACAGCATCTGCCACTGACAAAAAACTTTAACTCACCGAGTGTTTGTGATGAAAATAAATCTCTGAGTTGGTCAGCCCTCCAGACCGAGACTTCAGGGAACTTTCCACGGGAAAAAACCCGACCTCACGAGTGACAGTCAGACAGCGACCTGTTTACTGATGGCGATTATGTAATTTAGAGTGAAAAACGTGACTTCAGTGGGTCAGGATCTCAATCACGACACATTATAACAGCATCCACATGATTATAACTTATCCGTGGGTTTAGATTGACAGGTGGGACACCTGGGAAACACCTTGAAAACAGAGACACGTCACCATCATGATGTGTACCGTCTCTTTAGGAGCCGCAGTGCCGGCTTTCTGTGTGAATTACACAGCGGTTTGTCTTGACTCCAGCGGTGCTTCGCTCTGTGTGAATGACCAACGGCAGAGAATTGGTGAACCACCACTGTGGTGTCTCGCGATTCTGCCTTCTCACACTGCGAGACAGGTTTGTGAATCTGAGTGTCGCGATTTCGGTTTTGATACGTGTGTCGTTACAGCTCTAGAACATGTTATTTTGTGTGCAATACGTACAAATATGTATTGTCATCTCCAAGATAAAGATACATTTCAGTACATAGTTTGTGGCAAACATTCAAGCGTCCATTGTGCACTTAATGCTTCACCCAAGTAATAGTGATGCAGCTTGTTCTCCAAAACATATTTCAGAAAGCTAAGATAATGCGTGTCAGAGGTGTCAGTCGTGGTTTTACTTTCACGACACCAAGATTCACCTACTTAAGTGTCTTTGAAACAAAGCTAGTTTGAAATGCTTTTACTAGACCTCACTGTTGCCCAATTTGATTCTGAGGCTTTAAATCTGAATCCTGTCACCACTCGTATCCTGCAGGATTAGCTGCGTCCACTGGAGGAAACTTTCTGATCTCTGCTGAGTCACGCTGATTCAGAAACCCAGGCAGAGTGTTAACGTTTGGTTACTTGGAGTTCAAATCACATATTGAATAAGTAAGGTGCCAAGATCAGGCTAATAATTCTCTGTCTGATTAATATAGTGTTAACCCTAATATTATTACCATCTTGCTACTTAACCCAGTTGCTTAATCAAATGTATCCCCAAAGCCCAAATTGGCTTTGTAATCATCAAACCTTATTTATTTTTTCTTTTCATCTTTATCTACATTTTAGACTTTCCCATCTTAATTACCAGTATTTTAGTGGAATACATGTTCTGTAACTTTCTGTGAATGTTTTTTGTTGTGCCTTTGCTTTGATTTAAAGGCCCATTATTATACTAATTATTTTTCTCATACTGTCCAAACACCTCTCTTCACTCTGTCTGAACACACCTTCGTGCCTGTCTCTGTAAGGCCACCTTCCCCAAAAGTCCAGTCTGCTCTGATTGGTCAGCTGTCACAGGCCTGAGCAGGCACTGAGAATTTTTTTTTCCTAGGGCTGTCAAAGTTAACACGTTAATAACTTGTTAACGCAACATCCTCTTAACGCCATTAATTTTTTTAACGCGTGGTATTAAAAAAAGAAACGCGCATTGTATGATTTACGGCTGTCGATGGCATCTGTCGTCTTGATCCAGAGGGTGGCAGAAGAATAGGAAAGGGAATCAGAAGAAGAAGAAGCAGGGTTGGCGTTCGGGAAAAACACGGTGGACTGAAAAGCAAAAGGAAATGGAGAAAGGACTTATGAACGGCAAATTCACTTTCAAAACACTGCCAGATGTTCGATTGGACAAAAGTTATCTGCACGGACTGTCGACATGAAATGAGTTACCATCGAAGTACGTCCAGTCTCAAATATAATTTGCAAGCCAAACACATGGCAGATGAAGAGAGCCCCCCCCTCGCCAAAAGCAGACATCACCATGTTTTGATCCCATTTAGGGTAAGGGGATATTTTTTGAGCATTTTATTTTCCTGCATGATTTGAAGTGTTGAATATATATTTTCATAAAGCAAGCATATTTGCCCTTTCTTATGTTGTTAAAAGTATTAGGAACATGAAAAAAATACATTAAAGTACATTTAGAACAGAAAAAAATTGCGATTAATCGCGAGTTAACTATGGACAAAATGCTATTAACCATGATTAAAAAAAATTAATCGTTTGACAGCCCTAGTTTTTTCACATCAGCTCTACTGTTGTTTTTGCAGACACAACTGTGACCGGGGCATTTGTGTGCGTGTCGGCTTTAAAGCTGTGTCATTACAAACTAACGGAAGTAGTTTAAAGGCACTTTCGCAGTTTTTGTAAGGCACTAGACCTTCGCATCTCACCTCATTTCCTTCCACTTATCCTTGAGGGTCATGGGGATGTTACCGCATTTTATCCCCCTTTTTCAAGGGGTCATGTTTATTACTGGAACCAATCCCAGTTTCTCTATGGGCGAGGGCAGGGTACACCCTGGATGAGTCGCCAGCTCATCGCAGGGCCCTTGCTGATGGCAGAGGCCGCCACACAAGGTGCCAACTGCACATCAGGAGCAATTTTGAGTATCTTGCTCAAGGATACTTCGACATGTAGCTCAGTTCTGCCCCAGGGGAGCCGGTATTCGAACCAGCGAACCCACTGAGCTACAACTGCCCGGCACTAGACTTCTTTATGAAAATGAAAAAAGACTCACTTTGGACATCATGGCACCTTTAACCTACCAACAGATGCACCACACCATTCTTTTAATCTCAGACCCGCTATTTCAGGATTCCCATCTGAAATTATGAAAAGATGTATTTTGCTCCCGAAAACAATAGTCAGACAGACTTGCATGTCAGCCTTTATATATGTGTGTGTGTATATAAAACACCAGGGCTGTTCTTTCCTTTGAGTTGTTTTATTGATGTTTTATATTAAATAAAACAAAAAATCCAATTGTGTGGCCCAAATCTGCCATAACACATTGCCGGAAACCCTGCTGTCCATCTATGTATACATCAGCCTTTCAAACCAGCCACCCTGTGAAAGCTGCACAGGCCTGTTAACTCTGGTGGCTCACACTCACTCACACCACACATACACACAGTTGCATAGCAGCAGAACAAGGGCACGCAAGGAAGTGCTGTGCAGTGTGTCCCAACTGTGACAGCAACAGAGCAAACAAGAGGTCTGAATTGATTTGACACACACACATGCGCGCACACAGACACATACACAGATATACACATACCTAGGGAGCTGGGGTAATCCAGTTCAAGAGAACATGCACCCAACACTACATTCACAGCAAACTGAGACTCGGCGTGACACCACCTTGTTAAGTAAGGGGCCTCTCACAAATGTACTTAGCCATATGTGTGTGGAGAGTGTAGTGCTAGCATCCTCTTAACGCCGTTAATTTTTTAAACGCGCGATTAACGCTCGGTATTTTAAAAAAAAGAAAAAGAAATGCGCATTGTATGATTTATGGCCGTCGATGGCACAGTCTTGATCCAGAGGGTGGCAGAAGAATAAGAAAGGGAATCAGAAAAAGAGGAAGCAGGGTTGGCGTTCGGGAAAAACACCGTGGACTGAAAAGCGAAAGTGAAAGGAAATGGAGAAAGAACTTATTAACTGCAAATTTACTTTCAAAACACTGCCAGATGGTCGACAGGACAAAACGTATCTTCATTTGTGATGGGAATTCCGGCTCTTTTAAGACGGACACACAGACTGCACCACACATCATGTAGTTGACAAATCACGTGCAGCTTGAACGGGAAAAAAAATAGAGGAAAAAAATAAAAAGCGGCTCCGGCTCCCAGACAGGAGCTGTCTGCGATTGCTCACCTCAAAGAGCCGGCTCTAAGAGCTGTTGCGTTCGTGACCGACACATCGCTAGTCTGCACGTACTGTCGACATGAAATGAGTAACCATTGAAGTACGTCGAGTCTCAAATATAATTTGCAAGCCAAACACATGGCAGATGCAGAGAGTCCAGCCCCCCATATATATATATATATATAAAAATTAGCACTACACTCTCCACAAACTATACTGTATATGTGACAAAGCTCTGCAAAGTTTTAGAAAAGGCTACAAAGGAACATACAAGCAAGACATTGACCAAAGCACTACAGCCGGTGTCATAGTTAAGGATAGATTAGGGTTTGATTCAGCTTGTCTACAGTGATCCCTGTCTGAAGGTTACATGATTGATAATGTATTACTGAAACACAGGCATGATGAAATAATGTTCTGCTTTGTTACAAGTGTGAGTCACAGATTGGTACTTTTTGCTCCGCTTCCAAGCTATAACTTGGATTGTTTTAAGATAGAAGAAGCTCATAAATGTTAAATAAAAAACAAAGTCTGTGGAATGTAATGTTTTGATGTGCTGGAAATAGGCTGAGTACAGCTATTCATGCCACAAGGTAATAGTGTGAAACGGAGTGAGAAAAGGGTTTGACTGAAAACACAATAGATTATAGATTGTATGCCTTAAGATTTTCAGTCTTATATCAGAACATGTTTATGTTGTCTGTCTTGAGCTCTTTGTAAATTGGTTCCCTGCTGACCTGAGGCAGCATATGTATCCCAATTTTCCTTTTATTTACTGTATTTGTGTGACTTCAGTGTAAAGCGCTGCATTTGTTCATTGCTTCCTTCCCTTTGTCAAAGATGATGATTTATGTAGAAGTGTTTACACCCCTGTCCTGTTCAGCTGGCTTTCCGTTATGAGTTTAAACGTAGGAACTGTCAAACAGGTGCCGTAGCATTTCTTTCTGGCATTTTTCAGCTTTGTAACTTTTGTCCTTTTAATTTCCGCCTCATCAGAGGGGTTGTTCACATGAGTACTCCCACAGTTGTTCCCTGTTGGAATCTTCTTGTAATTAGCTAGAAGTTTCAGTCTGCAGATGTTGCTGCAGCCATAATGGATGTTTAAACGTAGCACTTATTATAGAAAACAAAATGTGGTTATTCAGAAAAGAAAAATTTTACTTTTTGAGTGAGGTTGGCTTTTTTTGACCATCTCCTGATAGACTGATATGCTAACGACTTTGTCACGTGTATTTTTCTGGAAACCCGTGTTGGCCAATAAAGAGGAGTATAAATGGAAACATAAACATATGAATGGCATGGTAGGGAAAAAAAGAATGGTGGGGGAGGAGGTAGGAAGGAAAAGAGGAAGAAAAAATGAAGGAAGGATGAAATGGATACAAACCAACATCAAGATAGAGGGCAGGATTCAGCAAGCGACAAATCTCCATGGCAACACAGCCATCACGACCTAGAGTCGGGAGGTGTGTGCGTACGTGTGTGTGTGTGTCCTCCCACCCACAAATTTCAGTATAAAGCAGCAGCTTTTGTTATGTGGTTCTTATGTTTACAATAAAGACCATGGTTATTCTGTTTGTTCCAGGTGAAGGTTTGATTATTCAGTAGTGATGGAGAAAAGTCTTTTAAATGTTGTATTGTGGTAAATTAAGTTTCAGGATTGTAAATATCAAAAATTGTTTAAAACAGAGCCACGTATTTATCTTTTTTTATTGTTCAGGGTATAAAAGTTTGATATTTCATATTTTTAATGGGGAGCGTTATAAGGCAGAAAAGTTTACCCCCTTGGAGTCAAGGTAAGCCCGTTTGGACAGAATTAATTAATAAACACATTTAATTTAGACAAGTGTAGTTACCAAGTTCATGCTCATTAACTGCAGTAATTTTTCAGCAAATTACAGCAGGTGGTTCGTTATAGACCACACGTCCCCAGATTACATGTCATTAGTTGTATAAAGCCTGCAGGCCTTATTGTAAGCTACATGTAGCTGACATTACAACAGCTCTTAATGAACTCATGGTCTGACTGTTCTAACAGCTCGTTTTTTTCTCCTCCTCCCTGAGTGTGCAGGCCTCCAATTAGGACTAAATGACAGTGTAAATGGGTAGCTAGAACTTTACTATATGTGTGGAGATAAGATTAAACTAAACAAAAAAACTGAAAAAAACATTCAAATCCATGTTCACACATGTGATGACAAATCAAAAATATCACTGCTACTTTAAAATCACCTAGTAAATCCGAACTCTTTTAATTTCTGACTTACAACCTTATATTGATTATAAATGTTTTCCTAAGGAATTTGTTAAGGATGTCCTGATCCGATCTGCAGGACCGGCATCGGGGCAGATATGGGCATTTTTCCACTCTTCGGGATCGGCAATTTTGAACGTGGACCCAAGCATGAATTTTATTTATTTTTTTACATCAGAGCACAATTTGTGACAGAACGCAGATGCGCACTTGACGTTACTCTGGTCAACTGGGAAACAAAAGAGCTGCATCTTATACTTCAAATTTGATATGATAAAATATTACAGAGAAAGTAATTAAATGAATCACTCTGGATAACCAGCTCATCTCCGTGGTAGAGGATCAGAGTTTTCTTCGTCACCTGGAGTTCTTGAATCGACAGTATGCCCGACCATCTCTGCATTACATCACATTGACCACTCAGTTACAGCGTGCCGTATGCGCACTAGTGTGATGGGTGTCATACAGCAGAGCATGTCAAACAGACAGTTGAGGAGATGCTGAACGCCTGTGAAACAGACAAGCAACACGTCCACGCCATTTTTTACGTGACAACGTAAGGAATATGTAAAAGCAGTGGATGATTTTGAGGAACCAAGCGTGAGTTGCGTCTCGCACACTTCAGCTGCTGTACACGAGGGTCTGATGTCACAGACTCACCTGCTAACACAGAAGGTGGAGGCCAATGTTGGATAGCATATGCAATAAGAAAGAGCCATATTAAAGTATTTACTGTGTTTCAACCACATAAAAAACCTATTGAGGAACAGCTTGGATGCAGGTTCTTCTTTTCTTAATTCATCTGTATTATCCAGGGAAATATTAGTTAA
Source organism: Diplodus sargus (assembly GCA_903131615.1). Taxonomy (NCBI): domain Eukaryota; kingdom Metazoa; phylum Chordata; class Actinopteri; order Spariformes; family Sparidae; genus Diplodus; species Diplodus sargus. Next base: position 1,907,287 of record CAEMYA010000149.1, on the reverse strand, counting down.
GGCAGAGTATCGGCATTTACTCAGTATTAAAGGACTCGGATCAGGAAAAAAACCTGATCAGGACATCCCTAGAATTTGGTAATCAATTGTCCCCTCTACCCCCACAGAAGGCTCTCACACCTTTGGGAAACACTGCACATAAAGATGTCCTATACAGTGGAGGGAAATGTCAATGTGGAAGTATTAAGACCTCTAGTTTTTTAAACCTCATAAATAGATTTCACAATTGTTATTCCTAAGTTGAATTAAATGTGATATAGTTTCCCCCTTGTTATAATTGTCCGTCTTCAGTGGTCTGTTGATTTCTTCCTACAGTGACAAACTGTAGTAGTCTTTGAACAGGAAGGGACAAAGTGCTTAATTTGTAGTTAAATCTTCCAAATGAGCGGGAAATGTGTGAGTAATTGTTAATTGCAGGTTGTGATGTATTTAAAAAAGAAATATGCATAAACAACCTGTAATTATAGCTGCCAATGAGCCATCAGTTTATTGTTTGCCAAAGTTGGCAGAAATGCTGCTGTGTTTTAATTACGTATAACTGAAGTAATAACGAGCCTGTGTAATAATACTCGTCATTTCAGAAATGAAAAATGCATAAAAAATTGGTCCGACCTATTTTGCACATGAGATTTTATTTTGTCTGCCAAGGGAAACACGTGCCCCAGCTTCTCTAACAAACCCCAATAAAGTAATCTATGACATACACATGGTTTTATTGTGACTTAAGAAAGAGGTAATATGAGGTGAGCGGGTCTTTTCAGCAGGATGGAAAACTGGCAGAATAATAATCTGGGACTGATAAGATTGGTGATAATACTTGATGAACATGATGTGGAGACGCAGTAGGGTGGGAAGAGAATTTTATGTTTTAATATGTCGTAAATGGTGTTAATTTTTTCCAGATTTGTCATGTTCATTTTGCATTTGTTAGCTCATCCCTTTTTTTTTATTGTGTTGAGCTGTCTCTTGATAGCTGTGTGCTGCACACTCTTCATGTGACTGTCCTTTCAGGTTACTTTCTGAACCGAGCTGTGTTAAATTCCATCTGGTTGTATCTGAGTGGCTTCTTCCCAGAACTCAGATTAGTAAAGGTCAGTGATAATGAGGCTTGAGTCAAAACACAAGCAGGACTGCCTTGGATTAACATTAATGCTTTGTGTAAGTGTGTGTGTGTTTTGGTCACATGCACATGCTCGCATTTGCAGTGTGGCAGCAAATGACTCTCAACTGCAAACGTGTGTGTGTGTGTGTGCGCGCGTGTGCGTGTGTGCGCACGCGTGTGTGCGTGTGAGAGAGAGAGAGGCCGGATATAAACACTATACTAATGATTTCTCCACACGGTAGGCAGAGAACATCAAAGACCCTCCTCCCACCCCAGACGGGCTTGATGCACGGTAGCCAATGAATTTGGGTTCAAATTGTGCTTTGAATGATTTTTGTAGAAACAGGAAATAAATCGGAGGCAAAAATATAACATAGACATCATCCAAGTTGAAAGTAACTTTTCAACAGTCGGTTCAATAAACTGCAAAATGTGAGACATACCGCAAAAAGGAATCTTGTTTTTTAAGAAAATGGATGCAATTTTTTTGTAATCGGAAGAAATGCTTTATCGATCTAGAATGGCGGAGTGAACACCTCTGCCAGGTACCAGCTAAATATGCCAGCTTCTATTTCCAGATCCATGCATTATTCCCTGAGCCAACAAACAGACACAGGTGAAAAGTTAACCTCCTTGATGGTGGTAATGAACATTGGAAACACGTAATACTCAGTGCGTTTAGATGACACTCAAGAAAACCGAATTACTGTGTTAGTCCGATTTTTAAAATGCATGTGTACACCTTAGTCTGACTAAACTCGGACCGGATCGGATTCCTCATAGTCAGATTAACACACCTAGATAATTCGATTGATAGTCGCATTACTCCTGCACGTATACGTTTCGTCATATCGGATTGGATTTTGCGTTCTACGCAGGCTCGGGGCCGTGAGCCGGAAGTAGAAGGGCACCGGCGGCTTTCCTCCGAAATCACCGCAAGCAAGAGCGCCATTGTGCATCTAGTTTGTGTAATTATCATGAACACCTTATACGAAATGTACAAAGATGTAGCTTCTCCTCACTATTCGTACGGCATCTATCTGGAATGCCGAGGCAGAGTTTGTTGTTGCTGGTGACGTAAAGAGGTCAGCCGGAGGCGGCTCTATTACCACCAGTTGAAATGGGTACAGCGCCACCTATCGTACCGGGTATGACATGCTGCGGCCAATAAGTAGATTTTCTCACGGGCATGTATACTCGGACAGTTACAGTTGTCTGATTGAGCAGCAGAGTCGAACTATGGCTGTAATCCGACTAAGCTGTGCATGTAAACTTTTGCCATGAAAACATAACTTGCCAGGCAACCAAGAGATGTGCTGGTTAGCTGGTTTTTCTTTGGTTTTAGTTTTTTTGTCAGCAGATCGCTTGGGTTGTGAGATTTATGAGAGTACATTAGATTTCATGGAGCAGAGGCTTTGTTCTTTCAATCTGTTTCTTCCATTTCTTCAGTTTGTTACTGAAGCAGTTGATGATTTACAGTCTAACCAACCATACAAGCTTCTTAAACTTTATTGTGCGACCATGCTTACATTTATTGTTTCCTTGTGTTTCCAATTTCACTACCTCTAATCCTTCCTTGACATCTCTTTTCACAAGAAGTCCATTTATCTGGCATGACTGTCCTTGACGAGCCCTGAGCTTTAGTCAGTGTGCATTCAACTCTGTGTTCAACTGCAGTTTGTCAGCCATTGTGAATATGTCAAATTAGATTTTCTTTACTGGAGTACACTGGCATCTTAAGTCAGTTAGTTCTTTGCTAAACTGTGTATGTTAGCAGATTCAAGTTAGTATTCATGAGTCACACACAACATCAAAGAGTAATGTGAGAACAAAACAATGATGTCACTTATTGTCCTCCAACACATCTATAATTATAACTGAGGGGAGCGAGGAGAGGTGGATATGTGTGTTGGGGGAGGGGGGAAGCTCAGCCTGCAGCTGCCCAAAAACCAAGGAAGAATCAGAAGACAAAAATAGTCAGACATGAAAGAGGATAGGAGAGAAAGAAGACTAAAGAGTGGAGGACTGCAAAAGAAGGAAACGCGCTTGAATTTTAACTTGCTGTACTTTGTACAATGTCTGTAGACTACATAATTAAAAGTCAAGCCTGCAGTCTCCTGGGGGATGATCTATTTAAGCACCAGTCAAACAACAACTGACGGTTTGTCTCCGTCTGCTGACCTTCATGTCAGTTGTAGTACAATTGTACCAAGGTTGGACTTGTTGTACAGCTTTAGTTAGCTGGTTAGGATTTGTTTCAGCCCTCTGTGAAACTAGAGGAAAGCCTGACATTGTTTAACTTAGTTTTATTAGGGGGAAAAGGGGAAAGTAAACTTGTACAGCCCAATCCAAAGCTAAATTGTCCTGTCTTAACCTTGTTATCCTCTACATTTTCCCCACTCAGACAGCTGGATAATAGAGGAGTCCTCCTCAGAGTACTGAACTGTGAACTGTTTTAAAATCTTATATGCAGTTAATTGCTTTTTAAAGGGCACATTTTCCAAAATTGCCACTCAGAAATGTAACTATGAACATTTCATGCTGACATCTTGGTTAACACCAAGGAATTGATATTGACATTAATATTCATCGCTTTGTTAGAGCGCTGAATGACTCATGATAACAAACTTTACAGGACGCCAGCATCTTCTTTGTTACAGTATTGACTTTTTGATCCTAGTGAATCTCTACCAAACAGCTCAGCAGGGTCAAAGATGGGGATTCCACTGCTGTAGATGCAGTTTACGCGGCAGACATCCAAAGTACTATTCCTCTTGTGATTTGTTGTGCTTTGTGGTTTAGTTTTAGGTGTGTATTCATGTAAATGCTCCCTTATTTTGAGACCTTTTTTTGTTGTTGTAGTGATGTTTTTATTCTGTTTTTAAACTGCTGCTGTGGAAAGTCCCAGTTGGCAGTTGCTCCAACAATTTCCCCGTGATTGATCATGCATTTGTTCAGGAGCCTTGATTAGTTGATTCAGTACACCTATGTGGTTTGAATGTGTTGTCAGAGTGATGGGCAGTGAGAGAAGTCCTTTGAAGGATTGTTGTGTCTCTGAATGTTGTCAAGTTATCTCTCTGTCTCAAGAGTAATGTATACATCTCGTTTGTCTTTATAGTGCCTCGGGCTCATCTTTGCTTGCCAGTATCAGCACTTTGCATTTTAAAGGCATGCATTAATTTTGTCTCTATTCAGTGTTTCAGTGACAGCTTTACCTCTGAGATAGAGCATTAAAAACCACAAGTTTTCGAGCATGGTGGTAACTTTTAAGCATACATGTGCCAAAAGTGAACAGAATCACACATTTTTTTTAACTCCCCCATTGTGTGACCCCAAAATCCAGTATTGATCATACATGAAAAGCTGCCGTATGTATGTAAGGTGCTGTTGTGTAACTGCTCATGCAAACTGAACATTTCCTACTGCTTCACATTAACAGCATATAACCGATGAAACACATGTTGACTTTTAATGTAAAGTTCTCATGGTAAACACAGTTTGTCTGTGAGCTGAACACTTGCTGCTATTGTTCATCCAGCTGTGACTCTGCTGCCACTTTTGTTGCTGCTGCTGTACACTTTCAGTTTGTAATTGTAAAGCCAGAGGCAACACTTCATCTTATGTTAATTTCAGTTTAATCTATGACCTGTGCTTCTTTCATTCAGTCGTCTTACGTCACGCACATTTGTACATGACAAAAGTCAGTGCCAAACCTAGTTAGGTGTATACATGACCAAGAAATCCAGTTTCTTCAGTCAGCTACCACAAAAAGTACAAAAATGTGACATTTTTTGTTTTCTTTAAAATGATGTTTAAGAAATCACGTGACTGCAGTAAAATGACCGTAACCTGGTCACTTCAGTGCATGTAAATGCTGCATATGTCCGGCTGTACATGATAATCTTCAGTCAGGCCTCAAAAGATTATGGAAATACAAAAACATTTTTTTCTGTATATGTGTGTCTGTGTAATTTTACCTTTTTTTTAATTTTAGCTCCTTTCCTGTGTAATTTTTCTCACCTTTTATATTACCATCAGAACAGAAAAACATCAGGACTCATTACCTCCTAGAACGTTTTGGAGAGTCAAAATGTTTGCTGAGGTTCAAATGTGACTTCCAGGCGCTATGTAGGACAGCAGTACTCTCTGACTGAGGGAGTTAGATCATACAATCTCTGTTTTTCCAGCCCAGCTGATCGGGAAATCGGCTTTGTACAGTCAGATTGGGCGTCAATGTCACAAATAGTGTCCACATATGACATATTGTCTGTTCTCCCTCTCCCCTCTCCGACTTGTTCCAAAAATAAAAATAATTTGCTTCCCCCTCACTCAAGGCCTCATAAGGCTCTTCCCCTGTCCTCAGAGTTTAATGCAACTGTCATTTGTTTTTAATCCCAATTCCCCCTCGTGTTCTGAAGCTTAATCTAGCCTTTTTCACTTTATGCAGGTCTTCACTGTCAGTATGAGGATGTTCGGGGTGGGGGGGTGCAGACGTTAGATCATACCATCTGGAGCAACAAACGCAATGAAGTAATCCTCATTTCCCATGGCCTAAGATATGGCAACAGAGGGAGGAAGATGTTAGTCGAAAAGTGGTCTGTGGGTAATTTGCGAGCCTCTAATTTATTCAAATTAAAAAAAAGATAATTTGGTGAGTAAAATGACTAGTCGGCGTTGGAGGGATAGAACAAGGGAAAGAGAAAATGTGTGTGCAAACCCCTTCACTCCACACCAACAGTGTGAATTTCACTGGACCGTCTCTCTCTTTGGTGTCAAGTCTCTGAGAGGTGTGTGCAATTTATGCCACCACGTATCCTCGCGCACGTCTCTACCCACACCAGTGTGTATTCTTGTGTCTGTGCATGGGCGTTTGTGTCCCAGGGCCCGTGTGTGTTTGGGTCTCGTCACCCTGGAGCCAGTCGTCCTCTCCTCTGACCCTGATCCCTGTCACCTGTCCGTTCAGATCACACATGCACACACACACACACACACACACACACACACACACACACACACACACACACACACACACTCTGTGACCCTTTCCTGGAGTTGAAACCCAATCGCAGTTGCCAACCATGCAAAACTTGCCAGCACAGCAAGGTTTTGTTTTCTTTTTGTGGGTGTGTGTATGACTCGAAAGACCTACTGTCTGCTGTAAGATGAACTGAAGCATTTTTTTTACTCCATGTTTCCATATATAGAGGCTATTAAAATAACTTCATACACTACTGGCCTTGTGGGTTCAAATTAAAGTCACTCAGATACAGTCAAAGGAAGCGGGGGGTAAAATATATCGTTAATTCCTCTAGAGCTGAATATCTCACTAAAAGATGAATATTGTGTGGAGGCTATAACTGGCTACAGGGTGAAACATTAACCACAGTAAAACAGTGACAAGAGGAAAATCCAAACTCAGCTCACTGTCGCAGCACACTTACTTTGACTCTACAAAAGGGAACCAATGTTATCTGACTGTGCATAGTCAGTGTTTTGTCATTGGCTCATGTACATGTATTGTGTCCAAATATTAAGTGGTATTATGTTACATTACCAAGAAAACTATACATTTGAATGTTGTGAGGAAATGTAAGTGGTGTAAATAGGACAAGAACATGGAAGACAATTGCAGTGCTTTGCTAAAATTGTACATCACTTATTTGTAATCAGTGCTTTTGCTTGATCGTGGAATGAGTTTTGAGCGTATCTTCCAATAACAACTTGTGATTACTTAAAAAACATGATGTTTTGTACGTTTTTTTTTTTTTGAGCGATAAAATAGTGTTTTCTATGACAAAGTCCAGCTTGCTTAGTGTTGTTTTGCTGTTTAAGTCTGGGAGGTCCTTATCAATATTGGATGTCCATTTCATTTCTCTAATCTTAATCTTGCTGTCAGATTTTAATACAGATTGAAACATAATAACCGCCATGTGAAAGTACAGCTTTAGTTCTATAGGACAATTTTCTGCTGACGGTTTCTAATCCTTGATCAGAACTGAGGGCATTTGAGCCGGTGTAATCTGGACTCGTTTACCTGAATACAAAAGACTTGCACACTTACTCAATTTAAGTTAAATGTTTTTTCATTAAGAGCTGTAGATTTTGGTGCAATTAATGTATTTATTGTTTCATTTATTTATTTTTGATATTTATTTCTATATAAACCTAAATTAATGTGTCTTCTCAAATATTTGTAATGTATTAGATACATTTATTTCACTTTAAAATGTTACTTTTACTTTGCTTTGATTCAAGGTTCACTTTCACAGCATTTAATGTTAAAAGCTCAGTTTGGGTGAGATTCTCTGTGCTGCTTTAGAAACATTGTGGTCTCTCATAGAGGCAGCCATGTTAACAAGATGTGTACAGTTACCTAACCCAGTTTTCTTTAATGCATTTTAATAATGTGTTTTTTGTTACTTGTATCACTTAAATGGATGAATGAAGTGCCACTATTCTAAGAGATAAATGAATCTCAGCCCTTGAAATGAAGAAGTGGCACTAACTGGAAAATGAACATGAAATAAAAGCTTAGTTTTTAAAGGACAGATACGTTTAACAGAGTATCCTGTCCCATAGATACAGACTTCTCAGAACAGCTTTTAAATGTAAAAGTTTCCCCTTGTTTTTGCTGCAGTACATTTTAATCGTCACATTCTATCATATTTTGCCTACGAGTCATCACGTCCTCTCTTGCTTACATTTTTGCCTCCTCTCCTCTCAGGAGTCCAAGTCATCCGGCCGCTCCAGTATGCCGCGATGTCGGAACTCCGTTGCCACGACCACATCAGATGACCAGCCGCACATTGGTAACTATCGGTTGCTAAAAACCATCGGCAAAGGCAACTTCGCCAAGGTCAAACTGGCACGACACGTCCTCACCGGAAAAGAGGTAGGCATGCATGCAAACACATGCTGGGTTGGGCTGAAAGCTTTAGTCCATCCTTTGGTTCCACCGACAATGTGACTGATTTTCTAAAATTTTAGACTTTTTTTTATTTTTTGGCACTTCTGTCACTTTCTGGAGAAATGCTTTTACTATTGAGTCTCTGTTTACCTTTAAACCGCCTTGTCACCAGCAAGGCTAAGAAAGCCTGTTAAAAAAGCAGAAATGTCAAGATCTTTGTCTGGAAAAGTTAGTCACTCTAACGCAGGGGTCACCAACACGGTGCCCGCGGGCACCAGGTGCCCCCGAGGACCACATGAGTCCCCTCAGGCCTGATCAAAAAATTAAAATGTAATATTGATATTATCTGCTTCCCACCTTGTTAAGTCATTGTTGATAATTATTGTGAGAAATAATTAAAGTGATCAGTGTCTTCACAGATATGAGTATCATTAATCATTAATAATCATATATAACTAAAGGCAAACTGAGCAAATTTGTTATTTCAGAAGAGTGTATCGTATGACTCAGTACCCATGAAGTAGCTCTCAGTTTCAAAAAGGTTGGTGACCCCTGGTCTAACACCAAACTGCTCTGACTGTTCTATTTCAAACAAAGTGAAACTACCATAAGACATTGTTAGCAGTTGAGGAAACCTTAGTGCTTTCTATTTTATCACCAAAAACTATTTTGAATAGAGAAGAAACTTCAGGTGTGTGCAATGGCTGAGGTGGTAAAGTATGAAAACACTATAAATGTTTAGCTGTTTTCTTAACGTTAATCTTGCTTCCTGCTTGCTGAAGGTGGGGAAGGGCTCATGCTGTGAAACACAGTAGGGCTGGTCTGGTCCTGGGCTGCATGTCTTTGGAGATGGTACATCTGCTGCAGGAGATCAGATCACCATTGTCAGCTTGAATAGAGAAGCCTAAATGTCTGCAGCTTACTGTGAATTCCAGATGTGATGTAACGTTGTGGCCTGTCCCTTTAAGGGAAAAGCTGCGTCTGCAGTGAGTCCATGCCGGGCTCGGTCTGAGGCCCAGTCAAGTCGGCTTTCATTCTGTGTTTCAGAGAGAGCTGGGGAGGGGTGGGCGGGCTCTGTCAATGTGTGACAGCTCTGTGCCTGACACCCTGATAACACTCCATGTGACTGGCACGCACACACACACACACACACACACACACAGAAAACAAGGGAGAGTCAGAGGGCATGAAAGAGTTAGACAGACAAGCACAACCAGAAAGAGGAGTGGAAGAAAGGATTTAGTTGACAGTGGAAGACAGAAATGGGAGAGAGATGTGGACCTCTCTTTTCCGTGTCCTTGTTAAGAGATCAGTCTTTGTTTCTTTTCTCTCTGTGTCCTCTTTTCTCTTGTTCTGTTACATCCTTTTTTCTACATCTCTCTCTCTTTGATTCTCTCCCATCTGTCTGTTTCTCTATTTTTATTTCTCTCCCTCTTCACCTCTGTGTCGTTTCCCTCTCCTGAACTGGTGTCCACTGCTGGATTATGAACTATAGACCTCATTATGGGTATAAACCATGCCTCAGCTGGGCTGCGTGTGTGTCCCTGTCTGTATACTTGGCCTATTATATAACTGTCACCTGCTGTGATTGTGTGTTTATCACTTAATGCTGTGAGATTGCATCGCTGTGCGTGTGTGTGTGACATCTCCAAAAAGATAGCTGTGTGTCTGTGATGGCTGTAACCGTGCAGGCTTATGTGAGTGAGATGCGTCAAGCCCACTGCAGCAAGTGTCATTGTTGAATAAAAGTGTAATAATAATTAATGAACATGTTCTTGCTTTGCTTCTAGGTGGCTGTAAAGATCATTGATAAGACACAGCTCAACTCCTCCAGTTTGCAGAAGGTGGGTCTCCCTCTCTCTTCCACACACACATGCACACACATGCACACACACACACGCACGCACATGCACACACACACACACACACACACACACACACACTCTCTCTCTCTCTCTCTCTCAAGTCATTTTCAAGTCATCTGCCCCACGTGTCTTTCTCTTTTGGTCTCTCTCTCTGTGTCTCTCTCTCTCTGTCTCTCTCCCTCTCTCTCTCCCTCTCTCTCTGTGTCTCTCTCTCTCCCCCCCTCTCTCTCTCT
>CAEMYA010000149.1:1864639-1897073 GCA_903131615.1 Diplodus sargus | reverse complement strand
CTCTCTCTCTCTCTGTGTCTCTCTCTCTCTCTCTCTCTCTCCCTCTCTCTCTCTCTCTCTCTCTCTCCCTCTGTCTCTGTCTCTCTCTCTGTCTTTCTGAAGTGGTCTAGTTTTCAGAGAGAGTTTTTAATTACAGGAAACAAGCTGCAATTACTTCTTTTGATGGTAGCAGGGTGGGGTCTGTCCACTTACACGCACACTCTCTAACCATGTATGCTTGCGCACAGAATACACACTTCTGCGAATGCAGACACACAGAACACATGGCAAGAATATGTTAAGACGTAGCAATGACACTGAAAGAGCGAAGACGGACATAAAAAAATGAATAATGTTTGCATACCCTTACATTGATTGGACAGATGCATTCAAATGCACATCCATCTGACTAGGACCAGAATTTACAGAGACCTCTTGATGTGTGATGGATTTGTAGTTGTGTAGCTGCACTGTAACTGATGTATGTGGTCTCAAAGTCATGATAAACATAAGATCAGCTTTAAAGCTTGTACACATTAGTTTAAGTTATCATGTGAGAGTTTACAGCAGGATATTGTTTATTTAACGTTAAAAACCTACATTGTGCCAGACCTTGGATGTGACCTGGTATTACTTGTTTTCCTGATGGTAATTCATAACTAACTATTCTAACTGGTGATTTCCTTCCAGTAATTTGACACACATGCTCAAAAGCAGGAAGTGAAGATCTCTAGTGTCACTTAACCCTCTACAAATGTTGATTCTGGAGTCTTTCCGCTTACACAAATAACAATGTATGGATGAATTTGCACTACATGTGTAAAATATAAATGTAACTCACAACACACACTGACAGAAACCTTTATCTGATGCATTTGACACACAACTCTGTGTGGCTTGTTTCTTGCAGCTCTTCCGGGAGGTGAGGATCATGAAGATGTTGAATCACCCCAACATAGGTGAGTCACTCATGTTTAATTAATGTTTCACAGTTCTGTATTCAGGCCAAATCATAATAATCTCTTTTCTCTCTTATCTCTTATTTTTGCTCTCACTTTTGCTGCCCTGGCCTTGTCCGTCTAAACTCTCTTATTTCACCTGCTCCTCCCTCCCACCATCAATCCACTGTCTTTGCCTTTCTTTCTCCACCTCCAGTCAAGCTCTTTGAGGTGATAGAGACAGAGAAGACTTTGTACCTGGTAATGGAGTACGCTAGTGGAGGTAAGTGTGTGTCACTGTGAAATCATTCCCCCTGAGGCTTGGCACTCTAAATTTTAGAATCCAAAGGTTCCCAAATAAAAGCGCTCTCTTTCTTCCGACTGTACAGGTTCGTCAGTATTTTGACCAAGGTGTTGTTTATTTGCTTTAAATTTTATCTTTGAAAATGTATGAAATGAATACAAATCAAAACCTTGCTTTTTAAGTGTTTATATTTTGATGAATTGGTCAAATATTTATCTCACTGTTAAAGGACATGACTTAGTTCAATGTCCGGTTGACCCAGTACTCTGGTTTTAAAGAGACCAGTATCGGGTTCTAGCACTAAATCTGTTCTCCTCCTTTTGTCTCTCGTCTCCCAGGAGAGGTTTTTGATTACTTGGTGGCCCATGGCAGGATGAAGGAGAAAGAAGCCCGTGCCAAATTCAGACAGGTTCGTGTTTTAGAGCCTGTTAGTGTGTGTGATTTGATAAATATTTGTGTCTGAGTTGCTGTTGTTTTTAGGCATATTAGACTGATATTAAGTGGCTTCTTAATAATAGTAACATTTGCTTGATTTATAAATATATAAAAATAAAAAATAAGGTTCAATTGTACAAAAAAGCATTTTGTATTGCGATGTTTAATGATCTATCCTTAGTTTTCCTTGCCATTGCTCTCTGATGAAACCCTAATTAAGTGTCTTACTTTTTTTTCGAATCATTTCAACTCATCCATCGTGTCATCTTTTCTCCATCATTTTTATTTCTCTCAATCATTTTTTCCGCTCTCCAGATTGTGTCAGCGGTGCAGTATTGCCATCAGAAGTGTATAGTACACAGAGACCTCAAGGTGAGAAGACACACACATTATTGAATTACACCGAGTGTCAACGTACAAGCAGGAGTGCGTGCAGTCTCTCTCTTCCTCTCTCTCCACTTTATTCTTCAAGGCAGGGTTTGACTTTTTGAGATGAAATCTGGTCCTCATGAACAGGCGCCCGAGAGCTTCATCACAAGATGATATAACCTCCCTCCTCAAGTGTTGAGGCTTAAACAGACACCCTCACATGTGAACCTTCACGCATGTATTCCTATGTATTTCTCCTGTTTTGCCGCGGACTAGATCCCTCTCTCGTGTCTTTGATTCACATAAGTTGGTGCCAAAAATGAAACACAAACAGGTCTAATGCTTCCAGGTCATTCTGGTTTGTAGTATTATGCAGAGTTGTAAATCCTCTTATTTTGCCAGCAGGCAGACCTGTAGACAAGACATTATCATGATTACTAACCTTACAGGAACCTCTAATCTCAAACTTGTTTTTCCCGCTCCTGGCTATTTTTGCCTTTTTAATAAACATTTTCAGTGCTTTGACCAAGGTCATTAGATACTTTGTATGCTTTAAGCAGGTAAAATGATCTGCATTTACAAAGAAGGCAGCATGGGAAATAAAACTTCTTGAGAACAGACAGTTTTCATTATTATAATGCGTACCATCCTGCACATTATCCTAATCACTCTTGATCTGTGGGTTGTAATATGTAATCTGGCACACGCTTCACTTTAGCAGGTCCTACATCGCTACAGCACTGTGTGATGAGGCTGCATTTCATAGCGAGGCTTAAATTGCTGTTTGGATCCTAAGATGAGAAACGGTATGGCTGCAATTCTGCTCTTGATATGGTTAATACTACTGGATCCAGTGATTTCCAGTGGCTCTTTCTTTTCTAAAAAGTAACGTCAAAGACTTTAAGACAGATAAACAACTAAATGTAAAGTGTTAATCAGCTTTAGATGTTCAAATCTGTCAGAAGCTGATGTTCATTTATTGCTCAGGTCAATGCATGGAGATGATGTCAGTGGCTGTACTTAATGTGCGCGCACACGTCGAACACGCTCGATCACACGGAAGCAGCAGAGTATTCAGAGCAAGTGAAAAGGAGAGCGCACCTGTTGCTAGGCAACCCCAGCCTCCTTGCTCACTGGCTCACTTTAGGCTCAGGGATACAAACACACACAGGAATAAACTGTGGCAGCTCACTTTGCCCATTGTGAGCTACTTGTAGGCCCCAGACCATTACTCTGAAACACTCCTCTTTCACCCAGCAGTTTTTTTCCTCCCCACAGAAAGGTGTTTCTGTGAAATAGATTGTCATCAAACTCACTTGCATGTCAGAGAAAATCTTTGTTACGCTGACACTGGTTGACAGGATGGCCTGTTAAACTCTGAACCTTTTAAATGTTTCTTGTAGTTTTGATTTTTCTGTGAGGAAGGGAAGATGAAAAATTATTTCCATATGTTATCTCATTACCATATCGCATAAAGCAAACCTTAAGAGTGTGTTTCATTTCTTAGCACATGTAGTATTCAGAAAAAACAAACCCTGCATATTAATAATCTTTCCTTCTTTCCATCTTTATCTTCTTGTTTGCCTCTGCATCCTTCTGCTCGCTACATCATAATTATGCTTTCCTCTCACCCCCTCACTTTGTCTGTCCGCAGGCGGAGAACCTGCTGCTGGACGCAGACATGAACATCAAGATAGCAGACTTTGGCTTCAGTAATGAGTTCACTCTGGGGAACAAGCTGGACACGTTCTGCGGCTCCCCGCCCTACGCTGCCCCGGAGCTCTTTCAGGGCAAGAAGTACGACGGGCCTGAGGTGGACGTGTGGAGCCTGGGGGTGATCCTGTACACACTGGTCAGCGGCTCGCTGCCCTTCGATGGGCAGAACCTCAAGGTCAGGAAGAGGAGTGTGTGTGTGTGTGTGTGTGTGCCTGTGTGTGTGTCTGCGTGTGTGTTTGCGTGTGCATGTGGATTATATAAGCGGATGTCTATATTCTGTGGGTGTTTGTAGTATTTGTCATGCTGGTTTCGGTTACTTCTGCCCTACAGAATGCAAAAATTAAGAGCAGAGTGAGAGTGTAAGTGCCAACCCAAGTAGTTTGTGTTCAAATGGGGTTTGGTGGTGTGATGCAACAAAGAGGCACTGAAACCTGTTATTTGTTTTTTAAACAGAAAGAATCCAATACATCCTGTGAACTATAGTTATTCACAATTATTCATACCACCTATCACACTGCATTCAGTCGGTACCCACATGACTCATTCTGGAAGTGCAGACACATTTTGGGTGGGCGATATGACATCGAATAAGCTGATATTGATATTAACGTGCCTGCTTTATCTAGGATGCCTTTGCACTACCTCCTGCTGTTTGGAGTTTTGTTTAACACCTACATTTCTGATCTCACTATTTATTTAACAGAAATGAGCCTCACTGTTTCCTGATTTCATTTCACTCACTGTATCAAAATGCATTCTTCCTTTTTACTGTGCTTTGACCAAAACATTGCAAACAGTCCAACTAAGACAGTTTCATGTGAATGTTTCAGCACTTCAAGAGAGTAGTCTTTCAGGTTAACACTCAGTTTTCCAGTTTTATAGATTTGTATGTCAATACAGGACCTCATTGTGAAACTCTTTGAAACTCATTTACATACATCACAGCAGTGTTAACAACTGTCTGCATGCATTTGTCCTTCAGTGTCTCCATAGATTCTAATTACGACAACCCCTCTAGTGGGGAGAGTAATGTGGAAGAGGTTAATACGTTTAGTGGCACATCATTAAATTTAATTTGCTGATTAAAGACCACTAAAGAAATTCCGATTGTTAGACTGTGATTCTGATTATTTGTGCCTGACTTGACTGCGAGAATGCAAGAAAAATCTTGAAAATAACACATTTTGATTGTATGACCGATGAAGAAAAAGTGTATGAACGATAATATTTTTTAATTATTTTTTTTTAGTTACCACCCACATACTATGCTACCACCGTGTAAGAATCGTAGCTTTTTATAATGCTTATTAACTTGTGCTTAGGTGAACACTGTACTTGCTTAACAAAACTATTAATAATTTTGCGGGTGGAACTGCAGCTTATGTTGCTGCTTGGCTAATCGGGAAAACCAGTTTTCATAGACTTTTCTTTTCAGTACTGTCCAAATATTTGGGGGAGTTTGCTACCCTTTGACAGAATCTATGGACGTGAGAGAAAAAGATTGTGTGGATGTTTTTAGAAACTGCTGTTGACTCTCCATGCCCTTGTCCACCATCAGGAACTGAGAGAGCGTGTGCTGCGTGGTAAATACAGGATTCCTTTCTACATGTCCACGGACTGTGAGAATCTGCTCAAAAAGTTCCTCATCCTGAACCCCTCCAAAAGAGGCAGCCTCGAGGTACGCTGCACTGCATTAACACACACAAATGTCATTTTCAAACTGAACCAGAGTTAAAATCCATTATATTTAGCTTGATTAATTTTGCATAAGAAAAAAAACAAAACAAAATCTCCTAATAACTAGGCCAGCGATTGTTCATTCATCAGTCTAATGGTGAATGTGGCTCACACACCTGGACCTGCTCCGGCAGCTGTATGTGAGTTTGTTGCTGAAGTGTAAAGTGCTTTTTAAAGGCATAGTAAACACTTGTTAGTTTGGGATTTATCAGTAACTATATTTGGATGAACTAAGGATAAATGGACAGTAAAGTTATAGCAACAAAAATGTTTTTGACGAGTAGCAGGTGTACCTTACCATTTGTGATAACCTGATTCCCATTATCATTTTGTATTAATGACAGACTAATTTTGTCTTTGCCTTGTCTCTGGTTGACCTGCTAAATGTTATGGCGGCCCAGTTAGAATACGCAAAGAAGACTCGAGCTTTAGTGTGAGAATTCAGTCCTGTGACTGTTTAATTTACACCTACCTTAAAGTCTGTGTACGATGAGTCTGCATTTCTAAGCAGCCAACAGGTTGGTATGGATCACTTTTGCTCTGTTGTGATCTGAAGCCTGTTAAAGGTTACGGTTCCTTTTTGTGATTCTTAAGGAAACCATTTGCATATTAAAGAAAAAAATGTACCTGGCTATTACCATTTGAAATACCAAATAATACCCCTAACCCAAGATTATTTGATTAAATAGATTAATAGTGTAGAATT
Organism: Diplodus sargus; assembly: GCA_903131615.1. Taxonomy (NCBI): domain Eukaryota; kingdom Metazoa; phylum Chordata; class Actinopteri; order Spariformes; family Sparidae; genus Diplodus; species Diplodus sargus. The sequence continues at coordinate 1,890,889 of CAEMYA010000149.1, read as the reverse complement.
AATTCAGCTTTAGTTTAGCCAAGTTCTGCAGTATTCTCCTTTGTGATGCCAACTTGTCTTGAAGAAGTTCTTGTACTCATCATTTTGCCCTCTCTCCTCTCCTCTCTCATTCCTTAACCTTTCCTCCTTCCTCTGCTTTTTGCCCTTTGGCATCTCATGTCTGCATGTATCTGTATGTTTGCTTTGCTCCCAGCAGCAGATAATGAGGGACCGGTGGATGAATGTGGGCTACGAGGAGGAAGAACTCAAACCCTACATTGAACCCATGCCAGATTATAAGGACCCTAGGAGGACAGGTAGGCCCAGAAACACCCTAAAAGGAATGTATTGAACGAATGTATTCTGTTATTCAGCCACGCACAGACACACACGAGTACAGATGTTCTTTTCAAAGATAATTTATCCTGCAGAATGCTCAAGATTCTAATTATAACTTGGTTGTGTGTGTGCAGACATCATGCTGCAGATGGGATTCTCTCAGGAGGAGATCCAGGACTCACTGGTGAACCAGAAGTACAATGATGTGATGGCTGCATATCTGCTACTGGACTATAGGAACTCTGAGGTATCATACCTACACATGCACCCATTTTCACAGTAACATGCCAGTTATTATTGGGTTGTCAGAGCTCTCTTAGCTACAGTCATACTTATCATTATATACAATGCAATTATATACAATATTTTTTGTCCTTTGTTTTTGTAAGAGCCACGCAACAGTCTCATACACACATATTCAGACCTGTGTTTTTTTCTTTCTCCCATCAGCTGGATGAAAGTGGCATCAAGCCCCGGCCAGGAAGTGATGTAAGCAACATAAACGCCCCCTCCCCGCCTCATAAGGTACAATGAGAACACATAACATCTTCTGCTAACATATAATGGGGCCTCCCAACTCCAGCCAGTGGCACGAGTACACTGACTACCTCTTTTTTTGTTTTTTACCAAAAACACGCTGGGAATCTGTTCTGATGTAGGTACATTTTAGGTTTTAGATTGCAGACCTACATACAGCAACTAATGTCCTCCGAAGATGCTTGAATTCACCATTGTTGTAGGTTGGTTCAGCTAGCATACTTACATCCCAGTGTGTCTGCATAAACGCTGTCACGTAAAGAATACCAAACTGACACTGTGTCCATCTCCCTCTCTCAGGTACAACGCAGTGTGTCGTCCAACCAGAAGCCTCAGAACCGCAGAGCCGCCGACCAAGGTGAGATTGGTGTGTGTCGCAGCAGAAGGGCGTGAAGCTGGTGTGTGTTTAGCGGTTTCGGAGAAGGAAAAGTGGATACAGATTGAAATCCTCTCATTTTAATTCTGGTGCATGATAGGATGGTCTCAAGTTCTGCCACCATGAAGCAGGTGGAAATGATGATCGAATTAAAGATTTGAGGTTTCGAAAGGCAGTGAATAGGTTTCAAACATCCTGTTTAGCACCAAAATAGATTTTGAACATGTTGCATATTGATTTAAGAACAACAAAAGAAGGCGAGACAGACTTTTGAGGTACGATGATGAAGACGATGCAGATGGAAAGAAGCAAGACAAGTCATAGGAGTTGATAGACTTTCTGATGCACTCTCTCTCTGTCTTTCTCCAGGCTCCTCCTATAAGAGAGGGGGTCAAACAGACAACAGGACTGTAGCGGAGGATTCTGGGAGGAAAGTTTCGTCAGGCAGCTCCACTACCAAGGTGCCGGCCAGCCCTCTGGCCTCTGCTGACCGCAAGAAGAGCACCACGCCCTCCACCGTGAGACCACACACACCCACACTGCTCACATGACATGTGCAACATGGCTTTGGCTTGGCATAGTAAGGAAAAGCACAGGTGTTACCATAACATTAATGATTGTATGTGACAATGAGCAATACCAGGACCCTGAAAGTGAAGCAACTAAATTGAAATCAGACATCATTAATTTCATTCTTTAGGCCTGTGCTTTTCTTTTTGTGACATGTCAACATCACCTAGCTGTCATCCACTCACTGAGCACCAGTTCAGAAACAGATAAACAAATGAACACATTTCATCAGACAGCGTGCCGTATCCATCTTCATTTTGTTAATCTTAATCTTGAATCTGACACTTTCTCGCTGACCAACTGGTGTTAGGAGTATAAAATGACTCTCAGGTTTTAGAAATGACAGTAAATGTATTTGAGGTAGTCGTTCTTGTCACTGCAAAACCTAAGTTCACCCGCACTGCTGTTACATAACATTATAACTTGGATAAATAAATGAACATAGCACCTAAAACCAGTGTTACCAATAGTTTCAGCATCATAGGACAACATCTCGTGTACCGACTCGTGTTGGTCTGACATGATTATAATTCCAACAGCAGATGAACGCACACAGAAATTATTATAATTTTATAATTCAAAGCAAAAATTAATTTGTTGAAAGGAATTCTCTTCAGTGATGATTTCATTTCTTCCTCTCTCCCTTCAGAATAGCATCCTGTCCACTGGACGCAGTCGGAACTCTCCTCTGACTGAGAGAGCCACGCTGGGCCAGAGCATCCAGAACGGCAAGGACAGGTATACACACACACACACACACACACACACACACACACGTACACACTTACATGTATACCTATACATATGCGTGTATCATTTCCACACACACTCTGTCGTCCCTGACACCTCAAGTGGAGGCAGCGGTGCTCCTCACTAGCACGCGCAGACACACATATAATACAAACACACTCAGCATGGTTTGTGAATGAAGCAGTCCCACAGCTGTCTCAGTGACTGAATCCCAGACCTTGGCTGGTACTCTCCAGAGCTCTGCCAGCTGGCTCACAGGGGCCTACAGCTTTCCCCCAGGGCGGGGTGAGCCCTCCTGGACAAGGAAATCAGGCTCCCTCTGGAATTTAGGCCAAACCTCCAGTAGATTACAGATTACCCATGATGGTCTGATTGAGGCCTGCCAGTCAGAGCCAATGGTAACTTGTTCACATGCATGCAGGTTTGACATATGCTGACACGGGACCTCAGTTACTCTTTTTTGTTCTTTTCCTTTGGTAAATTGTTCCCTTTCTGAAGAACTTCCCCCAAACCTGGAACCAAACAACTTTTCGCCCAATATCAAACCAGGGATAGACTGGTAGAGATGGTAATTAACGAGGGTAATAAAAACAAGATTTCTGGGTTTTGGGAGAAAGAAAATAAAACATGAAGTCTACCATTGGGTACTGCCACAAGTCAAGCTCCCTCTTTTTCCATTATTCCTTCATTGAATCTGGAAATCGCGGAGTGTGACATCCCCGACCGTTTCCCCTGTCTCATTTCATCCTTCCTGAATATAATCCATCCTCTCAGCTCCCTCTTCCTCTTCCAATATGTACAAAACAACATTTTGTTCACATAGCATTGGCTTTGTTTTGGATTTTTCGCCCTAGAAGTGTACGTCTAAATACACCTCTGGCCCGTCCACACATACAACTATGCGCACATCACTCATGCTTAACCAGCTTTGTTTGCTTTTTCATGAGCATTAAAAGTAAAGCCAAACCATAATCCATATTATGATGAAGTGTTCATTGTCATTACTGCTTTATTACTTGTTACATCAGTCTCAGATGACCCCTTCGTACCTAACATAGTTGGCTACATGCAACATAATGGAAATGATTACGCTGAATCCATGTTCAGGCTGTAAATTCTGACACATTTCTGTCTCTTTTTTTCTACGCTAAATGGTGACGATGTGGTCATTTGAGACGGCATTGTTCTTGTTTAAGTACTATGGGTCTATTAGCCATGGTAGCTCTGCTAACTTAGTGAATGTCATCTGCTTTGATTTTAAAGTGACTTTTTGATCATCGTTAATGCTTTGAAGTTTGGGCTTTAATACTTGTTACCCCTCCCTCCCCAATTCCTCGTTTTTCCGTTCTGTCCTTTTCTAATTTCCTCCGTTTGGTGTTCCTCTATCTGTGTCTGAGCTCTTGTCCCTCTGGATCTTAAGTCACTCAATTTTTCTTGGCACCTTCTTTCTTTTCATTTCTCCAGCTTCCTTTTTCCCCCCTTCTTGTCTTTTATATTAATCTTTCTTCTCCTTCTTTTTCTCCTCCCTCTCTCCCTTTCTCTAAGGAGATTAGGAAGACTTGTGATGGAATATTAACTCGTAGTGGCACTATATGGTCCCTGCGCTTGCCTCTTAATAGGCTTACACATACACAAAAATACCTACACTCACACAAGCTTAAACATACATGTAACACATGAAACTCTTGCCACACACTGGGTTGTCCAGTGAATGCAGTTCTTTTTCCATCACTAGCCAAACTAATCCTTGTCAAAAAGAGTGTGTGTTTCTCTCAGCTCTGTGTTTGTTTTCTGTGCAATTAGCAGCTGTTTGGTTGACCTCCATAATGTCAGTTGCTCTTTCCTCTGCTCTGTCTTCAGCCATCTCTCTCCCTCCGGTACCACTCTCCCCTGTCTCTCACTGTGTTTGTTTCTGTGTGTGGATAAAGTCAAGTCAGAGCTGTCCGTAATGTGCAGAGCTGTGTTGCTTGTAGGACGCTTGCTGATTAATCGCGTGTTCAGGAAATACTCAGTGTTGTTTTGCTGAAGTAATTCAACAAACCACTCTTTGTCACAGATAGTTATTTTACGGTAGTAAAGGAAGGAACTTGACCGTAAGGTCACATCTATAAAACTGCAAGCTTAGAGTCCAAATGAGTGTCCAATAACAGGACAATGAAAACAGCTTTATTTCCTGCTAAACATCTCCTTTTCCACCAGAAAATTCATCAAAATTAAGAAAAAAGAAACTCACCATTAGACCTCAAAATCCTACTTTTATCAACAATAATCCACATCACATTGTTTCATTGGTTAGCTGTGCTTATATGTTCTTTTTCCAGAGTTTGGTCAAATGCAGGAGCCATTAAGAATCATGCGATAGTATTTTAGGCACAGGCTTAATTTAGAAAGTACTATTAATAAACATAACAATAATGATTTAAACTATACTTAATAAAACTTTTTGTCTTTTACCCAATTCTCAAAAATGATATGATTTGCTTTATAAAAGATAAAAAATAGATGAAATACTGGGATGTCTTCACTTATTATGTGGTTTCATTGTTGAGTTTTGTTGCTTTGCACATTTTTGTAATAATGATAACCTGACTTTGTCCACTTGATTCGTCTTCTGTGTGTTTTCACTCTTCCGAGCTGTTGCTGTTGAAAGTTGGTCTTTTGTGCTTTGCCAGCTGTGTCGGGAAGATTTTACATGAAACAATGAAGGCATACGAACACGCTGAGCCTTTGATTGTCTGTTTCTCTTCCTGTTAAACTACAGTGAAGCAATGATGGCCACAGAAGACCAACTTTGTTCAAGTCCTTTTGCTCTGTGTTTTCTGTCTCTTTATGTCTGTACTTCCTCTTTTCTTCCACTTGTTTCTGTTCTCTCTGCTCTTCTCTCCCTCCTTCCTCCCCCCTCCCACCTTACCTTGTGTGATAAGTGCTGCTTCTAACCATGCTCCACCTCACCCCCCCACCCACCCACACACGAACCCTGCCCGGTGTGTGTGACTGTGTGTATGTTTGATTGTGTGCGTCTTTGGTGAATTCGTTGTGTGTGTATATGTGTGTATATATGTGTGTGTGTGTGTGTATATGTGTGTGTGTGTGTGTGTGTGTGTATGTGTGTGTGTATGTATGTGTGTGTGTGTGTGTGTGTGTGTGTGTGTATATGTGTGTGTGTGTGTGCATTGGGCGGGGCACTCCTCCTGTTCCTCCCCCCTCCTCCCAGCCTAAACACTCCGGGCTCCCGCGCCTCCACTGCCTCGGCTGCTGCCGTCCTCTCCTCCTCCTCCTCCTCCTCCTCGCGTATCCGCCACCACAAGTCCCTGTCCTCCTCCAATCATCCATGCCCCTCTGACCTGCACGCACCACGACCCAGGCAAGTCTCTCTCACACTCTCACACACTCGTACAGACACACTCAGAGCTCCCTCGGCCCCGTTCAGCCGCACCACAGATCATCGTCCTTCCCCAAGAACGCGATGGACAAAAATGAAAAAGGAGAGATGAAATGATTTGTTGGCTCTGAAACCTTCCACCACTGCTCCATCGAAGGGATGGCACCAACTTTTTGACTAGCTTTCATTCACTCAGTGTCAAACCCCGGCACACAGCAGTGATAGTGATTTGGTTTCCAATATATGAAACTGTGAAAACAATCAAAAATGTAGTTTTTTCTTTCAGAAGAGTTGTTTTGTTTAACACAAACTGCTGTGCTTACTAACACGTTAAAAGGATGTTTCCCCATAATTTCTTATAATCAACTAAAATCACCTCCTACAGTACTTAATATAGATGTTCAGAAAGATGAATACAGCAAAGTTTTTGAATCAATGGGAAAATAACACACTACAATTTCCATATGCAGTTTGAATCTGCTGAAAAATTATAAAAATCTATTTTTGGACTGCAGATTTTTTTTTTCCCTCATGTGAATCCTGTGAAGTAAAGTTAGCCTCAAAGAGACTTCATGACATTATCTCTCCTGAACACAAGTAACAGTTTGTCAGTTACCATCATGGTATCAGTTTCTCTAAATATTTACCCATATACTGTATATTCCCCACTATAATATCACCATAGGGAGAAGTCCAACATTTCTAACACCAGTTTTTATAGACTCACCAGTTACTTAGCAACAGCCAGGAAGTAGATTGTGGAGCTCAGAAGGCTGTGCAAGATACACTCAGTGCGGAGTTACAGTGTGTTGACATATGTTGTCTTTGGCCGATCATTGACTTTCAAAGCTTACAGTTACTCACTGGACCATAGTTGAAAAGTGAGAGGTTCAAGAAGAAGATGAGCAGGTTTTTCACTGCAGTGCCCCTCATCTGGAACAGAGAGATACTTATTTAACTTGTTTGTTTCCTTTCAGCAAAATAAACAACAAGGTCAGAGAAGAGACATTTCTAATGAGCAGCGTTTAGGTTTGCACATACAAGGTCTCAGTAGATAACAGGCCAGTCCTTATACGATATGCTTGATTGTTGGCTGCCCTTATAAAAAGGTCAAATGAATAAAATAAGTAAAGAAAGTCGAATGAGATGGCATTTCTTAGAAACCTTCTGTTGACATGCAGGGAATAACTAACCCGCACACTTTTTACGTGCATTTTCATATATACACATAAACTCCCCATAAGCTACCTTCCTGTGCTGCAAAATGACATTAGTCAGTTCGGGTTTCTGTCTGAATGTTGGATGTCATTATGCTGGTTTTAAAGTGTGTCGGTTACTACTTTGTGCAAATAAGAACTTAAAATGTAATGTCTTAAATTCCTGTTTGCACAGATTGAATCCTGCCACATAGATGAATAGTCAACACTTATTGAACTTGACAGGATCAGAAGTCACAATCATTGAAGGACCCAAAAAATAAACTTTGATATTGTCCCCTATTTGGTTTCTGACATGTCGTTTGTGGACAGAAGGATTTTCCCTGGCTTGTCCTTTACAGCCTGTGTTTTTGATCGCAAAGGTTGTTAAGTGCTTTCTCATCCGGTCTCAATCTGCTGTGTAAACTCCGCAAGTTATGAACTTGCCTGGGAAAACTTTGTCTTCATCGATTTAGCATTACCTGCACTGTGACATTGCGTGAATGCAATGAAGTGATGACCTGTGCGTGTGTGTGTGCGCGTGTGTGTGTGTGCTTTGTCGTCTAAATCGCCTGCTTGTGTCTGTTTCAAGGGCTTCTTTGATAATTTGAGTTAAGTCTTCTTTCGTTTCCCCTGCTAAGCCATGTGTCACAATACAGGGTGGAAGGTCTGTGAATGTGCTCCTCAGCTACCTGAAATACTGTCTGAGGCTGAACTGATGCCATTTGCACAGACAGAGGCTCCCACCCTTTTTGTGACAGTTGTTTAGTAAAAAAAAAAAAAAAAAAGCCCCCCCTCAAATGTCAGGCTAAAGTTCCAGCTGAGCAAATGTCAAGGTGGCCCTCTGGCTGTATGTGCTTTTGTCTGCTCTATGGTGAAGTCTCGTTCTGTTGCATGCGTCGTTCAGCAGTGAGCTTGGGCCGTTCAGAACCTGGTTGGGAACGCTGGAGAGAAGGTACCGCTCCAACACTGTAATAAGACTGTACCCTGAGTGAGGAATAGTCACCTTTTCTCAGAACATAGTATGTTTCCCGAAGTCCCACCCATTCCTATTTTTGTCCAGCTGTCCCCAAGTACCCTTCTTTACTGGACATGTATTTTTGTACAGTAATAAGGAAAGCGATGCAGCACACAGGCAGCTACACATTCGTGTAAAAGTAGAGATGCTGTCTACTCAAATCAAGTTTGCCTAGAATGAAAATCATTTAGCAGCCGCACCATGACGACCGGCCACCTGCCGTCATCTCATGCAACTCCACCTCATAACTAAGGATGTTCTTAACAACTAATTTCAAAGGTGTTCTAAACAGAAATTCAAATTTCGATTAAACGACTAGTAAGATAACAAATTGGATCAATTTAATCTATATGGTTGAACATTTTCTGAAAAAAGTGCTTTAAACCTGTTCTAAGCATTCAGTAAAAAAAGATTAAGTTTAAAACTCTAAACTCTACAAAATTATTGAGGAATCCAGCCTAATAATTACAAAAGTAATTTCCATTTGGCGAACGCAGTTGCATAGCAAAGTTAACAGTTAACCAGCATTGTTAACATAAGTAACAGCTTCTGGTTGGGTTAGTTAGGGTTAGTTAGGGTTAGTTAGGCTCGTTTTTTGTTTTTAAAAAGCAACTTCTTACTAGAACAACATGACGTTTCAGTGCACAATATTATTGCTCACAATAATGAACTGGACTGAATTGCATTTTTAGATCGGGCAGCCATGTTTAATCAGCCCGTCAAGTAATCTCACACATTCTTACTCATTGCTTGCCCTCTTTAGATGCTCAGTCAGGCACTACTCTTCTGACAATACAGATTCATATGTTGAAACAAATTGGAGAAGAATTACAGCTGTTTACCTCTCAGCATTATGTGGTAGCAATATGTAATGGGTAGTCCCTTCCAATCTATAGCCATCTTCATTATAAGTAATTCGAATCTTGTCCCCACCAATCCGCCTGATCCAGCCTTTCTTTCCTTGCATCTGTATCCACAGAAGAGCTGTGTGTTTGTGTTTTGGGTATTTTCCATCCTCAGTGCACAACTTTAACACATTCGCATCAAATTAAAGGATGTGTTGAAGCTGTTCATCACACAGCTAGACTGTCAACTTTACTCGTTATATTCAAGTGTTGAGTGCATTAGAGGCTCTGCATGGGACTGATAGTTGCCAACCCCTCGACAACACATGTAGTCCACTAAAACTGACAGTTATTTAGCTGCTCAAATCAGCCTTGTATGATAGCATTTAATAATGGCAATAAAACAGCTTTAGCTTGAATCAGTGGGAATGTTCTTGGTGGGTAATTTTATTTCACATAGCAAGAGATTCAAAACAGATGCTGTGATTTTAGAGTACAGATGGCAGTGATAGCGCGATTCTTTATAGATCAAAATGTGTCGATTCTATAGAGAAACTAATCGTGAATTTGTGGGATATAGAATAAAATAACTTTATTTGGTTGCTAGTTTGATGGCGGGCAAAACGGATGTGGATGCTGTGGTAAATACAGCCTCTCCTGTTGTTGGTATTGAACTTTGACTTTGAGTGATGATGTTGATTACCTACATTAGAGTAACTATTTCCTGCGTCTGCAACATTGTGTTGTTAAGTGGTATCTCAGTCCTACTGCAGCCCTCTACAGTGCCGTATCCATTTGTATAAACTTCTCTATTTATTCTATTAACTGTATTTCTTTCACTCTCTGTTTGTCTGTGTGTTCTTTGTGTTTGTGCCACCACTGTTTGTTCTGTTTGCAAAGTACTGTGTGTGTGTGTGTGTGTGTGTGTGTGTGTGAGTGTGTGAGAGAGACAGGGAGAGCTACCGGTTGGTGTTGCTTTGCCCTTTGGCTTAAGTGTGTATTTGCATTTGTGTGTCTGTGCCATTGACCTAATATGGTCCTCGATATTGACTTTGCTGATTTATGGGATTATGTGAAACATCAGGGCGAGCAGGTGTTGATCAGACATAGATACTTGTACTATCGGGCGCTGAGGTAAGTAGCTCTTCAGGAAGTGATTTTGTTCCGTTAATGTTTGTCTAACATTTGTTCCTCTCCTGCTCCCCTTCTTCTTCACTCCCATCCCCTCTTTATGTGCCTTTCTTTCTACTTCTCTCTTTCTGCCTCACCTCCTACGCCTCACTTTGTTTATATACCTCTCCTTTGCTCCATCATACTCTTTTTTCCTTCTTTCTCTTCTCTTGTCTCCGTCACCCTGAATTCTTCATTTGCACCTCCTCTTCTCTGCCTCTTCTCTCATCACACATTCCAACCTCTTATCCTTCTCCCATCCTTTCGCACCTCTTTCTTCTTCTCCATCTCCCTGTCCATCTGCTCCCTTCCTTCCACTGTATCACCTTTTCTTTACCATACCTTCCTCCATATCCTTCCTCTTTCCTCCCACCCCTCCCCCTGTAGTGCCCCAACTCAGCGGGCACCCGGTGCCTCCCCATCTGCCCACAACATCAGCAGCGCTGCCGTGTCAGACCGTCCCAACTTCTCCCGAGGGGTGGGCATCCGCAGCACATTCCACGCAGGCCAGCAGCGGGGTGCTCGGGACCAGCAGGGCTCCGCCTACCCTGGCGGGCCCGCGTCCCCGTCACTGTCACATGGCAATAGCCAGGCCCGGAGGACACACGGTGCCACAGGGATTTTCAGCAAGTTCACATCCAAGTTTGTACGCAGGTGAGTGAAAAGAGAGGCAGGAGCATGGGAAAACAGGAATGCCGACTAATTCTGATCGCACTCTGTGGTTGGGATTGTAAAAGAAATTAAGCAGCCAGACAGGAGAGGATAGCTGAAGAAGCAACTTGGTGAATGCAAAGGAACTGTGGTAGCAACTCATCTTCTGCTTATTCCCGACCTACTTTACAACACAAGTGTAGTTTATAGCTTTTTCTGAGTATTGAGGTTTTAGCCAGAAACAGAAAATGACTAGGTTTACATTACAAGCCATTTCATGTGCTCATTTTCTGTGAGAAACAACATACTATACGTCCACGTCCTCACTGGTTTTCAGAGTATTCCTTTAATGGGGCTGATCTAATCTCATCCCTATCGCTAGACTTATGCTGATCTTTAACTCTGAAAGGGAGAGGAAAGGGAACAGCTGCGTCTGGTCTATAATTTTGTTTGCAGCAGTGGTGACTGAGGAGTAATTTTGGTTTAGGTTCCACGTCTGGCCCAGTTTTCATCTCAGGCCTTTAGTGCAGGTTGCAGCACTAAAACTGCTCTTGTGGGTACCTGGTTGTAATGAAAGCTAAACTTGTTTTATTTATTTATTTGTTTTTGTAATTTTCTCTGGAAGTGAAGTGTAGCTTTGATCCCACTCTGTAAAAACAGTGGGGCGAAGACTGTGGAAGTGGTCTGTACTGTCTGTGACGCTGTAGGAGACCCTGTTGCAAGCCGGTTGGGTTCTACTAAATGTATATGCTCCTATATACATACCTAATACCTAACCTGTAAAATGTAATAGATTATTATTAAGGAAAATTATGAATTATGTTAAGTAACAAAATGAGAAAAAATATGTTCAAGATATTCACAAAATAGTTGATAATTCATGCATGAAGCGCCATGAAACCTTAAAGTGGCTGATTCAGAATGAGAGGGATGTAAAAAAGAAAACGAGAGGAGGTTGTAATCAGATGTTGTCGCCATTGGAAATGTAGATGTGGAGGACAGGAAGTGACGGGAAGTGGAAGTTTAAAGGTGCCTCAAAGAGAAAGGTCCGAGTGAGTAATAAAAGAGAGCAGGTAGGTTGAGATCTGCCATCATCGCTGCAGTCTGACCAACCATAAGACAGTTTATTATGACGACAGTGTTGAAATGTGTGAGGAAGAGAAAGAGAGACGCAGAAACTGAGGATGATCAAGTGTCTTGCCCGCATGCGTGGGTGTCGGTGTAGAGTTTGTGTGTCTGTGTGTGTGAGAGCCACACTCGGCCTCCCACTCAGAGATACTGTAGCTCCGTGGCGACAGTATCCATGGTTACACCGGAGATATCACTTTTCCCTCAACTATAAATACCGCTAGTGGGGACACCTTGACACACATGTACACACACACACACACACACACAAATTGGCGTGCTGGTAGGAAGTAGAGGCGGTGGAGACAGAGAGATTGTGTTGCATTTGTACAGTTTGACTACACACACACACACATATATACGCTGAAGCTGTGTATTTTATTAACAGATCACATAACATCACGTCTGCACTTTCCTGCTTGGTCTGGAGAGTGATATTTCTCAGTCCTTCAAACACATCAGTGTGTGTGTGAGGCAGATTAGATTTCCCAATGTGTGTTAAAGATTAAGTTGTTGCTGAACTTGTTCTTTTTCATTTTAAATGTGTCTTTGTGTGTGAGTTTGTGTGTGTGTTTGTAGGTATATGAAGTGTTTTTCTGTTTTTTCTTTTCTGTCATGTTTGAACTTTTCACCTTACAAACACTTCTTTCCAGGATCACCAGGACAACTGTGTGTGTGGAGGAACGCTTCATTTCATGTTGTGTGTGTGTGTGTGTGTGTGTGTGTGTGTGTGTGTGTGTGTGTGTGTGTGTGTGTGTGTGTGTGTGTGTGTGTGTGTGTGTGTGTGTGTGTGTGTGTGTGTGTGTGTGTGTCTGTGTGTGTGTGTGTGTGTGTCTGTGTGTGTCTGTGTTCAAACAGGGTGTTCTTAATGGAAGTTTCCCAGTGAGCTCTTTAATCCCTTTAAGGTGCCCTGGTGTACATTTAATAATGTCTGTTCACACATTCACGCCTCATTTAATCACATTCAAATTGAAAGTGGACATCAGTAACACTGATTCTCTTTTTCCTTTTTAATGTTTATTTTTTGGTTGTTTAATGTTGGGTGTGCTTGCTGCTTCAATCCCAAGTGAGCGTGGTTCATGTTGGACTTTTGTTTGTTTGCTACTCAGAGGGCAGTGTGTCTTTTGCAGGAAAGTCATAAGTCTATACGTTTTTATACATACATTTGTTTCTCTTTCTTTCTTTATCCCTCTTTTGTTTTTGTAGAAATCTCTCGTTCAGGTTTCCGAGAAGGTAGGCAACATCCCCAACGTTAAATATATAACCCCTTGATATATATCCGTATATTCTCTCCTTCATATATATTTTACATATATATATTTCCTCCCCTTTTGGTGTTTCGTGCAGCTTTTTGTTGAAATCTTCCTTTTGTGCCTTGAGCCTTCTCTTTTCTCCTATTTTTTCTGTGGTTGGCCCTTTTTTGAGCCTTCTGGTTCTGAGTGCCGTGTTTTGGCCCATTTTTTATTATTTATTTATTTATTTATTTATTTAGTTATTCTAACTAACTTCCCCCTCACCCAGCCACCCACTCACTTAACTCACTCACTCCTTCATCACGCGGCACAATAACACCTCACCCAACTTCCTCTTCGTTCCTCCATCGTCCCTCCCACCCACCTCATCCTCATCCTCATGCCCCCCCCACCCACACATTACTTTACAGGGTAGAGATGTGAGCTTGTTTGCCCCCATAGCATCCTAGAATTAGGTCAAGTCTTAATGGTGCAGTAGATCAAGCTCCTTTTCGTATGCTTAACCCCTTGTGAGCTTCAGATGCAGGTAATGTCGTCCTCTTTTTGAGTTTTTGTGAGATTTTCCTTCTCCTCTTAATCTGTTGAGGTAATTGTCTAATTTCAAGGTGCTAGGTTGTCATTTAGTCTCACTTTGCCCAGCACTGTTTGATATTGCTAACCATTATCCAAGCTAACGTCACCTACCAAACCATTACCCCGCTCACCTCTCTTCCTTCAACTGTTTGGTCCAAAAACTCAGGTTTTTTTATTAGCCATAGAGGGCTGCAGTTGCGTTTTTAGTGTTTTGGTGTAAGTTTGAGATGAACCCACATGGGAAGTAATTTATTATTAGTCCCCGGCTGTAGTTGGTAGTTGTGGAAGGAGGTAGAGAGGAGGAGAGGACCCAGGAGGGACGGGGCTGCAGTGTTTCTCAGGCTGCACTCTTTTCTGGAGGCTGCACTCTTCCTTTCTTTCATCGCTCTGTTCTCACTCTGGCTCTGGCTCTCAAACAGCAGCAGCAACAGAACTGGATGGCTTTGACCTCTTCTGGCTGGAAAAGACCTTTTCGTTGTGGACACACATACACACACTTCATGCACATACAGTGCAGACGTGTATACTCACACTGACACACCCAGCATTTACACCAAGACACTTTTCTCTCTGCTCATGTAGATATTTATAGTTTATGCAGATGCAAATCACACATGGACACATTTTACATTTAAATACTGTATGTAAATACTGAGCACACATCTCACAACCATATTTGTCACAGTCACACTCACATGCACACTTTTAAGTGTGTTGGCAGCTTTTAACCAGCAGGTGGAGCAATTTTTTTAAAAGCTGAACCATTGCGACACCTGGTGGTTAAAAGTTGGAATTTGTTGTGTTTTTTAATCATAGTGTTAAGATGAACTACCTTTCTCTACAAGTAGCACAGCCTTCAGGCTATTTAAGGATTTTCATAAATCTTTTCATGAGACGTAAGAGAGGGGAAATGATAAGTCTGCCTTTAGTGCCAAATGTTTTATTATGATTGCGTGTATGAATTAAGTGTAGTTGTATGTATTTACAGTACGCTTTGTGTAGTGTTGTGAAAGTTCATTATAAAAAGGCAAGTGGGATATATTTGAGTTCAAGTAATCATCAAATCAATCCTTTGTTTTCCCCTGATGTCCCAGTGCCCCTCCTGGGAGCCATATCGCATCCCTTCATCTTGCTAGATCATACAAGGGCATGCAAAATGTCTGACATTCACCAGTTTACCTCTATTATTTAAGAATTCCTTGTGCAACTTGTCTCCACTGCTCCCACTTGTCATCTCCCATGTGCTGTATTTTTAATCATGTTTCTGTTTCAGGAGGTATTTTACCTGATGTTTTTGTCAGTATTGTAATAGGGTAAAACAGGAATGCTGTCTTTTCATACAACACAATAATTTTAAGAGCATAAGCTGTTGGATTTGTCATTTGTGTGTCACCGTCCTTCCATTGTCTGCATGTGTTTTGCTGTTGTCTGTCTTTGTGTGTTGTTGTCGTCGTCGTCGTCTGCTTTTCTCCACTGAGTTTTTGTTTTTTCAGTTTTGTCCGTTGATATGAGAGAGACTGTGTGTGTGTCACGTGTGTGTGTATGTATATATGTATGTGTGTATATGTGTGTGTGTGTGTGTGTGTGTGTATACATACATACATACATACATACATACATACATACATACATACATACATACATACACGTGTGTGTGTATGTATACTGTAGTTACAGCGTTGTTTTCAGGGAATATTTGTGTGTAATTTTCAAGCGCTGTATAGGTCCAATGTTACTAATAATGGATTTAATGCAGTGCTGGGATCCTATCCTAACCTTCCTTAGTCGCACAACGCGCCCTCACCATGCCGACCATTCTGTTCCAAACCATTTCATCCTGGTCCATTCTGTTCCAAACCATTCCATCCTGGTCCAAGTGGAACCATTTCACAGTTTGGTTCTCACTTTCCATTTTGTTGGGACCCATTCCATTCCAAGACTTGCCTTTCTTTTCTAAGAGGTTCCATTTTATGTTTCGTTTCTAACATTTCATTTTGTTGGAACCCATTCCGTTCCAAGCCTTTCCATTCTGTTCCAAACAGTTCAATCATGTTCAAAATCTATTTCACATTTAATTCCAAATATTCCATTTTACAAGTCTTTGCATGAAGTTCCACATCGTTGGAAGTACTTGATTTCTGGACTGTGAAATTTTGAGCCATCTACTTTTTTGTCTTGGCTTTCCATTTATTTTAGACCAGCTGCTCTGATCCACCTTGAATCTGGTTGCAACAGATTTTTAAGTCAAACTTAAGCCTCGTTATACCGTTATGATTCTTTACCAAATTTAATTCTGCCAAATGAAACCAGGTTGTACCTGACAAACAGTTCAGTTATGAACCTATTAAGTGGCACGTGAAGTTATGTTAAATCTTGTGTTGCCACAGTGACTTTCTGTTGATTTGATTCATTGCAGCCAGTTTACTCATGATGGAGACATTTCTTTACTTTTCACTAGCAAAACCTGTTTAATAACTGTAAATTGAAGCCAGTAGCCGCTAAGAACATATGGAGGACGTTAAACATGAACTTTGTAATTGATTTATGACTAGCAGGTACAACTCAGCCCTTTACTTCACTCGTCTTCACTCATGACACCTCCTCATTGAGGAGCTGTAATGAAGCAGTGGCAGAGAGTGGAAAGGCATTGGGACGTGCATTGTGGGATGTGAAGTCCTCAGGTCTGGACTTGAATCTGAGCGGTTCGAGTGGAGATTACATTCTGGCATCGATACTCGATGAGGTTGGATTGGAACATTGAGATAGGCGTGGCGAGCAGCGCGACTGTGTTCATCCAGCTCATTACTCCTTGTTTAAGAGTCAAATTGTTGCCCCAAGCCCTCAAAAGACTAAACTTGTGTTGATTTTTCTCGAGGAGTCCGTATGAGGGAGAGGGTCGGGATGAGGGGAGCAGGTGAGATACAGAACAGCCCGAAAAACTGAAAAACCCTACAAACCCCCAGAATCTACCAAAACCGCCTGCCAATCAGTAGACTGGAGCCAATCAGTAGTTGATCTCTGAGCTTGTTGTGAATGGCTGGGAGAGGGGGGAGGGCGAGCTGGGATGTAATTGGTTGGTGATGGTGATAACGGGTTAACCAATCAGGTGGCTGGAGATTAGCCGTGAATGGTAGCATCCCAGAGTGAGAGTGCTGGTGTGGAGGTTGACCTGCATGGAGGTGTGTGATGGGAAATACGACTCAAAGTACCCAAATGTGTGTGTTTGTGCGCAAATATACCTGAAATTTACTGTCAGACAGATTTAAATCTGCACACGTTTGATAACAGGCGACGTGCACACACAAACACACACAGGGGTACTCAAGAGATTTTGCTTTTTGTCTTCATTCATTTCCACGACCTCATCATCTCCCTCTCCCTCTCAACATTCCTCCATTTCTCCCTCCTCCCCTCCTTTTTTGTCTCTACTTTTTGAATAACTCCCTCAATTCTCACACTTACCTTCTTTTTCTCTCTTTGCTTCTCTCGCCCTCCTCTTTCCTGTCTTCTTCCACCCCTCTCCCTGCCTCTCCTGCCTCTCCTGCCCCTTGCTTTAACTCTTCCTACCCTCATCTCTGTATCTGTCCTTTCTTTGTTCTCTTCTCTGTCTTCCTCCACTTCTCTCCTCTCCTCCTTCTTCTCCACCCTCCCATCCCTCACCAGGTCTATGCTGAGCAGTACAGTGGACAAGTCGGAGAAGACGTCTGGTGGTGTTCTCTCCTCCTCTTCCAACAACGACGAGAATAACTCCTCACCAGGATCTGGCAACACTGGTATATTTGACTTTATTGCTATTTTTTTTAAGTTGACCAACAGTCGGGTAAAGCAGCACAGCCACTGGCAGAGTGTCGGTATATCCACCTCAGAGACAGTTGTCATGTTGTTGTGGCACATCTGCTTCAAGATGAGGCTGCAGTTTCTCAAACATGTCTGATTGATTTATTTAACAGAAAAAAGAATTCAAATTA
Organism: Diplodus sargus; assembly: GCA_903131615.1. Classification (NCBI taxonomy): domain Eukaryota; kingdom Metazoa; phylum Chordata; class Actinopteri; order Spariformes; family Sparidae; genus Diplodus; species Diplodus sargus. The sequence continues at coordinate 1,873,154 of CAEMYA010000149.1, read as the reverse complement.
ACTCTAACTTTTAGTGAGATTGATGGACTGCTGCAGGCTCTTAATGATAACAACAACCTGTGTGTCACAAACATTTTGGGGTATCCAGCAGCTCCATGAAAGTGGAAAGATGTATTAAAATGTATATAACATCAAGATATTACTAATATAACTATTATTGATTAGAATTACTGATTGTGCAGAGCTTGTTGTATAACTAGAGGTCCACAGATTAGTTTGAACTCTGATGAGCTCCGCGCTCATTCTGCCATCAGTCCTGTCTACACGAGATACAGTTTGCTAGTCAGTATCATGATAACATTCACTGTTGCTGCAAAGACTCAAACTCTTTACGCACCTTTGCTGTTTATCCCTGTTTATGTATCTATCACAACGAGTTCCTCGCAGGTAGCTGTTGAACAGACTGAAGTAAACTGTCGGATCATGTTCTGTATTGGTTATCTTTTTATATCAGTGCAGCATTTGTCATAAAATGTCCTGAAGACTGATTCAGTTGTAGGTCATCCAGCTGTAACACCAGTCAGGTTACGGTGCGAAATTGTTTTAATGGGTTTCATGTTAGAGAATATTGCAGTCATTATGTGTCAATCCTCATTTTTCATTCTCCTTAGTAACAATAACAGGTGTGTAGTCCCACACCTGTTAATGTTACTTACTCTTCCTGTTCTTCTTTATTTTGCCTCTCCCATCTTTGTCATATGCACTTTGATTTATTTTCTTGTCACATATTCTCATAAATCCTGGTCCCTGATTGTTGTTCTTCCCTCTGGTCTTTCACCCCAATCGATCAGCCTCTCACCACTCTTTTCCTCCCCTCTCAGGTGGCACCGGAACACCTCCCGCCATCGCCAGCCAGAAGGACTCGGCCAAGCCGCGCTCGCTTCGCTTCACCTGGTCCATGAAGACCACGTCGTCCATGGAGCCCATGGAGATGATGCGCGAGATCCGCAAGGTGCTCGACTCCAACAGCTGCGAGTACGAGCTGCGCGAGCGCTACATGCTGCTGTGCGTGTCGGGCAACCCGGCCCGCGACGACTTCGTCCAGTGGGAGATGGAGGTGTGCAAGCTCCCGCGGCTCTCCCTCAACGGCGTGCGCTTCAAACGGATCTCGGGCACGTCCATCGCCTTCAAGAACATTGCCTCAAAGATTGCCAACGAGCTCAAACTGTGAGTGCGGAGGAGCAGCGAGGAGAGATGAGATTAAAAGGTGGAGATGGGTGGGTGAAGGGGGTGATAGCAAGGAGGAAGATGATGCTGTAAGTGGGTGGGGTCACTGTGTAGGTCAGGAGGTAAGCTAAAGGGTGGGATCACTTTAAAAATAACCTGATTGTTATGGACAAAGGTCTGAAGTAGGGCTATCGGATCTCTGAGACTAGAAAACGTTTCTTTTCTAGAAGTTTTGTTTCTTAAGTTCCCGAGGCGTTGATGTCCTCTGAGTTGTGAAGTACTTATAGACCAAGGTCTTCTCTCTTCCCTGCTGGGTTTTATTTTTTTGTCACGTTCTACTTAGACGTTCCACTCTTCTGCATGTCCGACCTGCTCCCTCTGTTTTTTAGAAGTCACACTTTGATCACTTTGACCACTCCTGTCACTTCTTCCTGCTATTTATTCAGTTTTTCTGCACGGTTCTGCTGCCAGGTCTTTTTGGTTGGGGGAAACCAGATAGAAACAGGGGTTTGATGGAGAACAAGGAGAGTAGAGGGACTGCCGATTTAAAAAAAAACAAAAAAACACAAAAAAACAACTTTCTACTTTCTCTCTGAATCTCTAACAAGTGGTGATGAATGACCGGAAGCTCGGAGCCTTACTTTGCTGGAAAACTCTAAAGGAGTTTTTGATTTGAATTTGTTCTGATTCGCCTCCAAAACTGATGGACTCCAACTGAGCCAGGACTTTGGTCGCTGGAGCCAACTGTCACACACATACACGCACACACACATACACACATGCGCACACACAGATGGACTCTGGATGGATGAACTCTGCTGTTGGTTTAAGGACCCTCTCTGGCCTCCACCTGCCCGCACAAACCCCCCTCCTGCCCCGAAAAGGAACTTTTAGAACTCCACCTGATCCATCCTTCCACCACATCCCTCTTCACACACACACACACACACTCACTCTTCACCTCCCTCTCCCTCTTATTTCAAACTGAACTCGGCACAAACACATCCATCTTTTCTGCCTCTTCACTCCTTTTTCCTTCCTCATTTTTTAAATTTCTCTAATGCCATCAAGTCTCGAGGAGGCCAGTTAAACTTGATGTCGTCGTTGATTGTTTCGGGCTTCAACCCTTCAAGTCCACACCTTTTCTTTTGTTTTAGTTACTTCTTTATGGCTTTTAAAAAAGAGTTGTGCACTGGAAAAGAGAGGCATATGGGAAACTGGGGAGGGAAGGACAGTTGACGGATGGGGTTATTGATGGATTTTATGTTGCCTTTCTTTATAGATTTAAATTTGGGGTTTGTTTTTGTTGCATACGTCAGCACATGAATGCTCAAATGACTTATTTGTACCTTTTTTTTGTGTTGATGTTGGTATCGCTTCGGTTGGCATCATGCCTTCATATCCAGAATGTCAACCCTGAACCGACACATTTCTTGTCCCCCCCACACACACACACTCACACACACACACTTTGATTTATGATCCCCAAAAAATATAAGAAGAATCGACAATGACGACGATGACGAATGGTGAATTATTTTGTTTTTCTTTTGATTTGATAATATATTTTTGTGTCATTGAAGATTTTTGGTTTGTACAGATTTGGATTTTAAGGGGGTTGGACGGGATGTGAAGGGTCACATCGGATCATATCATTGCTGCCTTTTTTGGTGTAGTGCACCTTTAACACACAAATTTAACACACAGCTCATAATGTATCAGATTAACCACAAAGCCTCCCCAAGTTCAGACAGGAGTTATCGATGTATCTAATAATGTTGACGTGGCGGTGAGAACTACTGCACGTTCATCTTTGGCCATTTTCTTTAACTTCATCCATTTGTTTTTATTTAACGGCCTTATTGGTCCAGAAAGGCTCGAGGCGAAGAGAGACGGCAGGAAAGACTTCTGCGTCATAACGTTTCTCATATCGGAGCACATTCACGTTCAGAACCGCAAACCAGAAGCAGCCGCTTCCTGCTGTCTCTCTCTCTCTCTGCTCCAGTTTGTTCGAAGCAGAGGAAACACACACACACACAAACACACACAAACACACTCGGGGGTTTGAGAAAGGTCCCGTCAGCTGGTTGTACCTAACTTAACACTTTTCTTTCTTTCTATCACGATGACACACTGTCGTTTTATTATTTCTTTCAGTTTTTAATACGTCAGATTTTTTCTTTAAAAGTTGTTCATTGTATTAAGGTGCTGGGTATTGGATTCTAATTATTATTCTGGCTGTTGCTGTTATATTATCTCTTTCAGGGTTGATTTTATTTTACATTATTTCGTTTTACATTGCTGTAATTTACATTGATTTTAAATGTGTTTTGAGCAAACTGTAACTGTAGTGGTGGGTTTGGGGTTGGGAGGGGTGATCAACTCCTGAAAAAATGTATTATTTGTTTGTTTTTTTTGTGCAAAGACAAAATGATGAAAAATTACAATGATAGTAATAAAAACAATGATATAATGATAGTCTGCCTCTGAAATCCATTATGTTGAAAAAAGAGAAATGTTTTAAGTCAAATGATCTCATGTCTCCTCGTCAGCAGCTGTGCAGACACGCTGAGCACCGAGTCCGATTAGTAGCTGCTGTACAGCTGCCGGTGAAATATGGACCTGGAAGTGTGTTGACAGGTCTTGAGGAGTACAACTGCATGTGTGGAAAAAGGAGTGTAAAGCTTTTTGTGGCTGCATGTAGTCTAATAAATTACCTCCATTGGTGCTGGCTGTGTTGCATTGTGGGTAATGTAGGTACCATGTTTTGAAAAGCAGTTCACTGGTCTCGTATTGCACTCTAACACTGTGGGCTCATTATGGACAGTACAAATTATGCAGCACCTTTTTTTTTTCTCCATGCATTCGTGTTCCTTTTTAAAACTACATTACCCACAATGCAACTTCGCTACTGGGTAACATCAGTCAGATTCAAGGCTATTTTGTATCAGGATACACGACAGTTGGGTTTCAGATTGGACAATAAAATGAAGATGAAAACTTGCTGCTAGTTCCACTCTGTATGTGTGAGACACATGTTGGAGCCCCTCGTCAGCAGAAGGGGGCGCTGTGACAAATCTTTTAACTGACAGCTTCCTGTGCAGATGTGAACAGCTGAAAGTGTGGAAATGACAACCTGATCACTTTTCTTGTGGATGTATTTTCTGAATATAGTGTCAGCATCCATCATGGCTGTACTCACTTATAGAGAGGCATCAGATCAAAAACTTTGTTATCAAACCAAAAGTTGTTGCATTTTGGATCACTCGTTCTCTGAGCTTTCATTTACCTGATGAATATCTGAGGACTTTAACACCTCACCACCTGCGGGCTCCTTTGCTTTGTGTACATACGTGACAACACAGGCGTTCTCTGCCTTTTTTTTCTTTTTGTCAGACCAGTAAAATACAACGAATAAAGCAAATGTGTTTAAACAGTATTGGTCTACAGAGTTTGGTTAGAATGAGGACCCACCTTCATTTTTACCGGTGAAGGGTCACACATTCCCAAACTAATTTGTAATCAGTGTAATTATTGGGAGTAACTGGGATGTTTTGGGGCCTCGGGCTCAGAGGACGCGGGCTATGAAATTAGATTTGTGCCAACAGAAACAAAGAACTTCTTAAATATCAAACAAAAATAGGAATTTGAGAGCACATAAAACTAATTTAAAAAATAAATTTCAGTGCAAGTTATACGTTTTATCAAATAGTGTAAAGTTTTGGTCTTTTACTCTTCTAATAATGCATTATTGTGTTTACGGTTCCCTCCGCGTCTCTCTCCGCTCAGACCACTCGAGTGGGCGGGCCTTTTCAGTAGAGCGTCCCCATTGGCTAATTAGTTTTTGACTGACACAGCTCAGTACCTATGTGCAGGTAGCTGATGACAATGAAGAACAACAATAACAATCCACAACAAGAAAAACTAATGAAATGTAAGTAGTTACTTTATACATATATTGTTCTTCATTGTCGTTGTCATCTTTTTCTCTCCATTTTAAAGTCAGGGTCGTTCAGCGTGCCAGCTGCCTACACATAGGTACTGAGCTGTGTCAGTCAAAAAGTAATTAGCCAATGGGGAGGTTCTGCAGAAAAAGCCCGCCCACTTGAGAGGTTTGTGCCAAAACTGCAAACAAAAAGTCAGAGAGCAAAGAGACAGAGCTGTAGAGAGACAGAGCTGCAGAGAGACAGAGCTGCAGAGAGACAGAGCTGCAGAGAGAGAGAGCTGCACAGAGACAGAGCTGTAGAGAGACAGAGCTGCAAAGAGACAGAGCTGCAGAGAGAGAGAGCTGCACAGAGACAGAGCTGCAGAGAGACAGAGCTGCAGAGAGACAGAGCTGCAGAGGGACAGAGCTGCAGAGACAGAGCTGTACAGAGAGAGAGAGCTGTAGAGAGGCAGAGCTGCACAGAGACAGAGCTGCACAGAGACAGAGCTGCAGAGACAGAGCTGTAGAGGGACAGAGCTGCAGAGAGACAGAGCTGCAGAGACAGAGCTGCACAGAGACAGAGCTGCACAGAGACAGAGCTGCAGAGAGACAGAGCTGCACAGAGACAGAGCTGCAGAGAGAGAGAGCTGCAGAGAGACAGAGCTGCAGAGAGAGAGAGCTGCACAGAGACAGAGCTGCAGAGGGACAGAGCTGCAGAGAGACAGAGCTGCAGAGGGAAAGAGCTGCAGAGGGACAGAGCTGCACAGAGACAGAGCTGCAGAGACAGTAGAGCTGAGAATCAGCGCTCAAGTCTGAGCGAAGAGAGAAGCAGAGGGAACCGTAAAAACACAATAATGCATTATTAGAAGAGGAAAAGACCAAAACTTTACACTATTTGACAAATTATTTGATTGCAAGTTATAAGTTTTATTTTTGAAATTAGTTTCATGTTCTCTTTAAGGAGAACTTCGGTCAATTTCAACATCAGCTTTATTGCTCAAGCTGCCTTTGACTTGCCAGTACCGAAAACGTGAACACTTTTGTTCCTCCCCTTACAGGCTGCTTGAACGGAGAGTTAGCATTGACAGCTAACAGCGTGGGAGAACAACTTTACACTGTGTTTTAAACATCTTAACATGCTCCAAATATCACCCCAAAAGCTATGCACCATCAGCAGACACCTTACAACACAGCACTGTAGTGTGTATGGCTCAAAATGAATAAAAAAGTGGTTAAAACAGTGTGTTTGTGCAAGCAGCTACTTACCGTTTGTTTACATCTCGTCTTCCCGAAGTCCAAACTAGTCGATCCGTCGAGCGTGCGCTGACTCCCTCACTGGCAGAGACGGAAACTTTTGCAGACAGAAACGTATTCCAGCATTTTCCTTTCTCTGTCCATGTCCATGTTACAGCCTGTCAGGAGCCATGAGCCTTACAATAGCCTGTCATGAGCCTATTCGCTCTGCACTGAGAGGCCTTCCAGACGAAACGTTCCTTTGTGGAAACACACATGTATCGCATCGTTTTGGCCGATTGTCCACACGGATCTTGAAAACGCACTTTTTTGAAACCAGGTCTCGGGGTGGAAACATCTGAAAACGCAGCCCTCCCGTTGTCTTGTGGACGGCGAATCCGCATACGTTCCAAAGCGATGACGTCATCGCCCCGCCCCTCGACCTCTTGCCTCTGACCTCTGACCTCTGAACCCGCGACGTCTCACAACAACAACAACAATGGCGGACTACTACTTGCGTTCGTGTTTCTTGCAACTTACTCGCCTTGTAGTTGAGTGTGAGTCGCAGCAGCAGTTTGACCTCATTATCGGTCCACACAAACGATTCTGGTTTCCTTGTACGAGCCATTTTCATCTTGCAGAGAGGAGAGCAGAGCTCTTTAGTTCTCTAGTGCAAGTAACTCCTCATCTGTATACTCCGGTTCGAACAAATATGGTCTACCATCTAATTCAAAAGGTTCGTCGTCGATGTCTTCCACTTCAACATCAGACAAGCTCTCCATCGTGACTATTTCGGAAACAGCTTCGATCGCCACTGACGAGTCCCCTCTCTGTACGAGCTACGATCATGCACAGACAAGCTAACGTTAGCTCTCAGTGCAGAGCGAGTAGCCTCATGACAGGCTATTGTAAGGCTCATGGCTCCTGACAGGCTGTAACATGGACATGTACGTTATGAACAGAAAAACGAAAATGCTGGAATACGTTTCTGTCTGCAAAAGTTTCCGTCTCTGCCAGTGAGGGAGTCAGCGCACGCTCGACGGATCGACTAGTTTGGACTTCGGGAAGACGAGATGTCAACAAACCGGTCAGTAGCTGCTTGCACAAACACGCTGTTTTAAACACTTTTTTATTCATTTTGAGCCATACACGCTACAGTGCTGTGTTGTAAGGTGTCTGCTGATGGTGCATAGCTTTTGGGGTGATATTTGGAGCATGTTAAGATGTTTAAAACACAGTGTAAAGTTCTGACCCCACACTGTTAGCTGTCAATGCTAACTCTCCGTTCAAGCAGCCTGTAAGGGGTGGACCAAAAGTGTTCGCGTTTTCGGTGCTGGCAAGTCAAGGGCAGCTTGAGCAATAAAGCTGATGTTGAAATTGACCGAAGTTCTCCTTTAAGTTCACGTCCAACAGTCGTAGGTGTAAATTGGGTCATTGTCAGTCTTTAGGATAAAATTACAGACAAACACTGTACGATTTGGTCATTTCTTTATTCTAAAAAAAAACATTTCTCAAACACAAACAGTTCAGTTTCCACAATGTAAACAACTTCTCACATACAGTAACACACAAGCAGTTTTTGGAGGAAGGAACAAATGTAAGAAAAAGAGTCCAAGCAAAGTCAAAAGGCAAGCCACTTAAAGCCAAACATAGTGATGGGCCGCTTTCAGTCCTGCTCAGAGCCGAGCAGGCCTCTGCTAACAATACTAAGTGATGTGACATGTATGGAGTGAAGAAGCACTGGACACAGTTTGAGGAAAGGTTTATACATGACGTGTGATCCCAGATCTGCTTGAAAAGGCATCGATACGCCGGAAACTAGACTATGAGGAGGGACAGATTCAGCAGAGGGCCAGCAGATAAAGTTCTAAAAGAAAACGACAGAGTAGGAGATCATTCAGTCGTCAGACAGTTCTTGAGGTTGCCTCTTATCTTCGAACGCGACCGAGAGGAACATTACAGACACGACGCAGCATTTCCCCGACGGCTGAACGGATCCGTTCAGACTCTCGGACCTCACAGCTCTGAACTGCAGGACACAAAGCTGCCTTTACTACACTTACAGTGCTTTACACAGGCGTCAGCACGTCTTTATGAATCCACTTTTGTAATTTGGACATAAATAAAACACTGAACTGAATCACCTCAACATTTTGGTAAATAGACTTCTTCAGGTTTTTGCAAAGAGAT
>CAEMYA010000149.1:1849462-1860433 GCA_903131615.1 Diplodus sargus | reverse complement strand
ATATATATATATATATATATATATATATATATATAGTGTGTGTGTGATCAACCACACTCCTCTGCTTTCCAGATGTTCAGCAGTTGCCATGGAAACAGGCAGGTGGTTTAGCTCTGTGTGGTCATGGCTTTCTTCGACAGCTTGACGATCCAGTGTCTCTTTCTAGTTTTCTCTGGGGAGGTGTGTGCAGATAGTGTTTGTTTTAAGCTCCTAGCTTGTTTGTAGTGTGTTTGTAGTGTGTGTGTGTGTGTGTGTGTGTGTGTGTGTGTGTGTGTGTGTGTTATGCTAGAGAACGCTGGTCTGGAGGTAGGTGTTTGTTAGTACAGTAAAGGGCCTTACAAAGTGGACCTGCGGGGTCCCCTCACACTCTTCCTGCCACATTTTAAGAGCTGTGATGTCACCTGATGGACCTGAGTGTCATGTGATGTGTGATGGTCCCGGGATTGATTGAGTGATGGAGTCTGCATGCTAATTTGCAGGTGTGTGTGTGTGTGTGTTTGTGTGTGTGTGTTGCGTGCTATTACTATTATCTGTGTGTATCAGTGCGAGTTGGGCTGCTCCACTTTGAGCCCAACCAGCGACGGAGGCATCTGCCCTGCAGCGGAGGAGGAGTTGGGAGGTGAAGCCCTGAGGTTGGAGCTCCCAGTGGATGAGGAGGAGGAGGTCACAGCGGGCCGGATGAGCGGAGGAGGAGGGTGGTTGTGGGGCGCTCGGTTCTGAAGTGGGCGCGTCTGCAGCGGTGGAGGCTGGCGGAGGAGGCTGGGTGGAGCTGAGGGAGGGGCGGGGCGCAGCAGTGGAGGGGGCTGCGAGAGGTTGGAGGGGGTCTGGGTGGAGGAGGGGGGAGAGGAGCCGCCGGCAGCATCTGAGGGAGAGTCCTCCATTTTGACCTGAGGGGAGGGAGGAGGATGAAGATAAGGTGAGATAGGAAGACAGGTGGAGAAGAGAGAGGTGGAGAGACACATCATATTAGCACCACGATGAAGAGGAAGACGTGTCTCACAGCACGTGCTCCTCTTCAACACTCCACCACAGTCACCAGTACACCCACTTCAGTCACTGACAAGCATTTGAACCTTCAGCATGAAGTCGATGGTCCTGGTGTCGACGCAGACCTGATGTCTCGTAAGCTTTTCTCCTGCTTCTCTGAACAGATTCTATGTATCTGAAGCAAGTCAGGACACCGAGTGAATCAAGGGTGGTGCAATACACCTAAACGAGTGGTGTAGCATTGTGGATTATAGCAGAAAATAACCTCTGTGGCAAACACATTATCAGCAAGATAATCTTCACAGATGAATTCCACATTTGTGATTTCTGAGGCCTAAATTAAATCAGAGAAGTAAAAAGCTAATCAGAACTGAAGAATCCTCCCGGACGAGACGTGAAACGTCCTCAAGAAACTGAAACAAGTCCGGTTGTTGACGATGCAGCAGATAGATTCACCCGACTGAGAACCTGCATCAACATGAAAGCTGATGTTAGGCTGTAAACAGAATACACTGCCGTCACATGACTTGAACATCACCATCTTACTACCCGTTACTAAACATGTTCTCTGTAAATCAACCACTCTACAAGCTGTAAAGTTCTGGATACAATCGTTAGTGACTGAAGTCTGCCAGTCAAGACGAGTGAGAAGAGTCTGCTCAGCATGATGACATTTAATGTTTAATTTTGTAGTCTCATTGAGCCAGGTGAGCTCTGAAGTTCAATTTAAGGGCATTTAATAATATCAAAACACATCTGTAGCCTTTGGTAACCATAGACTTCATTTCAGGCATTCAAACCCATTCTGAGTTGAGAGGAGGGAACCTGAAGTGTAAAACTGACTTTGGATTTTCACGCTCATTACTAAAGCACTCTATAAAATAGGTGACAACACAAATTTGTTATTGCATAAATAGGCCCAAGAGTTACATTGGAGATCTACATAATATGTCTCTTTCTGTGTTAAGTTAGCTTAGCATCAAGCCTGGACGCAGCCCCTGTTGTCCTCTGCTTCCTACATACAAAAGCGCTAAATCCATGTATATTAAATTTCTTCACATCAAAGTGATTTCTGTTCAGTTTCTGGTCCAGATGTGGCAGGCGAGCAGCTGCACTGAGGACTCCTGACTCGGAGTCCCAGTGACGACACAATCAGTGTGCAGGTAGCGAGGTGGAAGCTGTAACTCCCTCTAACTCGTCTCTGTTTGAGTGCAGATGAAGCAAACAGGAACCAACTTGAGCTTCAGATATGTTTGTAGTTGTAGCTTTAACTGATGACTCAGACGGGCTCTTTGGCCCCGCCTCATGTCTTTATGCTCCAAAATGTTGAACTATCCCTTTACTATAAAACTCAAGCTTTGCAGAGGTGTTTTGAGGAGGAGAGCTGAATTTTGGAAAATGTATTGGCAAGTAGTGTGTAATGTTGCATTTATGGTCATTTGGGTTTTTCTCATCAACCTTTTTAGTCCATTCAAGGAAATATTTAGTGAAAACTAAGATGGTATGTTGTTTCATTGGGTTGAGGTGCTTCTTTGAACTGTTATGTATGCTGCTTCTCAACATAAAGACCCGAAGAATAACTGAAGGCCTTTCTTTTATGGACTGTGTCCTCACCTCGTCCTCCTCGGCCGCTCCATCTGTAGCCGCTGCCATCTCCTCGCCGCTCCTCCTCAGGTCTCTCTGGTCTCGGTTGGTTGCCACCTGCTCGGCCGCCCACTCTCTCAGCACCTCGTCCAGGTTGAACCTGCGTCGGTAGCTCACGAAGAACGAACTGACCTGGGTGGAAAGGCAGAGACAGAGTCAGGAAGGAAATAGCCAGAGAGTTTGTGCTGCGCTCAAGGACACAGGCAGAGACTGGAGGTCAGGAGACAAATGAAAGGAGGGATAATGGAGATTATAGTTATTCTATAAAGAAAAATGTGCATCGAGATAGAGGGATGAGGAGGGAAATGGATAGGAGATGAAAAGCTGAGCTCACAGAAAGTAAAGGAATGGGTGGATGGAAGGTTAGAGAGGTGTTGTCCCCCAGTTTAACCCTCGAGAGAGAAGACGCTCACCTGAGCTGGTGTTTTGGTCCCGATCACCTCGGCGATGGCTGCAAAGTCTTTACCATAGCGACGGATAGCTGGTCAGGAGACAGAAGAGAAACCATCAGGTTATCACTCAGAACCAGTGTGTTGCCATCACAAGGCTACAAAAACACTCTTTCTTTCACCCCGTCAGAGAGACGTGGCAGTGTGTGTGAGCGCTACAGTGAATGTAGCGTGAGCAGGTTTGTTGATGCGTGCAGCAGCTGACCTTCATCTGAGGTCGGCCGGCTGAGTGCACCTGCTCTCACCAGACCTGTCCTGCTTCACACTCGTACGGCTACACATGTTCTTGTCTTTCCGCTTCTGATTTCTCTTGTCCTGTTTGCACTACGCAGCTGCTTTACTCAAAGCACACTGACCGTCTTTCTGTCTTCAGCTGCAACTTAAGGATTAGAACTGCAGGGATTGTGTTCCTTTCAGTGTTTATTATCTAGAATGGAGGCCTAAATAAGCTTCAATTATGTGCTTGTCGGATCATCTTACAGCACCTGAACTCTCCTCACAATCTTGAGCAGGTTGGTCGGATCAGTTGTAACGGTCTGAAACAGACAACCAAGCCCAGTTCACAGAGACTGTCGAGGTCTGCCAGGGAGGGAGATTTGTTCTGGATGCATCTGAGGAGTTTTTCAGGGATGCAGTGTGATGACTGTTTTCATCAGATCCATGCATTATTCCCCCAGAGTGTTAAAGAAAGTGAGAAAATCTTCCTGGATCCGTTCCTTTATCGAGATACTAGCACTAAAAGTTAATGGGTTCTATTCTGGGCAGAGACCCGTCCAACATCCTGCTGACAAACCAGCCAACCAACAAACGGACCAAAGTGGTAACAGAACCGACTTCTATTGGAATAAACAACGCTGTACTTTTGCCACCTCTGTTTTTTTTTATATAGCAAAGCTTCACTACATTAACACAACCTAAGCAGAGAGGGACTTTAATAAAACAACTTCTAATAATGTTATTGAGTAATATTGCGTCAGTGCTGTGCTCTGCAGTACTGACTGACACAGGCAGGTTCTGTGGATAAGACGAATATGAATGTGTCTGACTTCTGCCTGTGAATGTGAGGTGGGAGGAGGAGAGCCAGCAGCAGGAGGTGACTGCAGCCTGTACTCACCCTGCACAGCCAGGAGCTGCTCCTCGGTGGTCCAACGGGAGTTCATCTTAGGGGCAGGCTGAGAGAGAGAGGAGGGAGAGTGGTGGTTAGGAGGAAGAAGAGAGAGGGATGAAGACGGCTGCATGAGAGCAAAGAGCAGATTAAGACTAATCTCAGTCCCACATGGGGGTGAAATAATATCTGGAGGGAGTGGGGGAAGAGCAGAGTGAAGAAATGAAAGGAGGGGCAGGACAAACTACAGAGAGATCTGAGATGAGTACCAGCAGGAAACACAAATCAAAGAGAAGATAGATGAACTACGTTAAGAAGAAAGGAAAAGACTTACGTCAGCAGGTTTGAACGTGTCGACTCCTTCATTTAAGCCCTGTTTCATAATACTGTTGTTCTGTTTAATCGACTGAACCTGAGAGGAAAGTGGAGAGAGGAGGGCCTTTATTTTTTTATTCCATTAACCGAAAATTAATCCAGACAAGAAGTCATTTCTGTGACTTTAACTGTGCACTTAGCACCCGGTCCTGCCTTTCTACTCAAACAGGAAGTTGCCGTGTAAACTTGTGAAAATTAAATATAATATTGTAATTAGAATGTCACAGTATCATTTTTCTAGTTTCCACCAGATGTTGGCACTCTGTGTGACCTTTCAGGTTTTCTTGGAGCATTTTCTATTGCTGGAACCTGCTTGTAAAATGTTCATACAGTTAAAAACAAAGCAGCCGTCAGTGAGACTGCCATTTCATGTCAGAGATGTAATGAATTCAATGTTTTTATTGTGTGAAATAGTCACCTTTACTGACAACTATAGTTTAAGACACATTCAAATCCTGTTGATGATCCTTGAAGTACCTCTGAAAGTGCATTAGTGCGTCTACCTGTCTCTTGAGTGACACCAGCTGTGTGTCCAGCTGCCGTACAGTGAGAACTCCGGCATCCTGGGAGGCTGACAGCGAGGTGATGTCGGACTGCTCCAGGTACATGCCTTTGGGTGGCCTGCGGCGGGCTCTGAGCGGGTGGTGGCGGTACTGAGCCCCGATGCTCTCCTTCTTCACGGGCCCAGAGCGGCTGGGAGTGGCTTTGTCAGTGGTGGCGCTGTTTGGGTTCTGTTTCACTGCCTGTGATAACGAAGAGATCACACAAATATTATACACTTTAGATTCTACCAGCGATACACTGAAGGATACTGAAGGCATCAATCTGGCTCAGTCATGACTAGTTACACACAAAAACGTGTTTCCGTACACACTCACACTCGCTGTCACTCAAACAACAACTACTACGTTTTGTATCGCTCACCTCTTTCTTGGCATCGATCTCAAAGTCACTGTCACTGCCGGGGTCACCTTCTTCTAAATCATCATTACTACAAGGAAAAAAGAAAGTCTGTTCATCATCCCGAGACAATTGTCTATTTCTAAAATGCTGCAGAATGTCAACTGAAAAAGACGAGAAATAATATCAAAGTATTTCATTCATATTCATGAGATTCTTGTTCCCCATGATGACACGATGCTCATCAAGTCATTTAACAAAGACTTTGTAAATGTGGGATCTCAGATGAATCGTTTAATGTTTCCCTCCTCCAATATTCTTTTTTCCTCTCCTCCACTCACGCCCAGTTTTGCTTGGAGATCAGGGAATATGGCATCTGATACCTGTCGTCCTTCTCTCGTTTGCTGACCAGCCTCCTGGCCTGTCGGTCCATGACAGAGGTCCTGGTCCTGGTCTTCTTCCAGCTGTAGTAGTACTTAACCAGGCTGGAGATCAGCTTGTCTGGAAGCTACACACAAACAGACCAATACATTAAATATTGAAAACTATACTCAGCTTTGTTCAACATATTCTGTTAAGAGTGCGTGTTTATTTTCTCTCACCATCTGCTGGATTCGGTGGAAGCTCTTGCCGTGGAAGCTGAAGGCCTGCTCGAACAGCACTTTATCCTCCACAGTCCACTCGTCTGGGAACGGGGTGAAGTTGGCCAGGTCGGCGAGCGAGCGCTCCACATCGTGTTTGTGCCATAATAACATGCCGAGAGCCTGAAGGAATAAAGGGGACAAGGACGGGTCAGGCAACCAGGGACAGAGACAAGACAGAAGCAAGAAAAAGAGAAAGACTTCATGCTGGTCTGCTGTACCTGCTCCATGTTGTATCCATGCTTCTCTTTAGCCATCAGGATGTACTCATCCACTGGGAAAAGGAGAGAGCCAATGAATGACAGAGAGACATGAAAAGGAAATACAAGATAAGGGAAAGAAATGATGGTGTGTGTGTGTGTGTGTGTGTGTGTGTGTGTGTGTGTGTGTGTGTGTGTGTGTGTGTCTTACACATTGCATCAGACAGCAGACTGTTGGGACACCACACCAACATGCTCCTCTGGTCCTTCTCATTGTAGCGGGTTGGACTGTCTGGTGATTAAAACAAACAGGGATGTATGGCTGACCACATCAGAGTTCAGTATTTAAAATGTGTTGTTTCATACATACATATACACACACACACACACACACACACACAGCTAAAGTTAGCTGTCCTTGGGACAAGTTAAAGAATAAGTATATAGAAATATCAGCTGATGGTTAAATAGGTCTTTTAAATGAATGAGCAAAGACTTGACACCGACCATGAGAAGGGTTTCACTGTAAGATGTTACTATTTATTCCGTCAATAAACTGTAAACTATGAATTAGTATTTTAACAGGTAGGCTAAAACACCTTTTAGAATTATGTAAAGGATTTCGGTTTAGCTAAAACTGTCCGTCTCCTGGAGTTTCACACAACACTTTTCATTTGACCTTCATTTCTCACGTCATCTGCATTCCCCTCCTTCCTCCGTCTCAATGTGGTCCACATCTCTCCTCACCCCTGCGTCTCCTCCTCGGCCCTGATTTCACCCTCCCTCTCTCTATTCACCTCCCTTTCTGTCGTGCTCGCCTCGCTGCCAGCTCACCTGGTTTGAACTCGGGGATCTGCGCCTGGTAGTCTCCTCCCACTCTGATCATACTGTCTGTGGAGAGAGACGGGAACAAGACAAATATGGGTTTCTATTTCCCAGAAAAGTGGGTAGAGCTGTACAGTCAATTGCCTCCAGTGATGTCACTCAGTGGCTCACTTGCATTATGGGTAATATATGTAGCAGGATTTTAAAAATAATGAAGTATGCATGAAACAAAAAGGCTAAATCACTGGTTCTGCTGTCTGAGTTCAACAGTGCTATAGGGGGCCAATGCTACATCAGTGGACTGCCACTCAGAACCTGGTGCCTACATTACCCACAGTGCAACTGAGCCACTGAGTGACAACACTGGAGGATATTGATCGGATTACCTGCAGCTTCCTCTGGAGCCACAGGAGGGTTTGGGGACTTTTTTCTGAATGTGCACCTCTAAACACACTTTAATGTTTAAAATGGGAGACGTTGCTCTTTAACGAGATAGAGTACGCACCACGGGAACGTTTTTAATCATTATTATTGAATCTGTGTTTTTTGCTAACCTCTCTGTCAGTTCCTTGCCAAAGGAAGACATTATGGTTAGCAGAGCTGATAACGACTGCCCACCTTTCTTACACATCAGAACTGGATCTCGACTGATTGGGCTGTTTGTATCGACTTTTTCCAATTTGAAAGAAAAGTGATGCCTGTTTCCTTTTCCCCCATTATTGATCAATCAATGAATCGCCTGCAAAGCTTAATGAGGCCGATTCTAGCACCGTATTTCACTACCAGTGTACTTATTAGATGATGGTTCAAATAGTCGCCTCGATCATTAAATAAATTGTCCTAGCTGTCAAATAGTGCCACTGCTCATTTTTCATAAAGCTTTATAAAAAGACATGACCAACTGTGTTTCAGTGTTCACTTGTTCCATCTACTTAATGACAGAATATAATGTGAATCTTATAATAACACAACCATTGAAATTCAGCAGACATAACACACATCATCATATATATCTTTAGTTTTTCAAGATTTTCATCCTGACAGCAGTTTCAGCATATCCCATCACTGAGTGACAGATATTCATACAGACACAGAGAGCAGGAAGAAAGAACGGAGAGCAACAGTGGAATAATGGAAGACATTAAGTAATTAGTGCTGTGGTAAAGAGCAGGGAAGGCAAAGAGTGAAGATAGAAGCAGACCATGAGGAGGAAGAGACGTATTACTGTTTCCTCAGGGACAGAGGACAGGAAGGGAGGAGACGGGGAGGATAGAAACTGGAGGAGATGGCAGGAGAGAGGCAGGACGGGGATGAAGAAGAAAGAAAATTGGATGGAAGGAAAGAATGGGAATGAAAGGAGGCAAAAAAATAAAGAGATGGATGAAAAAGATGGAGAGGTGACCGGAAGACTAAAACGGGATGAAGGAGGTGGAGGCGAGGACGGAAGCGGTGGTTGCAGTAATGTTAGGAATGGTGGCTTGAGATGTTCAGCCTCAGAGCTAAATTAAATGGGGAAATCTGGGTAGTTAAGTTAAACTGTTGCGTTTGATCTCCTGATTTATCTCAGCCCATGAGCCTGGTGAGATAACAGCTAAAAAATGAAGATCAACAGCAAGTCAGTGGGTGAAGAGTGGAGGAAGGAAAGATGTATGTGGGCAGAGGATAACGAGGATGGAGGAGTGTGGAAAGGGGGTGGAGGGAGGAAGGAGGAGATGACAGAGGAGAGCGGTGCGCAAGGGACTGAAGAAGCACTGCAGCAGTGCAACGAATGCAACCAGAACAGCTGGCAAGATGTTCAGTGCGTCTACTGCAAGAACCGTTCTGCATGCTTCATGTTAGCAGTGCGAACCGAGACAGTAAGTGGACAGATCAACCTCGACACAGCAGGGAATTAAATTCAGATGAAGTCAGTAGACAATGTGTCAGTTTAATGTGTGTGTGTGTGTGTGTGTGTGTGTGTGTGTGTGTGTGTGTGTGTGTACCGTGGGCATGCTCTTCATCGCTGCTCTCCTCTTCAGAGTGCGGTTGGCTGTTGCCGTTGGTTACGGTCTTGGCTCTGCTCCTGGACAGGACCCCGGCCCCCGAGCGCTCCATCACTGAGGGCATGGCTGCAACAAGCACAGAGACCCTAAGAACACAATCTCACCAAAGGAACACAACCATTCCTCAGCAGCACACGCTCTCTGTCTGCAGTCGGATTCAGTCTCCAAAAACTTTCATTTCACCATTTCACTAAGATGGCTGCTCTTTGCTTTCACATGGACCCATGAACAACCTTATCCCCTCTTGTAAAGTAGAACGGCACCTTATGTTGCCACCTGTGAAGCACTTTGTCTTTCTTTCTTTGAGCTGAACTCATCATTGGTTTACTGCATGAGAACTTCTTCACACTCTCATATCGCTCCATGACCTCCATTATCACTCAGCAGCTCTCAGTGACAGCTAATAACTTGGTATCTGATCAAAATAATCTATAATACGCTCTCATCAGTGCAGTGGGATGTTCGGGGATGAAGATGCCATAACATGGCTTCTGTTTGTTGGCTAACTTTTATTAATTGCAGGCTTCAAGTTATGATCTTCTTCCGCCAAGTATTGACCTCAAAAGCACCTCAGCACAAGACACAGTCCACAGACGTTTCTTCATCTTTTTCATCACAAGACTCAAACTGATTAACTGAAGTCTTCCATTTTAACTCGAGCTAATTAAGAACATGCTCCTGTCATGGGGGCACCACCTATAAACGCACCAGAGGGCTACTTAGTGTCTCAGACCGCTGTTTAATAAGCCCTACAGCTCAAACAACTATTAATTGACAGATTAATTAACATTTTCAAAGATTATTGTAGATTTTTTTCTCTCACAGCACTGATGAAACCTCAACATAGAAAATGTGACTTAAAGAAAATCTGCAACAGTTTTGATGACTGATTCCTCATCAGTCAGATGTAACATGTGCTTCGTTTTCTTTGCTGGGAAACTGAATATATTTCTGACTTCTGTTGGGACAAAACAAGCTGAACATGTTCATTTGGGCCAACTTGGATTTGGACATTCACTATATCAGCATTTTGTAGATTAATTGAACATTTCATCAACATTAGATTAATCCCTAATAAAAATACATATGTGTTGCAGCTTTTAAAGGAAAAGTTTAGCCATTATCTTCTCTTCCTCACGCCGATGGAGCTCGGTGGAAGTTTTGTAGCCAAAGTAACATTTCTGGAGCTTCACAGCAAAACAGCGTCGCAGCTTTCTCCTGACGGCAGCGCGGCAGCTGGATGTGAGCCATTAAATTATTAGATAGGGATTTAATAATTATTAATTATTCCAAGCTTGTATTTTCTGATATATAGGTATGGCTCTATTTAAAACACTGAGGAAAGAAGATCACATAAAGTGGCTCCATTTGGGCTCAAACCCGAACCCGAACCCATAATCCACGTCTCCTAAAGCCACCGTGATCAATGGATCTGAAAGGATGCTGCGTTGCCGTGGAGCTCCAGATATATTCTGTGGACTACGAAACTTCAGCTGCGTTCCCATCAGAATGAGGGTGTCATGAGTTGTATCATTTATTTATTTTTTGCATGAGTGAACTAGTCCTTTAATATATAAAAGTGCTGTTGCTTTGCCACGGCCCGACCTCATACTTTAAAATCGCTCTGTGCATCTTCAGTTTCACTAAAAAGAAGTCCTATTTTCAGTTTGAGATCATTTCCAGTCTGCAGCATTAAATTCTATGCATCGCAAAAATCAAAACACAGTCTTGAGGACACACACACAAACATTTTACACAAAATTTATATATGTATATATATATATATATATATATATATATATA
>CAEMYA010000149.1:1794798-1842053 GCA_903131615.1 Diplodus sargus | reverse complement strand
TCAAAAATACATTTAGAGTTCTCAGCAGGATGGAGAAGTGAGTCCATCACCTCATGTGATAGTTATAACATTATTATGTTTAACTGTGTGTCAGAGTTGTTTTTAAGATGTCTCCTTTGCCTGGAACGGACGTCTCCTGTTCAGTGTTTCCTTAGATAACATACGCGGTGTGGTTCTGTGGTTCTGAGGTGAGTTCTGCCTGTCAGTGACCTCGGTGGTTCCCTTCATCTCCTTCAGCTCCTGAATGTTCTGACAGGACCTGTAGTGTGACGCTGGTATAATGTTCCTCTGCATGTGTGGTTGCTGCCTGCCTTGATCACAGAATATGCAGCAGTGTGTTCTGCTTCACCGGCCAATCACAGCTCAGCCTCCCCGAGCCGGTTTGAAGGGAAACAGAAAGTCCAAAGTGGAAGCCGAGGCAGTAAAATCTGAAATAAAAGCCTGCGTTGTCTCTAGCTACTCATCTGTTATGCTGTCTGTAGCTTAATTCTAGGTTTGGGAGACTTTGCTGCAACATGAATAGAGTGATTGTAAACCACATGTCGCCCCCTCGTGGCCGCTGTGACGTACTGCTCCCCCAGATCACCAGAATCCACCAGGACCTGATTTCACCTTGTGTGTGTTTAAAAGACATAAGAATCCCTGTTTGATATCTGAACATTTAAATGGACTGAAGATACAAATATAACAGGATTATTGATATAAATTCATGAGCCCAGTTTAAATTCTCTGCTGACACCTGAGACGTACAACAGAACCACAGACAGCCCGGTGGGTTCAGATGCTCACTGAGTTGTTGTAATCAGATTACTGTAACTGTGTTAATTAGTTCCTCCCAACTCGTTACTGCTGCTCGATGGTTTCAAGGATTCTGAAACATGTGAAACATGATCATCAGAGAATATAAAGGAGAGTGAGATCCTGCAGCCCGGTCCGCTCCCTGACCCGTCCGCTCCTGACCCGTCCGGCCCACTGACGCTCTGACGTCACTTTCCAAACAAGGAAACCATATTCGCGCTAAAGTAGTGGTGCTTTCAAATGCCGTCGGAATTATGACGAGCAGTAACTTGGCATGGCACCCCTGGCAGGCACGGTAGCGTGGCCGAGCGGTCTAAGGCGCTGGATTAAGGCTCCAGTCTCTTCGGGGGCGTGGGTTCGAATCCCACCGCTGCCAGGAAGCTTTTGTATGGAAATATCGTGTAGACTGATTTCCTGCCAAATGAATGAAGAGTTGACATTTGAGCTTCTGACACTCATTCAGTGACAGCAAGCTCCCACAGAGAGTGTGACGGCTGATTCATACCTGAAATACTGCACAGTAAAATCAAATTCAACATTCAGTCAATCACCTGGTTTGTTTAATTCAGAGAGAGTTTAGTTTACAGGTACATTTTATGATTGGGAATTTATGAACTTAAAAAATGCAGTTTTTAAATCAATGAAGTAATTTTTGGGACATGTTGTATATAAAATATAAAATATGTTTGTACTTGGTGTATAAAACGTCTCTGTACACAGTAACAGAAAGTTCTGTCATTTTGTCAAAGTGGAGAAGTTTGTGGGAAATATAATTTTAGGGTATTTGTACTGAGTATTTTAATTTTCTGCCGTTTTGAACTAGATTTTTAAGTGGCCTTATATTTATAAAGCTGCACTGAAAATGCACCTTCAACATTCATTTTTCCACTAACAGTAATTAAAAAATAAAACAGATGATATTATGGGATAGAATCACAGAGTTAGATTAGATAAGTTAGACTTTATTTAGCCCACAACAGAGAAATTCACTTATTACAACAGCTCAAGATGCAACAAGTACAGGAAAAGAAGTCCAAGCTGACGTCCATCATCCTCCTCTGACCCACCACGTCTGTGGAGTCCAGACAGTCCGGAACCGAGCTGGACCTCCTCACCGGTCTGTTCCGTCTCTTCCTGTCTGCACCTCCCCAGCAGGCTGCTGCATGAAGGAGCACTGATGTCACCACAGTGTCATAAAATGTTCAAAGTAATGTCCTGAAAGAGGGCTGCATAATGGACATGTTCTCTTTTTATACTTTAAAGACACATTATGTCAATTTGGGGAAGAAATTTTAAGAGAATAGAAAAGAGAGAATAGAAAAATCTTCATGATTGAATTCCATAACTGTCCTCAAACGAGGACACAACTTCATTTTTACTTTGCTTTTCCTCACTATGTCATTTCAGTTTGACTTGTTTAAATAAGCAGAATCCAACTCAGACTGTCCAGCCTCAGACCATGTTCTGTTATCAGTGACCCAGTTCGTATTATTACCTCCTTAATACTGTAAATAATTATCATAAACTCTCTGACTCTGAATTTCTGTTGGTAAAACTATACAGCACACCTTTACGCTTCTCTGATCATCCAAAGATTCTCTTACTTATTTACATTCTGGATGCAGGACTTTCACTTTCAGTGGAGTTTATATGGAGTTAGTCTACACAAATAATTTAACTTTTGTTTTGTCAAAAGAAACATATTACTTTAAAGTGGAACTGTGCAGTTCTAGAGAGGAAATTTAAACGTTTTTAGATTTATAATATAAATGAGGTAACAGTACAAACTAAGACACATCCATCTTTTCCATAAGAGAATAAACCAGTGGTTCTCAGAGGACAACAAGGCCCCAGAACAACGTTTGAAGATAGAAAAGCTGGCAGGGTCCGCCACATAAAAACAAAATAAAACAGTAGAGATTGTGTTGTCCTTTAAAGTCAGTTTGTTTATGCAGTCATATAAATATAGAGAGTTTGTTTCCTTAGTTTATTTAGCCATAAACAAACCTATAAAGATATTTCTCTCCTGATTCAAATTCCGTCCCCCAAACTACAAAATGCACCTTTACAAAATACCACAACAATGTTGGATGTAAATGTTTAGCACAACAACAAGTTTCATAAAAAACAACAACACACATTTCGTAAAACAACGTGCTCAGAAGTTTTATTTCACAGAGTTTTTTATTGTTGCTGTTTTTTTGTTTTGTTTTTTTTACTTTTGCCAACGTTTTGGAGAAAGTGTTGAAAATCCATTTGAGACTCACAGGGAGCTCAGACGTCGGAGCTCGTGAGGAGCACGTGAACGCATCATGGTTGGACGACGGAGCCGAGAGGGAAGAAAAGCCAGAGAACGAACCTGTGATCGATCCGGATCGCTTCTTGGCGCCAATCCGGTTTAAAGAGAAGAAAACTGCCAGTTTTTCATTGACGTTCTCGTCAGATTCGGGTCCAGCCGCCGGTTCTGTGACAGCCGTCAGTCGGTGCTGTAGCCTGCTAGCCTCGTTAGCACAGTATCTATCATTGTCATATTAATCTGGCCGCTTCTCTCCGCCTGCAGTCACGATACTAATAACTCAGCAACAGTCCGCTCGGGGACAATAGAGGAGTGTTTCTCCGGGGATCCATCAGCAGCGGAGACATGGGGGTGAGTTGGACGTGTTCTGCTTTGTGTCTCGCTGCGAGCGGATACAATGAACGGTGGATGTTTGATGGCTTCTGGTGAAATGCGTGATGGTGAGAGGAGAGAAAGAGGGAAGGAAGGAGGGAGGACGGAGAGGAAGAGAGACATGGTGGATGGATGTAGCGTTAGAGGTGCTGGTTGGTTCCGAGGCTCGCTGGGCTGCGTTAGCCGCTTAGCTGCCTCCTCTTAGCACAGTGACGCTAGCACACGCTCCCTTCAGCTGTGTGGCGCTCAGCGTGAGACCCGCATTGTCCTTGTCGCTACGCACACTGAACTTCTCCCGGTGTGTGTTGTGCCATTGTTAGCCGGCTAGCTTGCGTTAGCCACTTAGGAATGCCATGTTAATGCCGAGCGCTTCGCTATGCTAGCGAGCACTGCCAATCACTAATGTGTGTACAATTAGCGAGCACGCCACGGTGATCCGCCTCGGACCACATGGTTCTGATCAATTCCGGCTTGTTGCATGTGGACAATGAAGTTGTGAGCAGCAGCAGCAGCAGCCGGGCCTGCACTCATGCTATCAAGCTCAGTTAGTTTCCATAAGTTTGTCTCGTCTGCAGGCAGCAGAGTTGATCCTGCACTTTCACTCCAGATAAACCAATCCACGTGTTTCTCAGCCCGACTCAGCCTGCAGCCTCTCTGTGCTTGGTACCGACTTAATGCTCTGAGCTAAAGTTGGCAATTCACTGCATTCCTCCCTCTAATTGTTCCCTCTTCTGTTCAGGTCTGGATCTAATGAAGTTATTCCTGCTTGTTTTTCTCCAGCTATCAATGCACCACTTCTGCTCTGTTAACATGCCACTGAGAACCTTGTTGCCCTGTAAAATCAGTGGCTTCCCAGCATGTGTTCCGCCTTTTTCTGGGTTTGAAAGGATACAAGTGCAGTACGACTAATGAATATTTTATTTTTTAATGATCCATAAAACCGTGCCCATCATGATTTCAATAGTGAAGAAGTCCAAAACCCAAATATGTCTGAATTATACCAAACAGAACCGAGCAGCTGAAAATCAGACGTTTCTCTGCTTTTCCTTGATTAATGACTTGGATGATTGATCCGTAACACAGTGGTTGCAGATTATTCTCAGTCTAATCCCTCTGGCACTGCAGGAGTTTATCACAAGAAGCCGTCCTGCCAGAAACTCTGATGTGAAATCAAAGTGTTAAGCTACTTGTTGATATTTCTGTAACTTGCACGTCTGGATAGTTAATGACGCCTAATAACCACCGTGATGGTTGAAACACTGAAAGCATCTGTTGCAGTATGTTTTCTCTCTGCAGTCAGAGTCATTAGTGTGAATTATGGCTGCACCACTGCTGATTCCAGCATTGGACATCAAGCCAAGAGCTAATTTACGGTATCGGTGTCAGATCATTTCCTATAATAGTGATAAAATAGTTTTTCCATAGCAGTGTAAGTGCTGCTGTTGGCTCTGCACGACTGACTGCAGTTTGTGTTGTCTTGATGAGTCCGGCTGTACGAGTTTGTTCTGATCTTGTGTCACTGACTTTGTTTTCATGTGGACGTGTGTGATAAAATGTGGCTGGATGTGATGTGACGTCTGTACACACACTGAGAATATTACAAGGTGTTTTTTATATTTTAAAGGCCTACAAGTACCAGGTGAATTAAGAGAACAATAAAAACTCATGTACACAAGATACAACTGATCTTATTTATCTAATAACAACAGGAACAGTTCACCCCAAAGCAACACACACATGTTCCTCTTGGCTGTTGTGCTTTATCCATTTAGAATGTTTTGGGCTGAGGTGCAAAGTTTGAGATGACGGCGATCAACTCATGGACAAGGTGCAAGCTAATTAAGCTAATGCTAATTAAGCTAATGCTAATTAACTAATGCTGCAAACAGAAAGAAGTTGGACAAACACGACCTCTTCCTGGGATAATGTGCAATGAAACACAACTTTCAGTCCTACTTGTAAACTTGGAGCACATCCACGTGCCCCAACCTAACGAGCACCAGCCCAGTGTCATGTATTTCCATGTTGCTCATGAGAAAGCAAAGAAAATCTAGATGGATAAAAAGCTCTACAGGTAAGATTAAAAATTTATTTTTGATTTTGGGGTGAACTGGCCCTTTACATTCCGCCTGCCAGTACGGCTCTATAAGAAAACTATTAAAAACGATGTTGATGTGAGGACAACATGCTTTCTTATTTAATCTCAGTCACTGAGTGAGCTCAGTGAAGCCTGAATCAGCTGATTACAGCCTGCTGAATGTTTGTGCGTTGGCCAGACGTGCAGCGTTGTCGCCTGCCGGCCGCTCGGCTCCTGATGCTGCACCAGAACTTTACGGGAGGTCTGGTTTTCTGACAAACGTGCTCGTCTTGTGTGTTTGGATCAAAATGCTGCCATTCCTTTTCATGTTGCAACACGAGACTACACACTTTCATGTTTTGAATCGATATCGTTAAAGGCAAAACGAAGAATGGTCTCGTATGTAACCTGCTAACAAACCCTGCAGTGGGTATGAGATGAAAAGGATCCGTGTAGTTGTAACTGATCATGAGACGGAGAAGGGGATTCATTAAGTGACAGAAATGCAGATCATCTCAGTTAATGACACGTCTTTGTTTCCTTATCGGTTAAAACATGAATGTGAGAAGTATAAACATATTTTAACACAAATGTTTGGTTTATTTCCGTCTTTTGATCCTCTTTTCCATCCTGTCCGTCTCTTCTGTTCCCTTCACTCCTACTTTCCTCCACTCTTCCCTTCCTCATTTCCTGTGTCCAGAGGAAGTCCAACAGAGCAAAGGAGAAGAAGGCCCGGCGTCTGGAGGAGAGGGCAGCCATGGACGCCGTCTGTGCCAAGGTGGACGCAGCCAATAAGGTAATACCAGTGAAGGAGCTGTCGCTGGGCGGGTTAGAGGCCTTCTGAGGGGATGGAATTGAAATATTTAAAGCTCTGGTGTGGGATATTTGGAGAGTGTGGAATGAAATGTTTTTACAGGATACGATTTGGTGCAAAGTGTCTGTTTTTCTTTTTTTTAGCTTTAGCTGAATATTTTTAGCTTTGCTTCGTTGGTGTTTCCAAGGTGAAAACATTATTGCACAGTATTAGTTCAAATTTCAAAATTAAATACCCAATTTCTGTTCCTACGTGTTCTGACGAGGATAAATAATGTGCGTTCTGTTAAAAAAGATAAATCTGACCCATGGTTGAAGCGCTAGCCACTTGCTAGCTGCAAAACAAGCAACATTTGCTGTTCTGATAGTTGGCACAGATGTTAAGTGCTGCACATAAAAGCATCCAGCACTCGGTGCTCTATGTGCTGTTTCAGGCTTCCCTGTGGGTTCAGATCGAGCACAGCCAATAAAATCTCCATTGTGAGCTGTGATTTCCATGTAAAGCAGAGCTGGGGATTCCCTCCATTCTCTGAATACGCCTGTAATTCATATTCACATGACAGGAAGCCAAATTCAGCAGCATATGTTTCTTTATGCATAATGAATCTGCATTATTAAACCCTGCCCGTGTCTGTGGACACACAGCTGTGAGCTGGTGGCAGCGGGGCGGTGCATCAGCACGGAGGGACGACGCTCCCTCACTGGCCTTGAGCTGAGCTGTAGCGGCTACAAACCAGCTCTGAAGAGGCAGACTGCCCACTCTTAGTACTTTTCTGTGTCACTTTGTCCTGAAATGGGCCACTCTGTTACATGCTGTTCTCTCTCCCGCCCCTTTCCACTGTTGATGTGCCAACAGAGAAGGAATGCAAGAAATTCTCCCAAAGTACATTTATTTCTGTTTGTGCTCTCGCCAACAGTAATGAATCTTGACTTAGCCTGTTGTTTCACATGAACAAGTAGTGTATTCACTGCTTCAAGACACAGCCCATAATAATGTGATCTGCTTCTTCTTCTCCTCTTTGGCTTTAACACGGAGGAGAGGTACGGCTGTATTCTTACACAGGCTCAGGGCCCGAGAGGTCAGGGCGCCCCTGAACAACAGCACCATTTGTCGTTATAAAAGTGGCTCATTCAGTAATAGGAATGTCCTGAAGTTGTTTATTTTCTGCTCTGATCTTTAAATATCTGCTGTAGTCTGAACTGGTCTTTATTTGTATCATACTTCCACTAATACAGCTGCAGAGTTGTCTGTGCCCAGCGTCTGTCTTTGCAAGAAGAGAGATACGTTCTTTGCCAAGAAACGGCTGATAATGTTATAACCCTGTTAGTTACCAACACAAATAGTCCTGCAGCTTTCCAGCCTGTTTGGGCCCCTGTGGCCTATTAAGGCTCCAGAGCCTGTAGTCGAGCCTGTAGCCGAGCCTGTACTGTAGCTGAGCCTGTAGCTGAGCCTGTAGCCGAGCCTGTAGCCGAGCCTGTAGCCGAGCCTGTAGCCGAGCCTGTACTGTAGCCGAGCCTGTACTGTAGCTGAGCCTGTAGCCGAGCCTGTACTGTAGCTGAGCCTGTAGCTGAGCCTGAGGGATGCTTGGGTTCAGAGGTAGAGTCTCGTTTACTGTCAGTTTCTGAAAGATTTGCTGCATTCTCAAGTTAAAGAAGAAGTGTTTTGATTTGAAAATGAAGCCGTGTACGAGTGCACCTTATGATCACATTTTCATTAACGATTAATCTGCCTGTTGTTTGAATGAATTGTTGGTATAATTCAAGAAAACAGTGGAAAATGCCAGTAGAATTTTCCAGATCCCTCGTGGATGTCTTCAGACTTCTTGCTAAGTCAAACCAACAGTTAGAAAACCTGAAGATGTGTTTACTGTCATTCAGCACAGACGCTGCAAACCTGCTCTGTATTATTGGATGCTGATGCTGCATCATTGTCAACATGTGGTATCCAAAAGTATCAAGTAATAATACTTTTGCAGATACTTTTTAATGACTTGACATCAAAACGGATGCTTCCAAAATATTTCTCACCAAATGTTTGCACTGCTGAATGTGTGACAGGTTCAACTTGATAACCAGAAGGACGGAGCACACTGTGCTACCCACTGCTGGAATAATTCATCAACACAACGTTTTCTGTCTGTCGGACCTTCATCAGGTATCGGTCAGATAAAGGACCGAAACTTTCTGTGAATAATTTAAGCAGTGAGGAAGACGGTGAGCAGGACTTGTTCCCTCTGATATCAGATCAGAAGAGGGACATTCAAAGCCACAAACCAACAATAAGCTTCCCTGAAAACTGAAACAGCTTTATTTCAATAGCAGGCAGTGTGATAAAACTGGGGCATGGGAGGGAAACCATCATAATATTGTTACGAAAGTGTCTAAAGTAAATTTTGCCCCTTCTCCTCACAGCTGGATGACCCACTGGCTGCCTTCCCAGCCTTCAAAAAATACGACAGAAATGGGTATGTGTGGCTTTGTCTGCCTACAGAGGACTCACTCACTGTTTCATGGAATACATACTTGCTTCACAGAGGAGAGTCAGTCTGCTGATGGTCTTCATCTGTATTCTTCTCTCCGTTCACTTGTCTTCCTGTCCAGGCTGAACCTGCAGATAGAGTGTAAGAGAGTGACCTCCCTCAACCCGCTGTCAGTGGAGTGGGCCTTCGAACTCACCAGAGCCAACATGCAGACACTGTAAGACACTGAGAGATGAGTGGACGGCTCACATAGAGATGAGTGATAGATGACAGCTGAGAAGTGCAGACAAGCCAGAAATTCTGTGTGTGCAAATTAAAGAGTTTGGCTGAACAGCTACAGAGTACGATTGGAGGGCAGAGGGGACAATTTTGAGATGAGGCAGAGAAATTGCCACAATTTATCTCCTCTTGCGTTGCCTGAATTTGAGTAGTTTTCAATTTAGCGAAATGGCAGCTAGTCAGTCGAAACTTAATTTTTTCAATTTAGGAAAGCTTTGAGAGCAGCCTGCCGACGGGGAGCGGCTGCCCGGGTAAGATTAGCACGTCTGGTCACGTTGGAGTCGACCTATTTTCTTGTCGCTGTGCCGCAGGTACGAGCAGAGCGAGTGGGGATGGAAGGAGAGGGAAAAGAGGGATGAGATGAACGACGAGAGGGCGTGGTACCTGTTGGCCCGCGACGGTGACTCCGCCCCCGTGGCCTTCTCTCACTTCCGGTTCGATGTGGAGTGTGGGGAGGAGGTTTTATATTGGTAAGACATCCAACCCACAAGCATGTGGATTTAAATTCAGGCAACAGATGTGTTTCACTTGTTACTAACCTGTTGGTTTGTCTTGACTTTGCAGCTATGAGGTGCAGTTAGAGAGCAGAGTGAGGAGGAAAGGACTCGGGAAGTTCCTCATCCAGATACTGCAGCTCATCGCTAACAGGTAAACTCGCCGCTGTGATTGGCTGATGTGATCACGGCTGTGTGGCGGTTTATGAGATTTAGAGTCCTGTGTCTTATTTGCAGGTTCTTACTTTTATTTAAGGTGTCTACTAGGAAATGTTTACATGTTTTAAATGTAAAAAAAATGACAATTTTCAACCTGTCATTGCTGCAGCACCTCTATTCAGCCCAGTCTGCTCTGATTGGTGAGCTCCCACAGGCCCGAGCACACGTCCCGCCCAACAAGCGCCACCAGCTCTGCCGGTGCTGTGAGCACCGCTGAGGGCGCTCACTGTGTAGTTTGACATCATAACTTGATTCGAGTCCCGTCAGCTTGTTTGATGGCACATTTTCTGAATACAGGCTGTGAACGTTTTCTGTGGATCAGCTGTTTTCAGTCACGGACTTCTGATATCAGACCTAGACTGAAGTCTGTCTCTTAAAATGTGGGACATTTTAACCACGAGTGGACGAACAAACTAATGAGAGAGTTCATCTCTTTTTCTTTGCAGCTGTGAATTAATATTTTAAACATATTTGGGGATTCTGGCTTCTAGAACTATTTTTTAAAATGTAATTTGATAATGACAGAGAATGTTTCATTCATCTTTGATACTCTATTGTTTTTGTTCTCACAAAAGCTGGGCCCAGTGTGTGAGCCTGAGCAGGGAGCCCACTGGTTGTACTGTAACCTGTTTCAGGATAATTTGCATATGCTGTTGTTGTGAGAAACAGAAATTGACTTTATTTTGGGGGAAGGTCCACAGTCCTCTGAGGACGTGTGTCAGTCACATATTTCAGTCGGGGAACCTTCAGTTAATGTTTTTGTTTCTTCTCTGCTCTCTCCAGCACACAGATGAAGAAAGTGATGTTGACAGTTTTCAAACACAACCACGGGGCTTACCAGTTCTTCCGAGAAGCTTTACAGTGAGTATGCTGGAACTACAGATTAGAGGACAGATTAGAATTCCTGCTACACCTGAACCAATCTGAGAACAGGCTGATCCAAGAAATGTCCACGCTTTCATCATTTCTGTTGATAAAGAAGAAAACACAAGGATGACCGTAACGCTTCCTCAAGAACTGTTTTGTTTTTCAGTGTAAACAGGAAGTCTGTGAATATAAAAGTAATTGTTGTGGTCAAAATGAGGCTAATGGATGCAGAGAAAGTAGTTCTAGTGTTGATGACTGCCTGGACGTCGTTCCTGGTAAATAACAATCTTCTCTCTACACGTTTAGGTTTGAGATCGATGAGACCTCGCCAAGCATGTCCGGTTGCTGCGGCGACGACTGCTCTTACGAGATCCTCAGCCGGCGGACCAAACACGGCGAGGCCTCGGCGGGACACACCCACGGCGGCGGCCACTGCGGGGGCTGCTGCCACTGATCCAGCTTCAGATCCACCTTTTATGATGATGATTGGTTAAAAGCCAGCAACTTTTCGTGGCTGTGTGTGAAAGCTTGAGCTGCCTGCTACGCTGTTTGAACGGCTGTAGATGAACCGATGGCGGAATACCTGGCTACAGATATTGATGTCGCATTATGGATTGAGATTTACGTGTTTCTTTTTCGTGTATTCCTGCTACACAAGCAGTATGCAGTGTGAGCTTTCACACATAGCTCCTGTTTTTTCTTTTAATACTTCTTCTTGGTTCAGTGTCCAGGCCGTCTTCTCTCATTCTCTTGCCCCAGTTACCGATGACAGTTAGTCGTTCCTAGTCAGGGACCAGTTAGTTAAAGCATTGCTGATGCTCTGCCACTGCAGTGAACCTCATCCCATCCGCTCTCATCCTCTCTTCTCCTGACGTGCTGTACTGTATTAAATCATTGAGCAGCGCTTCTCAAACTTTGGTTCTGGACTTGATAGTGGTTGTTTGCATATGGCTGTTTTATAAAAACTTAGTACCTCAAGTCTGCAGATGGACTTTTAAGAGTCAGTTTTCTGTTAAACAGCCCCTGATTTCTTTGGGACCCAACACTGAGACTAGTAGCTTGTTTCACTGGACCAGGGTCCCATGATCGGGCTGAGGATGTACTTATGATTTGGTCCCAGAAGAACCGTCTGAGAAGCCTTGCTGTACTGTAATATCAACGTTTTTTTGCAAGTTGTATGGCTTGTAATTTATTTTGTAACAAACTCACTGCAGCTAGCAGCAGTTTTGAACCACACCTGTCTTTTTATTCCTTGGTTAAAAGGTTGCAGTACAGTTTTCTAACCATCTACCCGCTTCAACATGTAGTCGTCTCCCCGCTTCTATTTTTCCAACAAATCCGTTGCTTTGAATTTGCTAACAGCGATACAGTTCAGTACGACCCTCCTGCTCATTCAGATGTTCAACTTGCTTTAAAGGGGCACTATGTAGATTTAGAGAAGAAATTAAAACTCAGAATTTTTATATTTATAATAATAATGAGGTAATGATACAAACTCTAGTATTCTTTTCCATAACTGAACAAACGAGCTGTTCTCAGAGGAAATAAGATCCCCAGAACACTTCAGCTAGGAAGGTGGCGGGGTCCGCCACATACAAAGTCAAACATCCTGAAACTGTGTCGTACTTTAAGGTCAGTTTGTTTGTTCAGTCAGGAAAACAGTTTGTTTTAGTTTGTTTAGGCATGATTTTTCTCTTCTGGTTAAAATTTCTTCCCCAAAACTTCATTCACCTTTTTATCTGTAAGAGGTTCAGATCAGGAACTGAAATCTACACGACGTGTTCAGTTCGCTGTCACGCTTTCGTCCCACCATCTTTTTCTGGTTTCCATGCTTGCGGATATGAATTGGAGATTCAGTTCTGTAAAGTGACTTCCTCCGCCTCCCTCCTTCCTCCCTCCGTCTCCTTCCTCCCTCCGTCTCCTTCCTCCCTCCACTTCCTCCCTCCGTCTCCTTCCTCCCTCCACTTCCTCCCTCCGGCTCCTTCCTCCCTCCACTTCCTCCCTCCGCCTCCTTCAGGCGCTGACGATGGCTGCAGACCGTTTCTGTCGCCGTCCTCTTCAGTCACTCTGTACAATCTCATTCCTCGTGCTTGCCTCTTCGTTCGCTTCGTTTCGAGAGGTACTAATGATAAACAAGTTGATGTTGACGCTACCTTTAGCTGTATTTAAGAAATTCTTAAACCATCCTCCATCCCTTCTCTTATTATATTCCGTTAGCATGAGCGAATCATATTGATTTAACATGGATAAGGGTTGGTTGAGGTCACCACTTCATTGCGTGGCTGTTTGAAAGCTGATGAATGCTGTTAACTTTGAGGAAGGAACGTGGATTGGATGGATGACAGAAGTCACTGCAGAGGGCTGAAGTTGTTTTTAATGGTTAGTCCTCCTCGTCCTTCTTCCCAGTTGTCAACGGTTTCCCAGCCCACCGTCATAAATTTGCATGAGAAAATTTTAAATAACAAAACTGGTAGTCTGCATCAGGACAGTGCTGCGTCTGAGCTTTAGCATTACTGTTGGAACTCGTCTCTAAAATCCTCCTGTGGGTCTACAAGCGATGCTTTAATGTTTCATTCAGATCTCCCATGAACATCCGTGCATGTTGGAATTATGTGAAAAGAGGAGTTGTGTGAAACTTAAAGTTCAATATTTGGCTAAAGTTGTGCTGAACATCTGCAGCGAAGATGCTTGTAGGAGTTCCACTTTGGATTTTCAACACTGTCACTTGTCAACCCAGAAAGGCTGCTGTTACAACCGCCATCTTGGTTGATTCCATTTCTGTTTTGTATAAAACCTTCAGGCTGTTTCTGGAGTGTGAGTCAGCTGGGTGAGGAGCCCGATCTTGAAACGACCACAACACCCTTTATTTCCAGGACTGTGGTCAGATTTTACAGATTTTACTTGTGGGCTGGAGGAAGTAAAAGACATAACTTTACACTAAGTCAGATGTAAAGATTCCTCTGTCTTTTGTGTGTTAGGAGGTCATATCAAGGCTCAGCGTGACATTTTGTACATATAATACCTGGTCAAAGTATGTGAAACTGGGGAGACTAAAATGTGAAGATGCGTTCATAGAAACACAGAAATACTGAGTTAATCAGAGTGACACAAGGACAAAACGTCAACGTTTTCCAGACTGGGTCAAGACAAAAACAACCCATTCAGCACCCGGAGACGACCCACTGGTGTCTCAACAACAAAACAGTTTAACAACATGTTGCTTGTTTTAGTGCTAGACTACCTTCTGATCAGTACAGTAAATCATTTTTTGTATGGCATAGGTTACAATTAAGAGGATGTTGTGTATATAGTGGTAGTAAATCAGCCGACTGACAGTCTCTCTCTCAGGTTAATCAAACGTAATCAAACCTCATCTGTTTCATTAACAGCCGTGTTGTCAGTAAGCTGTTCGCTGGATCTGATTGGCCGCAGCTCTGATGTAGAGTCAGTTTTTGTGTTGCGTGCCGTAGTATTTTAATGGACGCGATCTTAAATTCTACTTTTAACACAACAAGTGACAACACTGATTTTTAGTTTTTATATGTTGCAGTAAAGGCGAAAAAGGAATCGAATGCCTTGTAAATGTGAAATTACATGAAAATAAGTGACACAAAGTTCGAACTGACTCTAGATCAGTGCTCAGTTGTGACATTCAGTGCAGACAGGTGGGCTGTCTTTAAAAATAAAAAAATAAAAAAGGCTCATTGGTGAAAATATCTGGAAGATGAGCTGAAACTTAGCCAGTTTCTTTTAAGTCAGTTAGTATTTTATTTTAGAAAATGGTTACGTACCCTCACAAAATCACGATCCCCTTCTCTTGGTCTTCTTCTCTGTATATATATAAGCTGTTGTGGATCCATCTTCATTTTCATTTCTTGGCCTTTTACAGGTAAAAACACTTTTTTAAACATGATGTGAAAAGAAAAACTCCCATGTTTGAGAGTGAGTGTTAATCCTGTCCATAGACGACAATGAAAGGGAAAACAAAGTCATTATGCCTTGTCAGTGTTTTATTTGTATGTTACAAATAAAGGAAAGTTGTTTGACTTTTCAGAGATGTCCTTGTGTTTTCTGTCATTTATGACATCATTTTTCATCTTGCAGGACTAAATGGAGGAATATATAGAAGTGGGAAAATAGATGGATTAGTGTCAGAAGGCATGGCTTTATTAAGTTATTTGACTTATTGAGTCAAACTAAAACAATATATACAGTAATATTATGAGCTAGTAAATTATAATTTGGGGGAAAATGTTGGTCATAAGATGAACTTTTTTGTTAATCCTTTTGTCATAAATGAGCTTCTGTAGAATGATTTCTTTGTTTCACATTCTTCGCCTTGAATTTCATGTTAGTCACGTCAACATCTTGGAGAAAGAACGGTTACAGGGATCATGTGGAACTGTCGTGACCGTACACACTCTGAGGGGACGCCTTACCGCGTTGCACTGAAACCGGAAGTTGTTGGTACATTGCTGCAAAAGATGTCCTAGCTAGACGGAATGAATGGATGTTCTGATGCACTGAGGTGCCTTTGCTCACACCTGTCCAAGATGACATGAACCTTGAAGCTCGTAACTCAGCTCCACCGCTCCTGTATTCCTGTATTCTGCGATTTCCCGCCTCTGGTAGGTGCACGAAGATTATAGTCGGGCTATTTTTTGGTAAAACAAATAGTGATGCTAACGTCGCTGACAGCTGTGACAGTAGCTAACACTGGTTATCATCAGGTTAAGTGCATATTCGCCGACCTTCGATGGAGTCGCACACACAGACCTGCTCTCCGCGTCAGTGTTTCACTGCTCACCTCAGAGATCGAAGGTTCGGTCACTGAGAGGCGATGCTAACCCTCTTAGCTAGCATACATGTTGAGTGGCAGTTGAAAACCTGAATTGCAGCACATTTTTACACATCACTTAGGCTTTCATTTACAATCCTCACAGACTAAAGGTAAAATTCAACCACTGATGAGGGAATGATAATAATAGTCTCTCAGAGTGCTTTGTAATGTTTTCTGTGTCACATTATTGTCCTCGCTTCAGCTGGTCAGGGTACCATGGCAACCAGGATGAAGCTGAAGCTGAAGACTGTGTTTGTGCTCTACTTCATGGTCTCCCTCCTCGGCCTCGTCTATGCTCTGATGCAGCTTGGTAAGTGGTTAATACGGTCTCCATCCAGGCGTTATCATCAGGACAGTGAACTGTGTGAACTGAGACGACTAAACTACAGATGACTCACTCTACTGTGACTGCTAACAGAAGTAAATACCCTTGTAGTGATTATTCACAGTGTACCTTTACAATATAATCCATTAAACTTCAAGGCTTTCTAATAGATTACTTTTAGTCGCTGTGAAAATGACATTACTCAGTCCTGACGTACAGTGACACATGTTTGAGATAAGAACATGCGGCTAAACTTAAAGCTCATCTCAAACCAACATTACAAAACAAAGCAATCATTCCCAAAAAAGCAGCATTTATGTACCCAAACTGTACAAGCAGGACACTCACTACTGCTGTGGTACTTTAAACGCTTGTCTGTTGCGTCAGGTCAACGCTGTGACTGCACAGAGCACGACATGCCTAAAGACCGAACCATATCTCGGCTGCGGGGGGAA
The DNA here is from genome assembly GCA_903131615.1 of Diplodus sargus. Taxonomy (NCBI): domain Eukaryota; kingdom Metazoa; phylum Chordata; class Actinopteri; order Spariformes; family Sparidae; genus Diplodus; species Diplodus sargus. The sequence goes on along the minus strand of CAEMYA010000149.1, from coordinate 1,825,738 downwards.
ATGCACCGTCTGCAGGAGCAGATGAGGAAGTCCGAGGCGACCAAACAACCCCAGAAACAGGCGGCCAAACCTTCCCAGCCCACCATCTTTGTCATCACCCCGACATATGCAAGGTAGCCGATGATGGCAATTTCCTTATCTCATCTCCTGCTCGCTTATCTCCACCCTCCTGTCACCATCTACAGCATTCCTCTGATTTCTACCTGTTCAGGCTGGTGCAGAAGGCCGAGCTGACTCGTCTGTCGCAGACGTTCCTCCATGTTCCTCAGCTCCACTGGATCGTGGTGGAGGACTCGCCACACAAGACGCCGCTGGTGACTGACCTTCTGGTGAAGAGCGGCCTGACCTACACACACCTGCACATGCCCACCGCCAAGGACCGCAAACTGCAGGAGGTAGGCGGCGTTGTCAGCCAAATCACACTGTTCCATGTTTTTGTCCCCTCAAATGCAGATTTTATTTGTTATCAGGTATTTTTATCCTTAAGTATAAATATAAGATTGTTTTGAAGCTTTCAGTCTCAATGCTCACCTTCCTCCTCAGGGCGACCCCAGCTGGCTGAAGCCTCGTGGAGTGGAGCAGAGGAACGAGGGTCTACGGTGGCTCAGAGAGGACAGAAGGGCTCAGCCGGGAGGAGACAACCAGCAGGGGGTTGTTTACTTTGCTGATGACGATAACACATACAGCCTGCAGATATTTGAAGAGGTGGGTGGTGCAGTATGCAGGAGGTGTTCTGACATCTACAAAGGGTTTGTTTTAAAAGTCCACTGATGAGTGTCTTGTTTCAGATGCGGAGCACCCAGCGAGTGTCAGTGTGGCCGGTGGGGCTGGTTGGAGGGATGAAATATGAGAGGCCTGTGGTTGAAGGAGGAAAGGTTGGTGCTGGTTCTGCTCTGTTTCTCCACTGGGGAGTTAAAGGAATGATTCAAAGAAAAACATGTGTCTTTTTTATAAATCATTATAAATCATTTGTTTATACTGATACTGCTGCCGGTCTTGGTTCTAAAAGAATAATATAAAGCTGACGTTTGTGGGTTACGATGGTGTCGACATTAATAGTGTTTTGGATGCTTCCTCTAAGGTGGTTCGCTTCCACACCGGCTGGCGTCCCAGCCGCCCCTTCCCGATGGACATGGCCGGCTTCGCCGTGTCCCTCAAACTGGTCCTGGCCAATCCAGAGGCTTGTTTTGACGGAGAGGCACCAATGGGCTTCCTGGAGAGCAGCTTCCTTCAGGGATTGGTTACTATGGACGAGCTGGAGCCCAAAGCAGACAACTGCTCTAAAGTACGAGTGTGTTTGTGAAAGCATGAGTAATAGATGTCGATGACGTGTGTGTGTGTGTGTGTGTGTTGGAAAGAGGAGCTTTGGTTTTTATGGTCTTTGGAGATTATTTACATTTATGTTCATGTGAATTTTGAGTTTTAATTAATTTGAAATTTGAAATAGTCTGTTGACTGTTGTTAGAATATTTCTCAGAAAACTTATTTGTAAATATAAATTTATGTCTATTCATGTTGTTCTTGTTCTGCAGGTGCTGGTGTGGCACACACGGACAGAGAAACCCAAGATGAAGAGGGAGGAGGCTCTGCAGGCTCAGGGACTGGGCTCAGACCCTGCTGTGGAGGTCTGAGGACCACACACACACACACACACACACACACACACACACACACACATTGAAAGGCGTACTCTGCTGTTTAATGCTGCATATGTAACTCTGCGTTGTAAATACTGTAAAACAGAAGACTTTCTGTTGGAGGTGACATTTAAACTGCATCGGTTCTGACCGTCTGTCGTTTCCTGTCAGGTAGTAAACGTACGTGTGTGTATATATTGGGTGTGTGTTGTTTAGCTGTGCTGACTGTATGTTAGTGTATGTATCAGGGTTTATTTGGTTTCAGTGGGTTTAGTTGTCTCTGTCCAGCTGTACAGTGGAGGAGAACCCAGCCGCCTGACGGGGGCGCCAGTTTTTTATTTTCCGCAGAGCCGTGATGTTACACCACATTACACATTAGCTTGAAGCTGGAGAAGTGATGCATCTTATCCCAGACGTCCTGATGTGTTTTATTTGTGGGATTTCACATGTTAAACTTGTGCTCAGTGGATATCCTGCAGTGTGACTCACTCCTGACGGCAGTTAGATATTTAAAGCTACGCCAGCTGGTTGGAGCTGATCTGTAACCAGCTCCTTGACAGAGATACATTTGCAACGGAGCACTTTATTCATGCATGGCTTCTATTTTTGCGTGGTTAGTGTCTGTAAGTCTGTGTTTAAGCCATATAAATGTTTTCTTTTTCAGTCATCATCATAGGCATGGTAACAATCTCTGTACAACCTGCGAATCACAATGTTTGCGTTTGCTATCAAGGTAACAGTAATGTGAAGCAGAAGTAGTTCCAAGGTCCATTTTTTGACGCTAACAAAAGTCAGAACACAAACAGAACACACAACACTCACCAACTAATGAAGAATCTGCTGAGTAGTTGGTGCCTTGTATTTATTCTCCTCTCATTCTGCTGTTACAGAGCACTGAGCACCACAGACGTAACATACAGACGTAACATACAGACGTAACGTACAGACGTAACGTACAGACGTAACGTACAGACGTAACGTACAGACGTAACGTACAGACGTAACGTACAGACGCTCAGCGCGCTGGTTTCTGATAGTGTTATAGCACAACAGCTCCTTCTCGCCAGCATTTCTCTCTGTACATTTTAGTAATGCTTTTTAAAAACACAAGACTTGTGAAGTCTGTTTAGAAGTCTTAATTAAGGGAACGACACTACTGTTATACATTTCTTATGCAATAAACAAATACAAAGCACGACGTCCATGTTACATTTCCACTCCCTGATGACAAGAAAAAGACTTGAATTTGCCTCTAACAGGCTGTGAATCCCTGACTCTTTATGGTAGCTGTGTTCTGAGAGTATATTTGAGCTCTTCATGCTGTGCTGTGCTCCACGACAGGATAAAGAGCAGAACAAGAAAGCTCAGGCACGCTACTGTTTATATGATACTGTAAAAACAAGCTAGTGCCTGCTTATGTGTAACTAGTGCCTGTACGTCAACTCTCTCCTGGTGTATAATGTATTTATTACTGTAATATTGTTCTTTACATTGTATAATGTGATCATGTCTGTCCTTGGCCTTGAAAATAAACCTAGATAATGAACACGTTTTGTCGTTCAGTGATTTATGGTTCTATCTAATCTTAAATTATTTTAAAAGCGTTCCTTGACTTTTTCCAGCAGAGCGGGATGAAGAACTGTGGGCCTCATATTTGACTTCCCACACACGCTGATATGTAGCCAGTGTTTGTGAGGAATGTGCATTCAGCTGTTTTTAGGGCCGATTCTCTTGCAACACATCTTGGATTCTGACCCCGACTCGTCTGGAAAATGCTGACTTGACGAAGCGGTTCAGTCTCGACTGCCGAGTTACAAATAATGAGCTAATGAGTTAATGAGCTCGATTTGAAGCGCAGCCAGCAGCACATCTGTTCTCAGGTGAGTGAGGTAATACTCAGTGTCACCGCTCACAGTGTGTCTGTGACCTTTATCACTGATGTCTGTCGTTTATGTTCCAACAGTGATGTCAATAGAAATAAATGATGCTCTACAACTCGTGACTAAAGAGTGAAAAGTACGTTTGCCTCCAAAATGTTTCTGAGTGGAAGAAACAGGTGAAGAAGCAGGAAGAACCTCAGAGTTGTTCAGTACGTGTGTAAATATAATGTCCATCAATGATTGTTAACGTTATGTTTAAAGGAAGAAACCTGATCACTTTACAAAATACAAATTGAGCTGCTGTTCTGTAGCCGCGTGGTCGTGACGCAGATGTTCTAAACTTTTCACGTTTCATTTAAAGGTGCAGTCTGTAAGAATTGGCCACCTTGAATTAATCCCAACAAACGAGCAGCATGTCAGAGGAGTAACCGCTAACTGCTGCTAAATCTGTTCTTTTTATACATCCATGGCTTCAGCTACCGTTAGCTTGTCAGCTCAGTTAGCCAACTGCTAGCTCAGGAGCTACTTTTACATTATAGTGCTGGAGCTTTAGTGAGAGAGCTGTGTGTTTCTTCCACCACTGAGTCCAACAACTCCTCTTATTCTCGCCACATCACAATCAACACATTTTTTTAGCCTGTGTCAAATCCCTAACGTGTCCCGGCTGGACAGTTACCATGGCAACATGCTCCCAGTGTCCGGTACCGTCATCGGTGATTACCCACGTGGGCGGGAGCTTCCTCACCTCAACACAGCCGAGGTTTTTACAGACCTGAGTGACTGACAGCTGTTACGCCCTCACCTGCTCGGTGTGAGTCCACCTCATCACCCAACACACACTCACACAGGGCTTGTAAGATGGAGGTGAGTCAGAGGTGCTGAAGTCATCAAGCTAGACGCTCGCCATCTTTTGATGCGCTGTGATTCACTCACACACACACACACACACACACACACACACACCTGTGACAGTAGAAAGTAGTTAAATCGCTCCGACCTTTAAACTGTCATCGACTGAACCGTCACATCTGCTCCATAAATAACAAATCACACTTCATTCCATGTGTCTGTCTGCGTGTGTCTGTCTGCGTGTGTGTGTGTGTGTGTGTGTGTTGTCCTGATGTTGTTGAGTCCTCACACAGTATGCATGTGTGTGCATGTAGGAGAAGGTGTGTGAGCACTTTACATCCTGACATGTAGATAATGACCCAGCAGGCTCAGAGTGGAGCGGTTCCTCTCCCGTCCCGCCCAGACGCCATGTTTACCATCCAAACAGTCGGATAACATTCAGCTCATTCAGTTTATCTACAACACACACACGCACGCACACACACACACACACACACACACACTGTCCATCAGGATCTACCAGCTTATCAATGAAGAGAATGACCTAATTTCAGAGGCAGCCATTTGGAAATTGAGTCAAATTAAATATCATGAAATCATTAATTTATGATTAATTATCACTAATACCATAAAGTATGGATACAAACGTTTGGTATTTAAAGGTGCCCTGTGTAGTTTTAGGGAAGACATTTTAATCCAAAGTGAAAGTATATGTATGTAAATATTCATTGGCTGATTTTTTATGACTGAACAAAACAAACTCTTTGTTTTCATGAGTGAATAAACTCAATAAACAAACTGACCTTAAAGGACGACAAAGTTTATACTGTTTTACTTTGTTTATATGTGGCGGACCCTGCCACCAGTTTGCCTGGTCGGCCTTTTAATGGTTAACTGATGAGAGAAGCCTCTTAAAATTCACCCAGACGTTATGAGGTGACTTTCGAGCGGTCGGTTTCACAATAAAACTCTTTGCAGAAGTTGGATTAATGTTCAATTACTTCAACTTTCACTTTGATCCGCTTCAATATCAAACCTCATAAAGCCGTTTGAGGCTTATACTGACAACAGGTATGTTGAGACTGAGACTTTGAGCAGGGCCACTAAATGATTGATAATGAGGGATATCACAGTTATATTGATATATTAAGCAACAGCTCAACCTGACTGGAGACTGATATCAATATCTGAGAGTTAAAGGTGCTTTTTGTAAGAAAAGTTGATTTTGAGTCTCATTTCTTTTCCGACTCCTTTTCAGTTTTGATGAGTTGGATGAGTCAGAAATCTACAAAGTCTGTATGTTGAGGAAGGCTGAACATCAGCAGACGAGGTCGACGTCACATCTCGACTCTGCAGGTTTAATCTACGACAGCTGAGGAAGTTCATGATTAATGGCTGAGAGACACTAATGTCAGTGTGTTTGCTTCTGGAGGTCAAATGCTTTGTGAACTGCGTGTGCAGGCATGTTTGTCCCTGTATCTCGTGATTGTGCGACAGATTCTAACACAACTTTATCTCTGAGTCAGTGTGTGTTGAAGGATGTGAAGAAGAGGTGTGTGTGGTCAAGAACAAAGAGTCAGAGGGGAGACGACAGAGTCCTTGAGAGGGAGAGTGCTCTGCTGCGTCTGTGCTCCTTCTGAGTGTTTGCTGTGGTGACGGCAGCGCTGCAGGTCGGGGCAGGGAGGCGGCGTGACGCTGAGCTGGGGGCGGAGCCTAAACTCTGACCACAGTCATTCACTCAGACTCACACACACACAGTCAGTCACACACACACAGTCAGTCACACGAGGTGTTGCTCACACACACTCACAGAGGGGAAGAAGACAGCAGCAACATATCTGGTGAGACCTGCAACTCTTACTACACTTTGACATTATTTAAAGATCAGTAATGTGTGTCTGAGTTACTTTAGGTAAGAAAGTAAATGACAGCTCTCTAGTTTCCTCTTAAAATAACTTTTAACATTTAACATTGTTATCACTCTCTGTCCTGTTTGTCTGATATTCACTGTGTTTGTCTGCCTGCAGTTAGTTTTTATTGTGTCATTGTGCCTTTCTTTCCTTTTTCTGCTTCCCTGTCATCCTCGAGTTCCTTTTTTAAATTTGATCTCTTGCTCAATAACGTGTTTCTCTATTTTTACTGTACAATCTGTTGTTTTGGATGTGACATGTTACCTGCACCTGGCAGAACTGTACCTGTCCCTTATCACAGCACAGAAAATGGTTATTGTATTTATGTATTTGTTTAATCATTTCTGTATTAAATGTTGTCTTTACTTGTCTTAGTCGTAGCTGAACCTGTTACACCTGCTTTTTAAACAGATTTTAATTTCATTCACTCACAGACATCAAGTCCTGTTACAGTTTTATATGGAGTTTATGGTATATATGTTTGTATGTATGTGCTTAATGTTGTGGTTAAATGCTAAAACCTAGAAGCCGTTAAAATGGTATGTTTGCATATGCTAGCTTCCAGCAAACATGCTAACAGGCTATGGCTAATCCTCACCCATCACTACAAAAGCTTAATGTAGCCTATAGACAGTCGGCTTCTTCAGAGAAATAGTTCAAATTTTAGAAATACTAATTTATACTCTTGCCAAGATGAGCCTACAGTACAGCTGGTTAGCTTAGCTTAGCTTAGCTTAGCTTAGCTTAGCGGGCCTGGAGGACCCCAGGAAGTCACTGCTCCTGTCAAAGAAACATACACAAGCTGTTACTTTCACACTTTGTTCAAATCAAACAAAAAATGAAATATATAATGTCAGCTTGTGGACTTTAGAAGTGATAGCAGCAAGACTTTTGAATTAACAATGGGTTTCTAGTTTTTATGCAAAGCTGAGCTAATTAGCTAATTAGCTAACGCTAACCTGGATGAAACCTGATGGCTGATGGAAAATACCCAGACGTGACACTCGTATCTCTCTTTCTAAACTGGCGAGTTGACCCTTCACCTGTTTGACATTAAGGACGATGAGCCATCAGTGATGCTGGCTTTGGCTTTGAGAGATAATTAATATGAAGTCATTGATTTTGGCTTCTGTTCAGCGTCCAACCGGTTCAATCAGAGTCAAAGTCTAAGTCTGTGTGTCCATGTGTGTGTTTGACCTCAGCTGTACGAACATTGTGTCATTAGCTTTGGCATTCAGTTATCATCACAACCTGATAACACACACACACACACACACACACACACACACACACACACACAGTAAATCAAATATAAAACTGCTTTCATTTCCTTTTTTATCTTCAATCATCTTTTCTGAACTCTGGCTCAACTAAAATAATCTCAGAGCTGCTATAAAATAATTTGGCCTGCGTGTGTGAGAGAAGGAGTCTGAGCGAGAGGCAGGACACGGTTATGTAACAGCACTAATCTCTTTTTGTCCTTCTCTTTAACAAAAAAAGGTCTGTAAAGAAGGAAAAGAGTGCAACAGAGGACACAAGACACACAAACAAACAGAAAAGATGACAATTGGCAAGAGTTCCAGGAAAAGCTCTGTGCGGAGCTCCATCCGGGCCCCAAAGTTCTTGGACAAGTCCAGCGGCTTCTATGGTCGCCTTGATGAGCCTGAGCTGGCTGGAGAAGGGGAGGAGAGCTGGAGTGTGATGGAGGACAGCAAGACCGAGGGGGGAGTCGTGAGCAGCCAGAACCCAAGTGAGGTGCATGTCTCCGGGGCAGAGACGCAAGAAGCTGAGGCGTTTGATTTTAATGAAGGGTTGATGGAAGGCGACGGGGAGACGCTCCTCCGGAGGAAACCCAGCCGCCGCAGCAGCAGGTGGAGGAGAAGCTCCAAGAGGAAGCAGAAGGAGGGGAGAGCAGAGGAGGACGTAGCCCGGGATGAGAGGCCCAGCCTGGGCACGGAGAGACCGGTCGACCCACACACTGGGGTGGTGATCGAGGTCGAGATGGAGAAGAAGGTCGAGCCATCGATCGTTCACTTCTCAACTCGGGAGGATGAGGACGACCAGGTCCTGATCAGAGACAAGAAGAGGGGCAGAGACGAGGAGGGAGAGGAGGAGACGAGGATGAAGAAAGAGCAAGAGGAGGGGATGAAGATGGTGAAGAGGAAGAATTACCGCAAGGTGAGAGAGCACATCGAAGAAACACCAAGCGAGAGCCTTTCTGTCAAACTAAAGTTTATTAACTTCTTCTTTCTGTATCTCACATTTACATAAATTCCATTTCCACCCCGATCTGGTTAATCTTTAAGCCCCTCAGCGTTACATAATGGAGTCAGTGGAACTGAGGGTCAAAGTTCTCCCTCCACACCTCTACATACTGCACACTGGGCTATTAATCACCTTGGAAACTATCACCTTAATAACTGCAGCCTCTGGGGTCAAGGTACAGCAGCCATCGGTGCGCGTCGCCAAACCCATTAGCTAACCTGCCGTGATAGGGTTTTTCCTTCACGTCACATTAAACGCAGAGAAAGAGCAAAGCTGGAGGTTTCAGGAACAGGCTTGTTAGCTGTGTGTGGACGCACGGCGTGCACCTCCACCTGCCTCAGCTGCTCCACAGACTGGGACACGTGCACAGAGGTGACATTCCTGCGCCGCCTATATCATGTTCTCCGATCAGCGGCGAGGTACCGCAGTCAGTGTTGACCCGCCTTCTAAACCCACACCATAAAAACATTCCACCGCTGTGAGCCAATCAGCCTCCTCTGGCCTCAGAGCGTGACCTCCTGTAGATGGAGGACAATCTCAGCAGCTCGTGTCTGCACAACATTACTTTTATGAGTAAGGTCGAGAGTCAATGGATTACCTGTTCAATCGCTTTAAGAGCTAGTTGATTATTAAAAGCATTAATAGCATAAATGTACCTGTTAGCATAGCAACAGGCTAAAAGCAGCGGTCCACAACCAGTTTAGGCCAAGATAAATCTTAGAGGTGGCTGGAAAACAGCAGGAAAAATATGTTGTTGCTTCATGAAGTTGGAGGTTTACATTTTGCTTCTGAGGGGCGGCAGAGTGCCGACAGAACAGAGGAGGCGTCCTCGGAGACAACACAGCTTTAATCTGCCACCAGTAGATTTCTTTCCCAACAGATAGATTTGATCCGGTCTTTCATTGCCTGGGAAGTTCCCTGGAAGCAACTATTTCATTTCACACCACCTACAGAGACAACAGAGACCGTCAATTTGAATATTTCCAATAAACTGCTTGTGGAAACTGAAGAGTCGTTGTAGTCAGTAAACATGAGTGAGCTCAACATGCAAAACTTGAGCTTCCTCAACAAGGAAGCTCAAGTTTCTGAAAATGAATAAATGTGAATAAATGGTTTGTTCTCACTGCTGTATTCTGGATCATGTATGTCGATTTCTAACCTTCATCCCCTTCGTTCCCGGCAGGCCTTGGACCGAGCCTTCCGCCGCGGCTGGGAGGCCTTCATCGCCAACCTCTACAGCGTCACGCTCACTCCTGTGACATCATCCTTGCCGTCATCGCCTTCACCTGCGTCTCTGAAGAAACAGCAACACAGCGCTGCGTTGGCTGAGTTTCGGTAGAGCTGATTTCCACATGGACGATGAAACAAAGCCTCTTCTAATATTTATGTGCTAATAGTGATTTGTGATGGACAATCCTGCCTGTTTCCATGACAACATTGGGGACTTTCACAGTCATGTGATGCGTCTGAGTCATGCGTGAGGCCTCACTTTGATTATTTATGTAAGTTAATTACTCATCATAAAGTTTACTGCCTTTGCTTGGTCATGGTGCATATTACTGAGCAGACAGACAGCAGGTATTAGATTATGCTGTGGGAGCCAAGCTGGTGATTTTACAGTGAAGTCTATGGAAAGGTCCAGTGTTCATGTGGGGTCCGCTGCTCCTGGTTCCCCTTCACTGTGCTACTAATTCAGATTTATTCAGCAGTGTAAGAACGTCTTAACATCTTAGCTGCTTACATCCGGTCCACTTTTAGGAGCTCGGAGCACAAACAATCTTTGCTTCCTTTGGTTAAGCGCAATGAAACTAGTAAAATGTTGATGTGTAACCAAAAGGAATGGAAAGTCTCCATCGTAGGGCGATGACTGATCAGTGGACTGAGGTTCTGCAGGTATTTACATGTCTTGTATGTTAATCAGTGCCATTTATTGCTGTCTGGCAGCTAATCAGTAATCAGGACAAGCTCGTCATTGTGTATCTTTCTCAATGCACACATTTGTTTGTTAATATTTTTAAGGGAAATTGCAGTTTCTACCAGTTTAAACACAGGTTTGTTATCTTTGAGCGCACAGATGGTCAGTGTTTGACCTCCTCATGAGATGACGTTCACCTCTCGCTGTGAGTTCTGGTGAAGGTTACAGAACCTGACGGGACGGGACAGGAGAGGTTTGCAATGTGTGTGCAAAGAGGAAAGATAAAGACTATTTTTATAGATTGGTAATAAATCAGCACTAAACACAGCAATAGGATCCGGTGTGTGTCTTTTGATTGTGACCATTGCTGAAGCACATCATGCTTGTTGTACACGTTCTCATTTCTGAAGAGAGGTGTGAAGCATCAGTAATCAGTGATGATCATTGGGACATTTACTTTAGGCCTGCTGTCATTTGTTTTACCTCAAGTGTACTCAGTAATTCTTGTAAACTGGACTGAACAAGTTGGATAACTTGTTGTGTTAATAATGATTGTTTGGATTAATGTGTTAAATTTTATACAAATCTTTTTGTATCCGAATCGAAGCTTCTGAAGTCCTGAACAGTGACAAGAAGCACCTCTGAAAAATAAAGATTTAATTTATTGTACTGGTTGTATTTTCATGTTGGGAGGATAAATACAGTCAGGAGTTTAGTTGCTAATGTCAGTGTCATTGTTTTATGGATGAATCAGAATGAATGAGATTAAACTATCTCTCCAGAACTTGAGGCGACGGCTTCTGAAGGCTCAAAACTTCAGTTCCAACACTTGAAGTCTGCGTGAGAACAACGTGTTTCATCTGATGTTGCTGAAGTTTTGAGCCTCAGGACGACGTTCCTTCTCCAAACAGCTGAACGACAGCTGAAGCTGTTTGTTCAGACCGACCAATTAAACAGGAAGACAGCAAGAAGAGAGCTGTTGCAATAAAAGATCAGAGTTTGAATGTGAAAGTGCATATTTGCAAAAGATAAAACAGAAAAGAAGAATGGAAATGATGTACCAATATAACACGATGTTTCCACATTAAAACAAGGTAGTTCCACACTATTATGACATACAAGCTTAAGAGGAAACTTGTAAGGTTTAACAAAAAAGCTGTTGTGAAAACGTAGTTATAAAATAATGTGATAACTTATATTGTTGTAACAAGACACTAACTGCTAATTGCTGTAAGTTTGTTATTTCATAACTAATTATTAGCCTATAACATAAAACACTTCACATTACAATGTGATTGATATTCTTATAATGTTTCAAGTTCAACAGAACACGAAAACATCTTGTTGACTTGAGAACATTTTGTTATAACAATAATTTCCTGCGTTGGCTACTGATCTGTTTTTCTTTCAGTTTTCTGGCAAAAATACATTTCCATACAACATATTAGGTAGTAATAAAACTAATGAAACTAGCTATGTTTGTGTTCATCTTATAAACACATAGATACGTTTATATTCATCAGATACGTTTATATTCACTAGATACGTTTATATTCATTAGATACGTTTATATTCATCAGATACTTTTATATTCATTAGATACGTTTATATTGATTAGATATGTTTATATTCATTAAATAGATCTGTTCAAGGGTTAGAATGTGATTGTTTTAGAAAAAGCTGATGGGGACAAAGTTTTGCTATTTTCACATCAGAAACAACAGAAACAGCAGGAAAATATTTGGTTTATATTCTTGCTCACATTTTCCAATTAAAACACTTTCAACGTCATTTATTTGAATATTTTTCACGAGCATGTTCTGCACCGCGGTCGAGAACCAACATGTTCTACAGAACACAGAACCAACATGTTCTACAGAACACAGAACCAACATGTTCTACTGAACACATAAACCAACATGTTCTACTGAACACAGAACCAACATGTTCTACAGAACATAGAACCAACATGTTCTACAGAACACAGAACCAACATGTTCTACTGAACACAGAACCAACATGTTCTACAGAACATAGAACCAACATGTTCTACTGAACACAGAACCAACATGTTCATCAGAACATATAAACCAACATGTTCTACAGAATATAGAACCCACATGTTCTACAGATCACGTACGTTTCAGAATTTTTGCCGCCATCTTGTGGCCGTGAGTAACTGTGTGCCAACGGAAATGACGTAGCGACAGAAACTCTGTTCACTTTCTTTAAATGTGTCATTAGCAGAAACGGAACCTCGCCGCTCCACAAACGGCGCGTTTAGCATTTATAGAATAAAAACGTTTTTATTTTCCTATAAAATGAGAAACTCTTACCGAAGCTAAATGTCGCTCACCGGAAGTTCTGAGTAGTTTTCCCGGTTAAAGTGTGACGTGGGGAGGAGTCCGCCATGCGGGACATAAAAGAGGGACGGACCGGTTTGTTCTGCCACTTCCTCCTCTCATCTGCCCGAGGTAAGAGCTCACTCTCTGCACTTGCTAGCACTCATTCTATCGCAAACTTTTCCATTATTATAGAACACGTGTAATATTGTAGCGCTGCTGCTTTGCCGATATATTACATCTGCAATTAGTGATTATAATTTTAAACCCAGCGGCTTTTACAACCTGAGGCGGACTGTTAGCTCGCAGCTGCAGGGCGCGGAGCAGCAGGCCGCAATCCTTCACCATCCTACACCCAGACATCAGGCTTTCATCTGAATCAGGATGTCAGCATAATCAATAACATGTTTTGTACATGTTGCGTGTGATATTTATGGGTTAGGGGTTCGGGTTAACATTAGATTAGCTCGCAGATGACAGCCTTCACAGAAATGGCCGCTGCTCGTGTGGTGTGGCTGCAGCAGTGTCTCTCAATGATGAGAACTTCACAGACCTGTCCTGAATGACTGTGATTGGAATTTATTATTCTGATGTGAGACACTTAAAAACTACAATTTGTCGACTCGTGTCGCGTGGTCACACGCTGCACGCAGCGGTCACGTGTTACCTGCTAGCTACAGCATGCTAACGGATGCGTTCTCCTTACTGTGCTTCTAGATGGCCGAGAAGGATCCAGAAGCTGCTCGCTGCAGAGGTGAGTTCTCTGCAATCTGGCACATTCAGAAATAAAACGCAGCGTGTCATGACATGGAGCAGCATGCTACAGTGATGTCACACTTGAACTCTCTCACTGAAATCTCTTGAGGAAACTTCATCTCTCAACTGCTGAGTAGCATGAAGCTTTTGGTGTGTGCACATCTGTAAGTAGCATTTATAATCTATCATGCTCACCCTGTCCATCTCTTCTGTCCTCCAGGATTGAGCAGAATGTGGAGAGACGCTCTGCATAAGGTAATTTTTGCACGTTTTGCTGCTCTTGACCAGCTGTAATCGTCTCTTTAGCTGTTCAGGAGCGCAGTGCTGCAGTGATGAATCTCTGAACTCTCTCTTACCGAATCAGCCTTTGAAGAATGTTCTTTACCAGATTCTGAGTAGCACGTGGGCTCAAAGCTAATGCATCAAATCTGTACAACAAAACTAGTTAAAAAGCAGGCGTGTGTTTTTTGAAGTTGCACAACTGGCAGAGCGGCCGTTAAAATGTCCTTTTCCCCATCAGATGTTAAAGGCCGATCAGAGATGAAGACCGTGAATGATGGCTGGACTGCTCAGCAGGTGAGGGACTGATGTTTATAGATCCACTTCAAGCAGGGTCATAAGTGATGAGTTTCATAAAAGACAAGCATATGCCTGATTATTGTGATGCTAGATTTTAATCTGATAAACCCTCCCAAATATTAAAGACCCTATTATTGAACCTACCTGTGAGGCTAATGACGCTTTCTCTCTGAGCAGAAAGTGCAGACAAACCTACAAACAGCTCATCAAAGCAGACTTCAGCTGAGGTGAGAACATGATGACTTCATTTTTAATGTTTCTGCAGTGGGGGTTAAATGTGATGATTATATTTAATGACAAGCATATGCCTGATTCAAGTGATGTCAGCCTTTAATCTGACCACCCTCATGTGATCTAGTACCAGATGTTAAAATGCTCATCTTGTGGCTAACATGATCTTTCTGCCAGGTGGGCGTTTGTCAGGATGGTTAAGGAAGGATGCTACATGAACGTCTCAGCATGTGAGTTTAAATCTGAGTGTGTTTGACAAGTTATCAGAAATGCCTTTCCTGCTGCGTGTTGAACAGCCAAATTATGCAAATGAAACAGTAGTTTTGTTGCATCACTAAGTGCTGATGAGATGTAACTAATGTGACTTCAGTGAAGTCACAGGCAGAGTGTTTCTGACTGTTTGAAAGGATGAAATGGGGTAATGCCCAACAAACACCTGGACGACTATTGTCACATGGCAGTTTGTCACCAAAGCCCTGATCAAACATGGAACCTTAACATGCTACTTAGGATTGTTGTTGAACTCTGCTGACTTGCAGATTTCTCTTGCAGAACCTTGTCACCTGAAGAGGAAGACTACTGGAGTCACATGGTGAGTCTTCATCCTTAGTGCAGCCAAAGGGGGAACATCCCTGCCAGTGCAGTTCCAATGATGATGATACTTAGCTCACTTTGACCCGATGTGAAACGACACGAACAACTGAGAAACTGCTTCTTTAAAACTGATGCCAAGTTTAACTAATGCACGTATTATCTTTTTAAACATGTGTAGTAAAATGTCTTCTGTCCACAGATGCTGGAGTGCTTCAGCAGCATGATGGAGGTGTTCTCTCTCTCTCTAAAGGTAAGAATGAGTCCCTGCTACAGAACCAGTATCTTAATCCCAGACCTGCTGTAAATGATGAGATATACTTGGAATCTCGTTCGTCTGAACTGCTGTTGAGAAATGGAATATCTGACATCAGCGAAGTTAAATAATTAATAGTAGAGAACCTTTTTGTGCTCAGACCTCATGGTATCGTGTCTGTTGCAGGTGCTGGGCTTTTCAGAAGGCGTGTGCCACCTCCCCGCGTGTCGACCCAGGTGAGTGAGCGCTTCACGCTTTTACTTTGCTCTGACGTGGAACTTCAAGCACACTTAAAGTTATGTCAGCGACAATTGTCACAGCTTCGTTTCCTTTGTGATGACACTCGCACACGTCTTACGCCTTGTAAATGCCAGAACCTGAAAAGGTGGACCCACTGGCATTTCCCTGGCAACAAGGTGAAGAACCGTTGGGGCTACCAACAGTCTGAATGGAAACGAACTTGACTCGGACTGTTTCCAAATTGTGTTTCACAGAAATTCTGATGTGTTGGCTAATTTTCACCAGGCTCACGATCCTGGAGTTAATGCTGATCTGGACATTAAAGATCATCGATGCTGAACTGAGGTCCAACAGATCGGCCGAGCTCGTCAGTGAGGTGTGCATCTGTTCACCACACTCACGTTTCCTGGCAAATCTTAAGCAGTGATGAGTTTCTTATTACCGCCCCAGTCTGAGAATTCATGACTGATTGGTACCCCTCTGAGAACAGAAGAAATAGAAATGTTGTCCTTTACACGTTAAACTCCACTGAGTAACTCTTTGCTCTTGTTGCAGGTTTGACTCCCTCCATCAACCGCAGACATCAGTGCAGCTACAGGTACATATGAACGAGTCGGGTTTCTGGTATTGTGGAAATGATGTACCAACAACAGTCGTGGGACGTTGACACGACGTCCCATATCTTCCAGTCAGCCTCTCCTCCTGTTGACCCAGTACGGCTCTGAGAACCCTGAGTCCTTCATCAGGTGTAAGGTGACCTGCTGGAGTTCTGATGGAGACAGAGCTGACTGAGGGCATGACTGAAGTTTCCAGTTCTGATCCATACAGAAACCAAATCCTACATGTACAGCTTGACTGGCCAGTGGGGAGTAATGTACACACGTATGGTTTTAATATGGCTTTAAGTGGAGTGTCAAACTACTGAGAATGTGTATTGAGACCTGTACTGGTTTCATGTTCTGGTCTACTGGCTGTAATGTACTTTAACTTCTAAAATTTGAATCGGAGCAACTAGACATTTCATTAAAATTCATCACTTGCATATTTGAAGTGAAATGATCGTGCAGTAAACGACCTGGAAGTTTTATGTTCATCAGTTTATCTTTTAATGTGTATAAAGCTACAGCACTGTTTCTCTTTAAAGGTCCCGGCATCACGTGCTGCTGATCTCACTGTCTGCACATGCTGGTGAGTATTCAGGTTCAGAATTGCAACTATTGGCTTTGAACTTGCATTCAACATGCATGATTCAGAAGTGATGAGTTACTTATTACCGCCCCAGTCTGAGAATTCATGACTGATTGGTACCCCTCTGATCACACAAGGATAAATGTGTTGATCTGCACCAGTCCTACTGGAATTTAACCCTCGTCACTTGTTGCAGGTTTGTCGCTGTTGGACTGAAGTGTCAGGAACAAAAACCTGCCTCTGCTACAGGTAAATGGGCAAATGTATGAAAATGTGATGCTTCAGGTATTGTGGAAATGATTTGACGAGTCACATGACCTCCAGTCGAGGGGGCCCACCCCCCTACTCCAGCACAACCTCCCTCCTGTTGACCCAGTACGGCACTGAGAACCCTGAGACCTTGATCAGGTGTAAGGTGACCTGCTGGAGTTCTGATGGAGGGCTGTGAGCGTGACTGATAACAAGAGTCTGATCCAAACCAGAAGCTAAAACCTGCATTTTAAAACTTGTTACGTAATCTAACTTTTCTCTTCTGATCCAGCAGCATGAAGTCGGCGTCTCGGTCGTGTACACGGTTGACAAATGCTGGTGAGTATTTAAACTTGGGCTTTACATTGTAGACATCAGGTCTCAACATATGGAACTTTTAATGTGACTTCAGTAGACGTGATGAGTTTCTTATTACCGCCCCAGTCTGAAGATTCATGACTGATTGGTACCCCTCTGATCAAAACTATCATTTCAGATTGTCAGTACACAATGTGGAGTTTGTCTCCTGTTTCTAATGTGTTGGTTTTTTTACAGGCTCCCCATCGAAGCTCCAGCTGTGATCTCCCTCAGGAACACATGTTGCTGACCAAGTGATCAAGAAGTGTTTTTTTTAAGATGTCACTATTTTGTAATGGAGCCTTCAGATGAACTTTAAATAAAGTACAGTTTTCACTACAGCTTGAGTGGTCTCACTACATCAATGAGGGCAAAAATGAGCTTCAGTGCTCCGACACCAGGAAACTGAATGTTTTTCTTAACTGACTAGTTATAATTTAAGCCAAATTGCATGCAAAGTTTGTCCAGGTGATATCAGACAAATGATTTATGGCATGAATTGCTGGAATGGTTCTAAAGGTAAATGTTAAGATTTGCTGATTAAATGGGCAACTAGCTGGTTCCACGATTGAAATGGGAGAAGAATTGGTGTAGAGTACAGGGAACCAGGTGGGGGGGGGTTTAAAATGTGTTCCTCAGAACAATCTGGAATCTGACAGTCAGGAAGGGACACATTACCACTAAAAGTACTGTATTTATAAACAGTGTACAAGTTTGGAAGCTGATCTGCAGTGAACAAACTCAGTAGGCATTTAAATTTATTCATGTTCAAGTGAGGCACAAATCAATCTACCACAAGATGCAAATTACAAGACTTATTGGTCACAATGTAAACATTAAATCACTTTACATAAAAGCCAGGAGTGACTGATCAGTCCTGATATCTGCATGTCACTGCAGCAGATGAAACGGTTGTTGGCTCTATGATCCTTCAGTCCAGTGATGAGCCTGGGATCATGTCAGAGCTCAGCACGAGGAGCAGCAGTCTAAAGAGAAATGATGACACGTTCAGTCGGCGGTGAAGATCCTGGCAGCGATGTCGTCTAACAGCCAGTCCACTCCGTCCAACAAGTTCTCTCCGGTGACGGCGCTGCAGCCGATGATGCACCAGTGATGAGTTTTAATCTTATCCAGAGCCAGCGCCTGAAGAAACACATTGTGAAGTACCATTAATAAATCCAACTGTAATCTGACATGAATTTAAATCAGCAATAACAATATAGCTCAGATTAATACTGGCCTCACCTCTCTTATCGCCTCTTTGGACAGCGCTCCTGGTAGATCCTGTTTGTTGGCAAACACCAGCAGCGTCGCTCCAGCTAACCTCTGCATGGAGGGAAAGACACGCTTACCTCTGGAGGCTTATAAACAGAATAATCTGACATAATAGGATGACACTCCTTCAGTCTTATTCCTCACATCCTCTTAGTTTAGTATGTATTCAATTGTAATAATATTTCTTTCATTTTTGTGTCAGTTCAGGTGGATTTTAAGCAATTATTGGGCTGGAAATCATCAAACCCGTCTGGCAAATCTGTCACTAGACCCAACATGTGTGTGCCGTCCCCCCGGCGCTGGTTCTGTGTGTCCCGTCCCCCCGGTGCTGGTTCTGTGTACCTCCTCCAGCAGCAGAGCACTGAGCTCCTGCCTGCAGTCCTCCAGTCGCAGCCTGTCTGCGCTGTCCACCACCCACACCAGCCCGTCTGTGCTCTCGAAGTAGTTCCTCCAGTAGGAGCGCAGAGACTTCTGACCGCCGACATCCCAAATGTTCAGCTTAAACCTGCAAAACACACAGAAAGAGGATTTAATACCCAACATCGTTTAAAGCAAGACAACAGCAACCCCAAAACATAAATACAGCCAGTCCGGAGTCATTCATGAAAGCCACAGGATGCTGAATTGATTTGAAAAGATGTTATTGACTGTTATTTTAAGCCCAGTTCTCACAGTACTGCGAGGCTACAAACATACAATAATCTTATAGAATATAGTGCGATACTACGGCATAAACTACCCAAAGGTATATAAGGAGTTAAAACTAGCACAACAACAGCAATAAAGTACAACATACACACTAATGGAGCAGTAATAATCAGAAATCATCAGACAATGACGGGGAACATTTCACTGCATTAAGAGTCAAGTACAGATTATTATGCTGGCAGTTCTTACTTAAAGGTCCACTACGTAGTTTTTATGCCTTAACAAACTAAATGAACAACCTCTTTGTATGGATGACTGAATAAACAAGCTGACAACACAGATTCACACTGTTTATATGTGGCGGACCCTGCCACCTTTCTAGCTCCAAACAGCGTTCTGGGACCTTATTGTCCTCTGAGAACAGCTTGTTTATGGTGTTGTGTTGGAGTGTGTGTGTGTGTGTGTGTGTGTCACACTGTGTTTGAGCCAGGACTGTGCTGTGTGCGCATGCGCGTTACCCTTTGTGCTCCAGCGTCTTGATGTTGAAGCCCAGTGTGGGGGAGATGGTGCTGATGTCTTCTCCGTTAAACTTCTTGAGGATGGTGGTCTTCCCCGCGTTGTCCAGACCTCTGCACGCGCCGAGTTAAAGAGGAACTCTCGCACCTGATTGTGAATTATCAGTGACACTTACAGTCTAAAGAGCTAGCAGGTTAGCAGGTTAGCATGATGCAGCACAAAATGCGCCACACAAACGTCACAAAACGACACGTATCCCATAATATCTGACCATACAGCATCAAATGCTGCTCTGATGTGACTGACAGATAAAGTTATGATGACGCTGGTACATGTGTGCTACTTTGTTCCAAGCTAAGCTAGCAAACTGTGACGCACAGGATACAACATCAGCAGTCGCATCTCCCGCTCCTTCTGCTTCATCTTCTTCAGAATCGTCAGCAAACCCATCGCGCGGCGTCCCAGGAACTAAACTGCAGTTATAACAAATCTATCTACTATAAATCTACTTTTACTGACTTCTCGTGGGGAAGATGTTTAGCATCCATGAGCATTGCGAACCAGGAAGCGTCTGACATGCTAATCCCGCCCCGCGCGGCCACCGAGTGGACAGTCGGGAAGACAGCGAACGCTGATTGGTTGTTGTGGATGTCCGAAGCTGTTGATTGGCCGGTGAGCGGTTTGAAGGTGTGGCCGTGATGTAGAGGCGCGCGCGCGCGCGTGTGTGTGTGTTTGGCGCCCCCGTGTGTCTGTTTGTGGGAACGACATGTTTGAGTTGCGCAATCTGGGGATGTTCCGTCACAGCTGGTATCCAAATATATGAAGTATTAACTGCTGTGATCACAGAAACCCACAGCTGATAGAAGAATAAAATACGGGTGATGTCGTCAGTTACTAGCATTCTGTCAAAAACATCCTGCGATTCTACATGTTTCCAGTTTTCATTCACACTAACACTTAAAACTTGTTCACAGGGTTTTCTCGACATTATGTTTTCATTTCTACTCACAGTATTCACATGTTGGAGAGTAAAACTGTGGAGATAAATCTCAGATATAAGCATTACATATATAATTATAATATCATTTATAAATAGGTTCTTATGGTGCTTTCAGAAAAACAAAGGTGTTCATTTTACAGCTGGCAGCAATTTTTAAAATAATACTTTTACTAATATATTTGAATGTGAGCTGGTATTACAGCCTTTTGTCACTATGGGACATTTGCCTCATATTTAAGAAAAGGTCTCCTGAGCTGTGGGATCTATAATAAGCACTAATATACAACGTTAGATCAGCTCCGTCAGCACAGACAGATACAGTCGTTTATTGCTCTTGGAAAAGAAAGTAAGCCACACATAGAAATAGAAATAGAAAGACAGGGTCAGTGAATGGCGCTCTCTCTACCTGTGGTTGCATCATTTCCTGCCGGGAACCAGTAACAGCTGCTGGCTGCAGGCGGAGGGTTTGGTCCATCATTTCCTGGCACCGCAGAAAAATCCCCCGCACGTGAAGGAGGCGCCACCTCCTCCTTAACTCGGTCACTGAGCCGCGACCTGTTCCTGCTCAGCCTCATCCTCTCCATCCACCAGCCTGGTGCGTTCACTGCCCGCGAAGTTATTACTGTGTGTTCAACCACACCAGGACAACACATATGATAATAAGAGTCAGTGAAAACCAGCCAGTCAGCCAGTCAGTTAATCAGTGTGTCGGTAGATTCCAGCTTAGAAATCTCTCAGACACGGTGCTGGAAAGTGAAACTAACACACTGCACGTGAACGCAGCGCAGCCCCCGCAACTATTACCCGCAACGGGTCAGTTTAAAAGAAAGAGAAACTGAAAGCAGCATCTTGTTGCATCATCACCAAACCTCCTGCTGGAAAGCACTCAGACACTCCGAGCGGCTCAGTCTCAGACTCACAAGTCACCAAGCAGCCGTCAGACATCAGTTTGCATCAGGGACGCACAGCGTGGTCCGGTTTCCTCTGATTTCTCTCCTGATCCTGAGTCAGTCAGAGCCGGTCCGGGCTGCAGAGGCGCGCTGGTCCTGCGCAGCCCCACAGTGTGAATGAACCCGCTGCTGATGGTCCGGGCGGGCTGAAGGTTCGTGAGCCAGTCAGCCGAGTCCTCTCCGGGCTGGAAGAGATGTCCCCCTTATTCATGGAGACCGGGTCCGAACCCAACAGCCCCAGCTCGCTGTCAGCAGAGGACACCCACAGCAACACCGCCGGATCGGTAAGTTCTCATCATTCATTCATTCATTCATTCATTCATTCATTCATTCATTCATTCATTCAATCAATCATTCATTCAATCAATCAATCAATCATTCATTCATTCATTCATTCAATCAATTAATCAATTAATCAATTAATCAATCAGTGAAAAATAACAGCCTTAATGAATGAGAGTGTATTGCTACTAAACGTTAATGGAACCATTAGAAAAAGAAAGAACTTCATGACTGATATTTCTATAAACTCAATCAACAAACTGACCTTAAAGGACAAAACAGGTTCAAACTGCTGTACTTTGATTAGGTGTGGCGGACCCTGCCACCTGTAGCTTCAGTGTCCTGGGACCTGATTCTCCTCTGAGAGCAGCTTCTTCAGTCACTTATCAACAAATATTTCTGTGTTATTGCCTCATTAATATTGTGAACATAACATTCTGACATTGAATGTTTTTATTTAAAAAATGTGATCCGCTGTGATTCATGTGTTTCGAGGACGTCTTACAGATGTTGTATCGTGATTAATTCACTCGGAGCGCAGCGCGCAGCTTCCATCCGTCCCTGTAATACGTCTGTTGTTGGCAGCACAGAGGGAAAACCCAGAATCTGACGCTAAACACACACTGTGATGGCAGAACCACAAGCTCGGTTCAGCCGGGGGACATTTTTTGGATGTCCCTCTCCGTCAGTCGTCTCTCCTGGTGCAGAACAGAGTAAACCAAAGATGGAGACGTGCTTCCACACAGCCTGTTAGAACAGCTGGCAGTCACAGTGTCGTCTGCGATCATCACTTTGCTTCAGCCGTGATTCCTGTTTCTGACACCTGCATCACTCACCGTGTGTGTGCACTTATTCTGAAGTGTTCTGGTTCTGTCAGTGGGCCCGCTGTGATGAAGCCGAGCTTCAGCTTGATGATATTCAGTGTTTCATGTGTTCATTGTTCAGTAAATCCAGCTGCATTCAAAGCCTCATTGTAACAATTCAGCCAGGAAGACGAGAGTCTACCTTCACATGTAAAGTTTATTTACTGACATCGGCCCACGAGTCTTTAACATCACGCGCTGAATCAACTTCCTGCTTTAACAGAGAGAACTAATTTCATATGATTAGTTGCTGTGTTGACCTTGTGACCGATGGCCTGTCTCTGAACATGGTGCAATACCAAAAAGTTATAAATGTCATCTTCAGACTGCAGCTAATCTAAAGAGTGTCCGTTGCATCCATGTGTGCAGGAGAGAGAAGGAGACGGGCAGCCGGCGGGACGCCGAGGAACGAAGAGGCAGGAGAAGAACAGAGACGCCGCCAGGAAGAGCCGCAAGAAGCAGACGGAGAGAGCCGACGAGCTGCACGAGGTCGAGACGCTCGCCGCTTATCTGCCTCCTCTCCCACACCTCCTTCAGTCATCAGCCTGAGATCCCTTTACTTTCTGTCTCCTGTCCTACACACACACACACACACACACACAGCCTGTGTGCGTGCGTGTGTGTGTGTGTGTGTCTTGTGTAATCTGTCAGCATGCTCGAGCCGTTTCTTGTAAATACTCTGCTTTAGGAGAAGGGCTTCAGCTCTCTGGTGAGCCCTCCCTTCCTCCTCCCTGCCCCACACACACTCACTCACTCACACACACTCACTCACTCACACACACACACACACACACACACAGAGTCTTTTTGCCCTGAGGGGCAAATTCCAAAGGTGGTGTTTTCTCAGTGGCGTGCTCTTCACCGGCTTCCTGAAGTGCTGAGTCTGAATTTCCGATTGGATTTGATGAAGTGAAAGATGCCCGACCCAGAACGTTCATAACGTGCCCTGCTCACAACTATTCTGGGATGTTGCTCTTTTAAAAATCCGATGTAACAGCAGAAAGCGAGGGGCGATGCTCCGATGTTCAGGACTTCCTCGTTTTCAAAACTCTAAAGTTATTTTACAGTTGTCGTGTGAAAGGAGCGTCACAGTGCCGCCTGCACGAGAGCTGACTAATAAAGAGCGCTAACATGTGGCACCGTTGCTGATATTGAAAGAATGATTTGACATTTTGAGAAATGAGCTCATGAGGAGATTGATGCCATTCTCGTGTCTGTACAGTCAATATGGAGCTACAGGCAGCAGTCTGCTAGCTTAGCTTAGCATAAAGACTTGAGATAAGGGGAAACAGCTAGCCGCTGTCCAGCGGTAAAACCTGACATAACCCCCAACAACACAACCTGTCTTTTTACACTTCCTTTGGTTGTAGGTATTAAATAAACAAGATATAACATGTTAATTAGTTAGCATTGGATGTTTTTGACCTTTTTAGCTAGGCTTGCTGTTCCTCCCCGTTTCCTTTCTTTATGCTAAGCTAAGCTAATCATCTCATGGCTCTAGTTCCGTATTTCCTACACTGATGTGAGCGTGGTATCGATCTTCTCACCTGACTCTTGGAAGTTTAGATAGTAGCTATGTTAGCTTAGCATAAAGAGTTCTTAAACGTGCTAATTACCAAGTTATGTCTCATGTCAAGCTGCAGTTCTGTAACGAGAAATAGTCCCCAACATGACCCGCTGGAAAACCACAACTTGTCTTTTTTACACTTCCTTCTCTTGTTGGTGTTAAGCAAACGAGATTTAGCATGTTAATTAGCTAGCACAGGAGATGCTAGCAGGTGGATTCGGTCACATTTGTGGTAACACTTCCTGTTCCTGGTCTTCATGTGAGGCTAAACCAAACGTCCCCTGGTTTTAGTTTCATACTTACCACACGGGTCGATCTTGTCATGTAATTCGTGGTAAGAACACGGTTGCGAGGACCAGCAGATTACACAACACATACAGGCACTTCTCAGAATTGGGAAGTTCAGAATGTGCCCAGAGTTGTTGGATCAGATGTTCACTGATCATCAATTATCGCTGTTCAATTGTGCTGTGTAACAAGTTTCTGTGCAGCTGAATGAAACGAGTTCTTCAGTCGTGTCAGTAACACAAAACATGACAACGGTTCCAAACTGATCTTCATTATTCTGTCAGCGAGATCTATGATGTTCAGACCGACACACTCACACACACACACACACACACACACACACACACACACACACACTCAGTAAGACTTGTAGTTTACTGTGTTTCAGAACTTGGCAGTTGAAGGCGTTTCTCTTTCATTCCCCTCACACCTGATCTTACCTGTTAGAACCTGTTGTGTAATTGTGTGTTCATTGGGTGTGTGTGTGTGTGTGTGTGTGTGTGTGTGTGTGTGTGTGTGTGTGACGAGTCCAGACTTTCACTTTCTGTTACTCTGCTTCTCTTTGTGCTCGGCTCTCTGTGTCGTTAAGGTCCACAGAGCTGGTGTCAGCAGATCCAGGGTCAGTGAACGTGACACACTGCTGCGCTACTTCGACCTCGCTGAGGTTCTTAAGTGTCGCTGCTGTCATGGCTGTTGCTGAAAAGTTTACTTGATTGATAATCTGGAAACCCTCAATATGAGACGGCCTGTGTTCGTTCTTTATCGTTCACATGAAGCGTACCTGCTCGGCACTGATCAGCAGGGGGTCCTGAGTCCTGACCCCCTCTGCCTCCCTCCTCTGCCTCCCTCTGCCTCCCCCCACCTCCCTCTGCCCCCCATCTCTGCCTCCCTCTGCCTCCCTCTGCCTCCCCCCTCTGCCCCCCTCTGCCTCCCCCCTCTGCCTCCCTCTGCCCCCCTCTGCCTCCCCCCTTCACGCTGAACTTGCTCTGCTGCCACTGCCAGTGATATTGTCCGCTCTCCTTCGAGGTTCTGGCTGTGGCCACACGTCTCCGTGTGTTCTGGCTGTGGCCACACGTCTCCGTGTGTTCTGGCTGTTGGACTTTGTATTGCAGCGCTGGAGAACTGAACCCTTAACGAGGTCGTTAGTGTAGCTGGTGTTTCCGGCCTGGCTCAGATTGTGTGACTGCCTTTATTATTTGTCTTTTGATGTATGTCTTTAATCAGTTTTTTTGGCCGGTGTGGGATAATAAAGACACACCTGACTCTAGTTGTCTCTCTTGACTCTGTCTTCTGCTGTCTCCTCCGCAGGAGCTCCAGAGTCTGGAACAATCCAATTCAGCGCTCCAAAAGGAGATCAGCTCGCTGAGAAGAGACTTCCAGCTCTACACGACGGCTCTGGAGCGCCACAAGCCCGTCTGCTCCCTCAGAGACTCGGCCGCCCGCCTCCTGGTTTCCCCCTCGACTAACTCTCAGCCCAGCCCCAGCCCTCCTCGAGTATCTCCTCAGGCCTCTACTCCAGCAGCTGCCCCGCCACCCTCTACCTCCCTGACCTCCACCCTCGGCCTTCAAGCCCTCAGACCTCTGGAAAGTCCTCATCGCTCCTCCTCAGCTCCTGCAACTTCAGCCTCATCGACCGCCTCGTCCTCTGAGCTCTTCGGCCGCTCTGGCTCTGTGACTGGACCTTATTCTGTCTCCTTCTCTGCAGTCTCGGCTCCTCACTCTCTGTTTAGCGATGATCCTCCTTCTCCAATCAGATTGAGGCCGACTAACATCACGCCCGTCTGCACCAGCCTGTTTTCAAACCCTGCAGCCTCCCGCGCTCTCTCCCCAGCAGCTGGGCCTCAGGCGAGGCCGGGCGCCGCCTTCCATGGCCCTTCACTGTCAGAGGCTTGTTCCTCCACTTATGATCCTGGTGCAGCCTCTTTTCAAACCGCTTCATTTAAAGGAGCGCCAGCTTACTTAGCACCAGAGAACACAGGTCTGCACGTGCAGGGTTGTTCCATCAACGTGCCCCAACTTCATTCAGGTCTCTTCACAGGAAATCAGATCGGTTCAAGTCTGCCGCCGTCTCTTTTACCATCAACGCTTCAACATCCTGCTCTTCAGTCGCTCTCTGGGTCAAACCTGGAGCCGCCTGTCGCCTCAAAGTCAATAGACAGTCGACACGCTGCTTCCAACTCTGCGTCTCTGCTGTCTCTGCTCACCGTCCCGAGTCCTCTCCCCGTGCCTCAGACTACCTCCGGCAGCGTGGATGCAGCTCTCTCTCAGCCGCAGCTCTCGCTGCCAGCGTTAGATCTCTCCCTGTCTGAGCTGCTGGAGGTCAACGATTGGATACTACAGTAACCAGTAGCACTACATGCCGCACAGCAAAGGAGCGCCACATTCCTGTTGCCAAAATGGACATTTAATGAATATTTCTCTATGTTTTGGGTCAAGTGGAACCAGATTACAACACAGAGACCTTTGACCACTGAGGTCTCCTGCAAGAACTCCGGGTCAGCTTCAGCTTCCTGCTCCTCAAAGAGCTGCTGCAGTATTCAGTGAGGCGGTGCTGGTCCAGTGTTCTGACTCTGTCACATCCACAGCTCAAAACTCAAAGCCCAGAAATACAACTACAGCGAGTGAGAGACATTTCCACGAAATGAAAACCAATGATGCAATAGTTTTCCTTGTTATTTTGACAGGTGGCCTTTCACAATCTGAAACTGTTAGCTTGACTCAGCACTGAATGTAGCGTTTAGAAAGGGAGGAGCGCTCACTTCCTCGCCGCTTCATGGAAATGTCATGAGCAGAACTTTCCATCTGATCTGCAGCGTGGGCCCGGCCCGGCTGCATGTGTCGGTCACTCTGAGTTAACGCTTTTCTCTCTGCTGACTTCAGAACAGATGATCCAACACACTCGCTCTGCTCACACGTTCTGCTGCTATGATCATTTATTTATATATCTGCAATATTTGAATCCATCGTCTGAGGTTTTTATAAAGCTACAATTTATAGTTCTTCATTTCTTCTGATAAAGTAGATTAATCTCTCTTCTTGCTCACTTTGAATAGTATAATGACATTAATTTTCCTTCCTGTAATTGTGCTTTTATATGATAGATTGTTGATGCTTGATCAGAGACACAAGGTGTAAATTCTCAAAGTCCTCAGATTGATCAAGTGTCTGCTAGTTTCTGGTGATTTCATTCATTTCATTTAGTAAATATTTATGTGATTGATTTGGTTGTTTGATCAGTGTTATCGAAGTGAATCTTCCCAAACTAAAAGTTATGTTTGACCCAGAGCAGAGGGACGTTGGCTCGGAGCTCGTCGCTGCCCCCTGCTGGATACATCCAGACACATTACATTAACACTTGATGTGCCGACTAAAGACATCTTTGTTTTTACTATGTGATCAAACTAGCCAGACGCACACGGTTTGTCTGAGATCAGCTGCTTCTGATGAAGTCATCGAGTAACTTAGTGTGATGCGGACAGCAGGATGTGTGATGAGGCTGTCAGGAAGCTTCGTTCAGGACACTGACGGTAACGAGTCATGTGGTCCAACAACACCAGTGGAGCTGAACTCTGATGACCACGGCTGGATGAGCGATAACTCACTTCCTGTGAAGTGTCACTGTGGGAAATGGAGGTGTTTGTTTTGGATGTGAAGAGGTGCCGCCGGGCTTCAGCTCCATGACTGGATCACAATGACGATTTTGAATTATCAAATGATGATTTATGATTATTGATTACTCTGCTTTGTATCGAGCATATCTGTAGATACATAGGAACTATATGAGAGTCTGTGGTCTAGTGTTGGGCTTTGTGTGTGTGTGTGTGTGTGTGTGTGTGTGTGTGTGTGTTATGACTATTTAGTATTTATCGAGCATTAGCTTAATATATTTATGTTGTAATATTGGTTCCTGTAGAAAAGTTATTTACAAATAAAACTTTTCATTAAAACATTCTTTTGCTTTTGTTCAGTTTACAGTTCTGCTTTATCTTTGATGTTTTAATGTAATAAATAAGTACAATTATAATATATATATGTATATACAAACATTGCTCTTCTTACAGGTGACAGGTTGAATTCATTAGCAGTAAAACTCGTCTGCAGTTTTCATGGTGACTAATGTTTCCACACTTTGAACAGACATCAGATTATTATTCTTATTATTCAACAACAGGTTCCTGATGATGCTTTAATAAACTGCACGCTGTTGTTTATCAGGAATCAATATTACAGATCAGAAACATTTAACCATGCTCTCGTTATGTGTCGCACACATTGCTGTCCCCTCGGGAACAACTGTAACAGCTTTGGTGATCCCGCTGACTGAACACAACACGGACCGAGCCTCCGGGTCGGAACAGTGAAGCCAATACAGAAGTGCATTAAAGGAGCACTATGTAGTTTTAGAGAAGAAATTTAAACTCATAAATGTTTTATTGAGAATGTTAATGAGGTAATGATACAAAACATAACTGAATAAACTAGATGTTATCAGGACAATAAGGTCTGAACACTGTTCGAAGAGGGTGGCAGGGTCCGCCACACAGTAAGAAACTGTGTTGTCCTTTAAGTTCAGTTGGTTTGTTCAATTCATTCAGTCATGAAACAAAGAAAGTCTGTATTCAGTTTCAGGACATACAACATACTCATTAAGTACAGATCTTTCTCCCCCCAGATTACAGACTGCACCTTTAAATCTGCATTCTTTCCCTCGGACAACAGCTAGCGTTAGCATTGGACGCACTTATATTAAGCCTAGAGGTAAAACACACTAGATGTAGTCCAATGCTAACATTAGCTTGGAAGTGGTTAAATGCTACTGTTGTGAATGAGTTATCTGCAGGTTTTCACTGTCAGCATCTTTTCAGTTGCTCATCAATCAAAAAGCTTTCAGATAGCAACAATTAGTCAGATTCTCTACGTTTATACGACTGTCAACCTGGAATACAGCAGGATGTCATTATCTTCTAGCTTCCAGTCTGACACGGTGGCCACTCGCAGTGAGACGTTTATCATCATGGCGACTCTTTCTGCTACGAACTTTTGATGCACGGAGGATGTTTGTAAAACTTGTGCAAAGCTGACAACAAGAGATTTAAAAATCTGTGATGACGTGAGCTTGTGGGCGGGGCCAGTGGACGCACCACCTTGGTGGCTGCTGTGTGATGATTTGTTTACAGTAAACTAGGCGATGAAGCAGGCCGTCCTCCTCATGGTCACCTCGGGCCATAACGCTGCAGTCCAGGTTCAAAAAGGTCCAGGACGCACTGGGCCACGTGTCGACTGTCCTCCAGCGCCATCATCTGGCTAATTTCATTTATTATTTATCCTCAGCTGTACTTTGTGTTTTGTGCTAACTATGAAAGTTTAGCTGATCATGTGATCCACAGCATGTTAGCGTATCACTTAGCACACTACTTTGGTTCTGAGCAGCCCGTGGACCTGTAACTAGTGGAGCCGTTCACTCCTGTGAAAGCTGCTCAGTGGCACATGAGGCCAAAAATGCTTGACTTCCATCTTGACTCTGGCCGGGTTCTTCTGGGTTCTTCCATGTTCTGGATCGTCGGTCCATTGAGCGTGTGCACTAAGCCCATTAACTTCCTTTCTATCGGCCTGATAACTTGAATGAGGATGAATTAATTTAATGGTGCAACTTCTCTAGACTTTCCAAGTGTTGAAGGAATGTGTCACTCCGCTGTGGTTGTGTGTTTCCACTGTTTAACAGAAGCTTCCATCATGTTAGCTGGTGGGAACAAGTGTTTGTGGGCTGCAGGGCGTCACGTGTTGTACAAACATCAGCACACTGAATACAGACTTCATCAGACTTCTGAGTGATCAGCCTGCAGATGTTGTCCAGCAGATCCATTAAATAGACCAGTAGCCTGTTAGCATCCTCTGCTGTTAGCAAACTAGACCCAGCAACCTCCCATCAGCCACCTACTGGACCCCAGTGTTTGTCCCAGAATGCAACTGGCTGAGCTCATCTGCGACACAACACAGAGGAGGAGGGGGAGGACGAGGAGGGGGGGGGGGGAGGCATGGGAAGAGGCAAAGGGGCGCAGGCGCGTGCGTTACGCACTCCCTCCGACCGAATCTAAGATTATGAAGCTGAGCGTGTTTGTGGTGAGAGGAGCAGTGAGGAGGCTGCCAGCGCAAACACACACTGAACACACACTGAACACACACCGAACACACACACAGCAGAGGTGTGACTTTGAGAGGCGCGTGGATGACTGCGCTTTTGAGTGCGCGCGCGCCTGCGAGAGGAAGCTGGAGAGAGAGGACAAGTGGTTCAGAGAGGAAGAGAGG
>CAEMYA010000149.1:1780860-1792453 GCA_903131615.1 Diplodus sargus | reverse complement strand
GTCCCCTGATGTCACCTGATGTCACCTGACGTCACCTGACGTCACCTGATGTCCCCTGATGTCCCCTGATATCCATTGATGTCCCCTGATATCCATTGACGTCACCTGATGTCACCTGATGTCACCTGATGTCCCCTGATGTCCCCTGATGTCACCTGATGCCCCCTGATGTCCCCTGATGTCACCTGATGTCCCCTGATGTCACCTGACGTCACCTGATGTCCCCTGATGTCACCTGATGCCCCCTGATGTCCACTGATGTCACCTGATGTCCCCTGATGTCACCTGATGTCCACTGATGTCACCTGATGCCCCCTGATGTCCACTGATGTCACCTGATGCCCCCTGATGTCCCCTGATGTCACCTGATGTCACCTGATGTCCACTGATGTCCGCTGATGTCCATTAATGTCCCCTGATGTCCCCTGATGTCACCTGATGTCCCCTGATGTCACCTGATGTCCCCTGATGTCCAAGTTTATTGAACACAAGCTAAAAACCTGCAAGATTCTGGGCTCATTTGAGGAAACCTGAAACAAACTGTAAATTCTGCACTAAATATACAGAAATATAAATGCAGCACTTTGTTTGTTGCTCCCATTTCTCTGACAAGTTGAAGTAAACAATTTTATTATGGTTTACTTTTTTATGTACACAAAATAATTACTTCTTTCAGATTTTGAGCAGCATGTGTTAAAGTCCAATAAGACAAGCAATCTACCTGACAGGTGTGGCAGATCAAGATGCTGATTGAACAGAATTCAGGCGCAGGTGTTCCTGTGTTCCCATGCTGGTGACCAGCAGTGACCAGGCAGGCCAGTCTGACTGCTATGGCTCTGTGCTAACTGGGTTAGCTTGGCTCAGGGGCTGTGTGCTTAGTGCTAACTGGGTTAGCTCGGCCCAGGGGCTGTGTGCTTAGTGCTAACTGGGTTAGCTTGGCTCAGGGGCTGTGTGCTTAGTGCTACTAGGTTAGCAAGCTGTTGAATAACAGGCTCAGGGGCTTTAAACTTTGAGTTCTGTGCATTGTTGTCACCGCTGACCGGATCGATCTGCCTCATGTTTCACTCACACGGAAGAAATCAAAGAAATCATCATAATGAACTTAAACCATGAACGTGCATGTTCGTACTGGACTGCCTGGCTGCTGTTCTCCTCCATACAAACATAACAAACTGTTTCTAGGACAACAACTCCAGCGTCTCTCTGGCCATGAGTCAATATTCGCTGCTTGTCTTATTTTATTTTGAAAGGCCGGATGCCTCACTTCCGGAACGTTCCTGACTCACAGCGTCCATCTTGACGCAGCTCGCCGAGACGCTGTAGGACGACCGGATAACGGATCCGAGAAGGGGGACAGGAGCAGAACGCGTCAGTCTGACAGACACAGACGGGGTGCTATTGTATAACACGGCCTTCTCCAGTCTTTCACACCGCGGGCTGCTGCCGGGACGAGCGGCTCCTTCCTTTGTGTCTCCATCTTCTGCTGCTCTCACCGCGGAGGTGGAGGCGAGCGGAGCGGAGCGGCGGCTCGGTGCGGAGGACCTGCACATGTCGGCGGCGAAGGACCGTTTGTTTCCCCGCCCTGATACGGCCTGAGGACGGCGGGAGGAGGACGCTGCGAGGAGAGGAGGAGGTTCAAACAGCGAGCAGGAGAAACACCATCCACCAGTGAGGCGCATCTTCAGAGAGCAGGTGCGGCCGCTCGATCCGGTAAACACGAGCCCGGAGGACGAGAGGGATGCGGCAGCCGAGGTGGGCCCAGATTGATGATTTCATGATATCATCATCCGCCGCCAGGACCGACCACTGATCAGATTGATGCGGAGCACCGTCGAGGAGAACACGCTGCAGACTGACCTGGGGTCTGTGTGTGCTGGTGTGGGTGAACAGGAGCTGATCGGTGCCTGATCGCATCGATTAGTCCACAAGAGCTGATCTAGGCCCGTGACTTAGTGTGCGCGCGCGTGTGTGTGTGTGTGTGACGCCAGCAGCAGCAGCAGAGAGGTGTGTTTGCGTGCGCGCGTGTGTGTGTGTGTGTGAGGGGACGCGCCTGTCTGAGCATCATCTGGTAGCTGTGCAGGCTACACCTCCACCTCCTCCTCCACCTCCTCCTCGGGGATGATACACAACAGATTCTTCATCTGCGCGTGAGACACGGAAGCGTCAGGATGCTGCTGCTGCCATTTCCCGCCCGGCTCTGATAGAGACCGCGAGGCGCACAGCACGAGACCGGACATCAGAGAGTCTCTCCTCACCTCTCCTCCGCCTCTGCACCTTCACTTCCCCTCTTTATCTCCCCTCCCCCCTCCTCCTCCTCCTCCTCCTCCACCCCGGGGCGCCTATTCATTCTGATCAATTGATAATCCATCTGTGATTCAGAAAAGCCACCCACCCACACCTCCATCCATCCTCTCCTCCATCCCTCCTCTCCTCCATCCCTCCATCCTCTCCTCCCTCCATCCTCTCCTCCATCCTCTCTTCCATCCATCCTCTCCTCCATCCTCTCCTCCATCCTCTCTCAAGCACCCCTTTACGCGCAGAAGCACCACCCCCTCCATCCACAGCCATCATGGAGACGACCAAGCTGCCTCCGTCCAGTCCGTCCTCTCCGACCACCAGCTTCTCGGTTCCGTCCGCGGAGAAGGTGGATGGCTTCCCGCGGAGGTCGATGCGCAGAGCCCGGCAGAGGAGGTCCCACAGCTCGTCCCAGTTCCGGTACCAGAGCTCCCAGGTGGAGCTCACCCCACTGCCCCTGCTCAAAGGTGAGACACACACACACAAGCACACACACACACACACACACACACACACACACACACACACACACAGTGATGATGAAAGTCCAGTAAAGTTTTCACTCTGTACCTGATGAAACACCTGCAGATGAAAGTGAAGCATCTCATGACTCACAGAGCATTCACTGATCAGGACTGTGGAGATCTATTGGTGATCTATTGGAGATCTATTGGAGATCTGTTGATGATCTATTGATGATACATCGATGTCCCTCTGCCCTCCTACTTCTCCACCTGACAGGTGATGGCTTTGATTTGTTGCCTGATTAGAGTCTGAAATGTTCAGTTCTGATTTAAGGTTCCAGATCATCATTTCTGTTATTGATTAGCATGAGAACCAGATTAGTGTTCAGATGGACTGTTCAGAGATCCAGTTGTGTCCAAAAACCAGAACTTCAGTTCACAGTGATTTAAGGCAGCAGATCTGTTAGAGAGCTGAAGTCACAACATTATGTTCTGCGTACATTTTCTGTCAACTTCACAATGTAGTTTTGGAGAATATTTATAATATTAATGAGCTAATAACACAAACTTCATCTGTAACTGATTAAAACTCCTCTCAGAGGGGAATCAGGTCCCAGAGCACTGTAGGAAGCCAGAGAGGTGGCAGGGTCCGCCACATACAAACAAAGTACACATCCTGTTGTCCTTTAGGATCACTTAGTTTGTTCACTTAGTTTAAACACATTTTTTAGGCATACGAAAGAAATAATCAGTCAGAAATCCATCGGATGGTGAAGCAGACGATCAAAGTGAGTTCATCTTGACGAAGCGTCAACAGTTCAGAAAGCACCAACTCTGCCGCTGAATGTCACTCCAACACGCTCAGAGCTCAGAGACGATGTCATCTATCTGATGATGAACGTCATGGTAGATGTCTGTCTGTTGACGTTCACACAGGAGCTGGATGTCTCACACTCCCATCCAACACCTGCCGGCCTGCTGGAGAGCTGCAGCGTCTCTCCAGCACCCGTCACACCAACCTGCTGAGAAAAACAACTGCTTCTTAATCGCCTCGTTAGAGAAACCTCAAGCAAAAATACAAACATGGCCGTGTAAAGATGTTGACTTTCAGCCTGGTGCCATGACGGCAGTGGCAGCTGTGGTATCTGCAGATCTGTTGTTGTTGCTGTAGCTCTGACCCCAGATCTGCTGTTAACACACCGCTCTGATCTGCGTGAGCTGTTCAGTGTCCTCGAGAGTCCAAACACACAGAACGCAGCTTTTATTTCATACTGCTGTCTGTGTTTCCCTTTGAGGACCGGCTGAGGTTCAGTGTGATACAAACAGCAACTCAAATCACTCACTGATTAGTCGATGAGTCAACTGACCGGAAATTCTTGTTTCATAATTCATGGAATCAGCTTTATTAAGTGGAGAAAGTCATTTATTTGTGGTTGTGGAGGTTTTAATGCATCTAGTGGTGAGGTTGCGTATTGCGACCAACAGAATACCCCTCACCAGTCCCAGTCACCAAATTTACACGGTTGGTTACTTGGTTACCGTTGCTACGGGAACGACAACCGCTTTCAAGCTAGCAGCCTCCAGGCTTAAACTGCTCACGCTAATGCGCCGGCTAACGGTCGGAACCTGAAGAAGCTAGCAGCTCTGCTTTAAACAGACACGCAGCAGCTACTAGCACAGAGTGTGAGGCCAAACTCATTCTGAGGAGATGGAGGACGAGAGCTGAACGCTACACGTGTAGTGCAGCTGGATGTTCTGCATCACTGTGGACATCATGACAGCCGCCGTGCAGCCACAGCAGGATGCGTGAAGGCGTCCCGCTCCCTCGCACACAGTAAAAGAGCCTGCTGAAAATATGAGACTTGATGAAACCGTTATTGAAATGTTAGATTCCTTTTTGCCAACAGATCCTCTGGAATGCCTCTAAATCCTGCACACTGGACTTTTAAATAACGCAGCCAAACCTTTCTGGTTGTAGCTGCTCCAATATGTGGATGTGATACAGCTGTAAGACTTCACCGCGGGATCTTTTCACCCTCGTGTGTCGTTTTATCAGAAAACAGCTGTGACAGATGGATCCACACACAAAATGATATTATGACCTACAGAGAGAGACGGACTGTATATTTAATTCATAGCAAAAGCCACTAAAATGTTATTGAATGAAGACACAATCTTGCTCCTACAGGTGAAGAGTTTAATTCAATGCACCCAAACTGATCTCAGATCAGTCCGAGGTTTCTCTGCTGTCTTGTATGACCAGGAGCTGTCAGTGACTAATGTTGGCAAACTCAAGCTCCATGTTCTGGAGCGAGTTCACTGACGTTACAGCTCTTGTAATCACGTCTCTGCTGTTAAGCTGTGTTTCAGTAGCTTTAAGCTCTAAAACTCGTCTATGTGAGACAGCCAGCAAACACCAGAGGAGTCCAGGTCGTGTTTTTGTACCTTTTCTTTTGCTTCTCGCGGTAAACACGACCTGTGCCTTCACGTTCATTCACCTTTTTTTATATTTGCTTTCTTAAGACCTGTTCCATCTCCATCTATTCACGGCGCCTCATCCTCGGCTGCGTATCCTCTTTCTCTTTCTTTCTTTCTCACCGTGTGTGCAGCACAAGGGCACACTGTAAATCCTCATATATGCCTCTGACCTCTCTTTATAAGGTTACTCCCTCTTTCATGCAGCCTGCAATCTCTTCCCATTAACCCTCTACAAGCAGGAGGCCTTTCTGCTGACAGAGATGGTCGGAGGTGTGTCTCGTGTGTCTTTACACCTCATTCACCTGGCTTCCACTTCCTGTCGGGCCCGTGAGTGAGCGCTGTGTGCAGCGTGATGATGCAGAGGTTTCTCCAGTTCAGATCTGTGCGTGCAGATGTGCTGGAGGCGACAGCATGTGTGCAGCCGTCACAGACTGAAGTCCCAGTTAGCACATCGCTGCTGCACTGCTGCGGCACTGTTTCTGATCCCCAGGAGGAAGTGATAGTAAGATCCTGCAGCACCGGCGCAGGAGAGAAGCCTGGCGTGGGGAAGTCTGTACCGGGCAGTATGTAGGCCAAGTGTAGACAGACTTGTGGGTGTCTCGCCCTCCAGGGAATCACATTCCCATTGTTAATTTGAACTCCTCCTCCTGTTAACAGCGGCACATCTCTTTGGTTTAGAGCTCTGAGTAAGTCTTCATTCAGGCTCACAGTTTCAAGATGAATATGAGACATGATAGAAGTACATGAATATAACTATGAAGCTGGAGCTGGTTTGAAGGGTCAGGAAGCAGCTTCAGCATGCATTCTTACGAATCAGCTCTGTGTTTCGATGCTGTGTCACAGACTCAGCACAGCGACATGGATCTGGATCTGCCACACATCAACATGGAGGTTTGAATATTGACCTCTTACAAACAGTTTCTAGCTGCACCTTTCCACACGGTTCTTTGTAAACAGCCATCAGGTGCATCAGATTGAAACCGGCCCGTTCATTGTCTGCTCCTCTGCAGAGGATGTGTGTTGTATTGTAAGATGTCACTGTACTTCATCTAGTTGTTGCCTGAGCTACAAGATACTTACTTCCCCATCGACGGAGACCTTCAGCTGATTGCAGGTCTGTGGTCAGTAGTGTGACAGGACATGTTGTAGTTTGAGTGTTTCAGGCAGCTTAATAACAGTCGATTCATCAGCTTGTTATCTTTGTAAATCCCCTGAACTGGAAACACACAGTTGTCCTCGGGTGTTTATAAGCTGGTCGAAGGTGAGATGACTACACTATGTGACGCTCCAGTAAACGGGGAGCTGATCTGGAACACGGAGGTGAACCACAGGTGAGGGGTGAAGGACACGGGGTCCCTGTAATCCTTTTACAGTGTGTCCATGTTTGGCTGCAGGCCTGCAGCAAACACATGCAGATGCACAGGCACCGGACATTGTGTTCTTGGACCAGACCTTCACTTCAGTGGATGGGTTCTGTCTAAATACCAGTGCATACTCGTCTTAACACAGATTAATGGTGAGTTTTCCTTCAAGTCTTTTTATGAAGTGTAGCCGCCGTCCAACAGTCGATCAGCTGCGTCCGACCTCGCCTCGCTAACCTTCAGACATCTGTCTTCTTCACTGAACCACAAACTACAGATGCAGATTGATCAGTGTTCTCTTTTTGTACGGCTTAAATGTTCCTGTTAAAAATGGAGCTTTAATGTAAGTAACGCTGAAATTGAAAATGAGACAGACAGGGTGACAAATGAAGTGGTGATTAAGTCACAGCGAGGAACCGGTTCTCAATCAACTGAGTGTTTCTGTGGGACCAAGGCAGATTAAAGACTGTAATATCTGCTGCTACACTGGTACACAGTCACCATCCAACATGTTCCCAGACATCTCAGTCAAAGCGTTCCCTCGTTTCCTGTCGCTTTAATCATCATATTAAATAATACAGTGCTGGAGGATGGTGTCCAGTAAAGATGGTGGCGGGAGTTAATGGTTCTGGAAAGTAGCCCAGTAGAACTAACTGGCTACTGGTTCCATTTCATCAGAATTAGACTGCAAGTAAACAACAACACATTTTATTATACATTCCATCTGTCTGGGTAGGTTTATCTCCGTACAGCCAGCTAGCTGCCCACCTGCATTAACATATAGCTTGCTATGTTTAGCTGTCTTTCTTATTAGCTATTCTAATTAAAAACAATCCTGCTCACATCAGATTTTACAGTTCCAGCTAACTGTTTGTCTAAGTTGTGTTTGGTAGCGTTGATTCGTCAGCCTCGCTCTCATGATGTGTCTGTGATGGTCACAGCTTATGAGATGTTATTGCAGCAGATTGATCAGAGCTGATCACGGAGTCGTCCTTTATGTCTACAGTTACACTGCAGCTCAGTCTGACTGGAGAGCCGGCTCTCGGCTCAGCTCCTCCCCAGCTGCCACGCTCTCCCCCGGGGCTCCAGACACCAGTCAGGCTTCCCGGTCACGGGTCTAATGCTGTCGCTGGCGGGCTAACTGGGCTAAGGTCACATTCCTGCCCAACATCTCGTCGGCAGATAAACACATTCTGATGAAGATGTACGCCTTGTTGACACACCAAAGACAGTTTGCACAGATGTGGTTGAAGATGGGTTTTCATTTAGAAACAAGACGATTATTGAAGCCACCGGCTCTGATCCTGCGAGCAGACGAGGCAGCGCTGGATTCATGCTCGTGACCTTGAGATCTGCTCGGTTTCAGATGCCTCTGTAGTTCATTATTACATTTCCAGCTCCTCCTTTGCTGTTCGCTTCCAACTCTGGGTGTTCAAACGCATCTGATGATGAGAAGAACACACATTAATATGTGTTGTGCACTCATCAGAACATCACAGGCAGAATGTGATCCGCTCTGTCCGGACGGTCATCCAGGTGAAAACACACTCTGCACAGTGTGGTCCACTCAAAGCGCGACACGCAGCAACACTTCACTGATATTAAATGTCACGACAGCAGGTAGAAACAGGACTGTGACATCATCGTAGAAGTGTCTACAGATGTGCACATATAACAATGATCAATCAGAGCGGAGATGTAATTACATCACTGCGAATAGAACAGCACTTTGACTGCATGTGGACATTTTATCATTGTGCGTAGAAATATAATTATCAGTGAATGTGTGAGTCAGATGTGGTGGAGCAGATCTGAGGGCTGATCATGGGACCGTTCTGGTCTGCCCGGAGATCTTGTGGATCAGCGCTGCAGCCAGCAGCTCAAAGTGGAAAAGCACAAAACAGACTTTCAGTCCGGCTCGGTTCGGCTCGGCTCGGCTCAGCCCGGCTCGGCTCGGCCCGGCTCGGCTCGGCGGCACATTCTGCCACCCGTCGCTGCTGAATAGTTCTACCGAGCCCACGTTTGATTTTCATCTGCAGTGGATGACATGTAGGCCCAGACTGGTGACCTGATATGTGAGAAAGATCACATCCTTCACAATAGGCCTCATATTCTCCATTTAAATGAGGGTATTATAACATGGATCTGTGTTTGGAGGTCACAAGATGATCACACTCACTGTTGCTGTGAGCTTTCTGTCATCTGATTTGTTTCCTCGTTAAAAGAAAAGCTAAAATCTGTCCGAACATCTTCAGATCAAGCCAAAACTTTTTATCTTCTGGTTTTTACCACAGCTGTTTTCTTACAGTCAAATATGGTGTTGGATTTCTTCTCATCAAAAATTGATAGCTAGTAGTTTATTATTATCTCCCACACCAACGTTAAAGCAGCAGAGCTGCAGAACAGCAGCAGGCCTAAATAAATCCACACGTTTAGCTTCAGCCTGCTGATCCTCAAGAAAGCTGGACATAAAAATCATTAATAGAAAACACTCACATCAGGTGATTAATAGATTGTTCCATGCAAACACCCTTCAGCGTGCAAACTAGCAGCAGCATGTCCAATTACTATTTTAACCATGCAGAAGAAATATCCGTACAACCAAGCAGCCATGCGTGATGCTTTCTTCCATCAGTGGCTGCCGGCGTCAGATGTGGTGTGAGCTGAGCTCCCGTACCTGCCGTTAGCATGGTAGCATCCCTACAAGCCGCCCTGCAGAGGCACGATGAGCACTACAGACAGTGTAACTGAATCAGGCTGTGTTGCACAGACAAACAGACGGAGAGTGGAACCAGTGTGAGATAACATGAACCGTTATTCTGGGTGAAGTAGTAATTTGAACTTTAAGTTTATACGGCCGTAAAATCAGGAATAATGATCCGTGTGGCAGGCCGACAATCGTTCTGACACAGCTTTGTATCTGAACATGCATCAGCCCACTGGATGCTGTTTAACAGGTCAACGTGTTCTTTTGCAGTCATTCTATTCTCTGACGCAATAGGAAATGCATTTAAAATACTCCCACTGCTGTCTGACAAAGAATAAAAATACACAGCCCTGTGTTTCATAATGTACTCAAAATGGGCCATTTTCCCTGCTAACAATGAAAGGATTAGAAGGAAAACATGCCGTTGGACATGCGCGTTATGAAATCTTAAAGACCAGAAAATGTAGCAGAGTGAAGGAAGAGAATCGACATGCTGTCCTCAAAACGAGTCTAACGTCAGCTCAGAGGTAAAAATCTGTGTTTTAATGGACACAGCAGGACAGATTTGACTTTGTTAAACAAATGTCTCACAGCTTCTGGCTTTCTTACCTGAACTGCTGCAAGAACTTTCATATTAGACTCTTAAATTGTCACTCTTTCCCTGCGAAGGCCTGGTGACACTAACCTAACGCTGGTCGCACCACCAACTCTGCTCTGACTTAGCTTCAGTTAAAGAAGGCACATCGGTGGCTTTGCTTCAGGGGCAAAATTAATTGTGAATCTTCACATGTGCACTCTGACAGACGCTCATACAAACATTATTAGCAACTGAGTGTGTCAGCTTACAGTTAGCATGCATGTTGTGGCTGACCAGTGTGTTAGCGGTTAGCTTTGTGTAGTTCAGTCACTGACCCACGCCGGAGCTCCTCAACAGAACTTTGTAGAAAAGCAGCAAAACCACCTCTGCAGAGTTTCTGTCACTACCCGGTCTGAGCAGCACATCCAGGATTACCACAAGGACAAACCACACAACCAGAGATGTAGTTAGTTATTATGATTACATTTGCTTCTTTACTTGTTGTGGTTGTGTTGTGTTTTTTGGCATGAAAGTAAAAGAACAAAAACGCAGGCTTTGATAATAAGCTGATATCCAAAGTCCAAAATGCAAACTGCACAAAAGGCAACAAGGAGAATCTAAGAAAAGTAAGTAATGCAGAACAACAGGATACTTAATGGGCTAATGAACAAATTGAACACAGGTGTGCACAGAAAAAGACAAAGACAGGAAGTGGAAAGTCACAAGACACATGAGAATAAATGCTACAAAATAAAACGGTAGATGAATCCAGACCTTGACAGTGTGTGCTGGTTTGTCAATGAAGAGCAGACATTTGTCATCCAGTAGTATGAACGCTGTCAGATTCACAGAGTATCTGTGTTTTGACTTCTACAGTTTGCTGCCAGCACACTGTTCGGCCTTAATGCTAGCTAACAAGCATTAGTAATGTTCATTCTAGATATTCTTAGCTAGCGCACGAACCGGCGACACCTGAGGGAGCGGATGATTCAAACAGTGTGCTGTGACGTGAAGCAATGGAAGGAGATCGAGTGCCACATTTAGAGGCTGAATGTCATCAATATCACCTTTAAATGAAAAATATAGTAAACCTGCCTGTAATAGAAGTCAGCAGAATGATCCAGTGAAGTTGTATTACACAGAAATATTCAGAAAATCTAACATTAGCCACCAAATGTAGCACAAACACTGCAGCGTGTGTGGACTGATGAGCGACTCTCTGCTGACATTATTTCTTCTTTTTACAGTGACACAAAGTGGCTTTAATACCAAAAGCTTTTACTGAGAACACTGTGTGACAAAGTCCAACAGAAAGAAGTAGTTTGCTGTCTGCTGCCTCGCAGGAACTCTGAGACCGACTGATTTAAAACAGCTTCTTCTGACGGATAGCCGTCTTATCTCCGTGCTTCTGTGCAACATCTCTTGTTTCTTTAGGCCACGATGGATGTTAGACTGTATTTGCCAAAAATGACATGCCACAGTTCTCATAACCTCACATAACTGCAGATATATTAGTCTGTGTTTTCCTATTTGTTTGTCCACATTATGATAATAACTGTACGGCCGGCGCTGTTCTAAATGTGCTGTTTGCTGTAAAACAGTCACCTTCTCACACAGATTGTATGTGGGAGATTGAATGACTGTGTGTGTGTGTGTGTGTGTGTGTGTGTGTGTGTGTGTGTGTGTGTGTGTGTGCGTGTGTGTGTGTGTG
>CAEMYA010000149.1:1761435-1780831 GCA_903131615.1 Diplodus sargus | reverse complement strand
GTGTGTGTGTGTGTGTGTGTGTGTGTGTGTGTGTGTGTGTGAGCCAGCTGGACGGGCTGGTATTGGGTTACAGAAGGCTGGAGTAGTGTTTTTGCTCTGACTTGTCTCGGATCAATTAGGAGGGAGAGTGGGGGAGAAAGTGATGGGGGTGATGAGCGAAATGGAGTCGATGAGGAAAGAGGAAATGACTGAACATTAAGTTGACAGGTGGAGGAGGGACGGTGGGAGGAGGAGAGATGGAGAGATACAACATATAAGGATATTGCAGAGAGAGGATGTAATGAAACGGCTGGCGATGCAATAAACACAACTGCTGCTGTGGCGCTGAAGACGGAGTCGCTTCTTAAAGGAATAAACCCGCTCAGGCAAATAAGCTCTCTGATTGAATCGCTCCGAGCTTCAGCCTCGCCGCTGCTCGCGATTAGATATGCTCCTGTGTTTTTTAAGGCAGCACACAGCAAACAAAGCAAATCAAACACTGGACATGCCGAGGTGACGTGTTGTGAGTCACTCTCCAAGATGCTGAAAGCAGAAAATATGCACAAATGCAGGCAATGAATCACAGCTGGCTTTAAATGATACGGCGAGGCTAA
Source organism: Diplodus sargus (assembly GCA_903131615.1). NCBI lineage: Eukaryota > Metazoa > Chordata > Actinopteri > Spariformes > Sparidae > Diplodus > Diplodus sargus. The sequence goes on along the minus strand of CAEMYA010000149.1, from coordinate 1,780,238 downwards.
ATCACGGGCGAGAAATGTGAGATTTATTTTCACATCTATCACATTTCCGCGTGCGTGACAAGCAGCAGCAGCGTAAACGCTGCATACGCTGCACAGCACCAGATCATCATTCAACACGGGAACGTTGCTGCTCGTCAGATGTCCTGGACGCCTCCAGCCGGATCGCCGGCTCACACTTTTGTTTACTACCGTTGTCTGACTGGTGTTTACGAATCCGGTCCAGAAGCCTAAAGAACTGCGACGTGGTGTCACTGGTGCTGATTGAAATCCATGTACAGATTGGGACTGGTGTGATTTCAGGGAAAGTGAGCAGATACAGATACGGAGAGTGATACTCAGCTGCTCTCTGTTCATTATGCTGTGTGTTGGAAAGTGTGTATTATTAGAATCATTGGATTATTTAAAGATGGCTCAACGCGCCACTTAATCTTTTGCCGTGACTTCCCTCACTGCCTTTGTTAGAGAGACAACGGGTCTCCTTCTTTCTGTGCATCATCTGAAGACCTTCTGAAGTCCAAACACAACCCAGACGTCCTCAGACGCAGCAGCTGTCACTGAGCGTCCGTCACTAACGAGTCTCACTTCAATCATTGGTATTTTCCTCATGATCTCAGTTTGTGAAGGATTGTAACCATCATTATAATCACACTTGTTTAATGGAAGTGGCAGAAGTCACAAACATGGTCGCGTGCTGAACAATTTCAGGTTGTTGGCGTCAGGTTGACATCGACACATGTGGTTGTCGTCGCTAACATGTTAGCAAAGAGTCGCCTCCTTACACATCCAGCAGACACAGAACAACGTTAGCGTCCATCTTGGTTCTGTCCATCCAGCAGATATAAGTCGGACACTGACTCCTGTTTCGCTCCGTTCTGTTCTCCACCGGCTCTGTAGAGAAATATACAGCTCTCACTAAATGTTCATCAAGTCCTCGCTCAATGTGTCAGTGTGTGTCACTGTGAGCGAAACCCTGAGAAAAGAAATAGATCCTGTCACCTCATCACAGCCACAGAGCACAGACGTCCATCAGCACTGCACACCTGCAACACCTGCAACACCTGCAACACCTGCAACACCACAACTGTCAGACCCTGGAAACATTCTGCAGAAGTTGGAGGCCGGCTCGGGACCAGTCAGTCCTACACATGTTGTGAGAAATTGTTCTTAAATTGGTGAGATCTCCTGCTGGCAGACAGACACACAGACAGACAGACAGACTGAGAGGATTAAAACATACACAGCGTCCTCAGAGACTGAGCGTGTCCAGAAATGTGCTTGTTGTTGTATTTCTGTCCTGTGTGGTCCACACAGCAGCAGACTGTACATGCAGCTCTGTTTAGGTTGTATATGCTAATAGCTGCTCTCATTAGCTGTTCTCAGTACCGTCAGCCGCCGACTTCTTCCAAGTATTTCCTGCTCTAAGCTGCAGCAGCAGGATCATTTGTCCTGTCCTCTCTCGGCAGGTAAAAGCTGTTTACTCAAACATGTGAAGATGGCTGATGAGAGACTAATCAATCAGTGTGATAACATCCCTCTGGCTGTGTATTAGCAGGATAATGTGTTGTGTATGACGTCTGTCATGAGGTGGACGGGCTGTCAGATTATTTAAGGTGATATTTAGACTGGCTTCTGTAGCTGCCTCCCACTATTTATAACAGTCTTTCACTTGCTTTCCTTCTTTATCTGCCTCGATCATCCCTTCTGTCTCTGTCTCTGTCTCTCCCTCCTCCCTCTCTCCCTCTCTCCCTCCTCCCTCCCTCCTCCCTCTCTCCCTCCCTCCCTCCTCCCTCCTCCCTCCTCCCTCCCTCCCTCCCTTCCTCTCTCCCTCCCTCCCTCCTCCCTCCCTCTCTTCCTCTCTGCGTCACCGTATCTGTGCATTGAGCATCAGTGTGTGTGTCTAATGACAGAGATGCAGAGGCGGCTTGCATGGAAGCTAAAACAGAAGCTGTCCTCCTTCTCTCTCTCTGTCACACACACACACACACACACACACACACACACACACACACACACACACACACACACACACACACACAGCCCCAAACAGAATAACTGTTATTTAAAGACCAGAGCTGTACTCGCTCATTTGTGGAAAAACAAGAAGAAGAAGCCTCAGAGAGATTGATGGGTGGAGTGGATGAAGGGAAAGATGGAGGGAGGTGGAGGAGGGAGGGAGGTGGAGGAGGGAGGTACCTAGTGATGGAAAGATGAGAGAGAAGCAGGGGGCGGACGAAGGGGATGATGTCATCTTTTAACCCTCCCCTCTCTCCTCTCCTCTCCTCCTCTCCTCCTCTCCTCTCCTCTCCTCTCCTCTTCTCTCCTCCTCTCTCCTCTCCTCTCTCGTCACCCTCCCACACTGCCAACATCTTCTCTACGTCACAAGCTGTCTTCTCTCTCTCAGTGTCAGATCACCGTCCTCTTCCTCCTGGACTCACTAAGTCCCTATTTTTTCATATTGATCAATAATAAATGAATGCTACTAATGTAAATCGTCTGTGTCGCCAAATCCTGCTCCATGCTTTCACTTTGTGTCATTATTATTCCACATCATCCTGCTGCAAATAGTCACTTGTGCACCAAATGTGTGTTAATCCGCCACAGGAAATAGTTCCCAACAGAAGCACTATTTTCCCTGTCTGTCAAAGAACTACAGCTCCCAGCTGTCTGAGGTAATGACTTGCACAAAAACAGCGTCCTGTCTCTTTAAGCCCCGCCCTCCAGACACACCCAGTCTCCACTGATTGGTCAGCGAACAACAACAGATCAGCTGTGCTAAATTAAGTTTCAGTACCAAACTAGCTGCTAGGAACAAGTTGTGCACATGAGTGTCGTAGTGTGAACAGAATCTAAGGTGAGACTGCTGCCGAGGCGTTTCAGGACCAGAGTTTTCTGTGGGAGACGGGAGCTTCTGTTGGTGCACATGAACTATGCAGTCCAGTTCATCTCGTGTTCTGGATAATATCACATTGTTTTCCCGGCACAACCTCTGCAAGACAAACCCAGTAGCTGTTGCTCCGGCCTGGAAGTGGTGCAAACATTTCTCTTTAGCACAACAAGTAATAAAAAGGAAGCTGAAGAGGCAGAACAGCCCGTTTTTGTAACTCTGCTTTCATTTTGAGGATACAGGCGTGTTGGTCTGGCAGCTGTGAGCAGATGTCTGCCTCTCTGGGGTTTCTGCTGAGGAATTTTAATCACCTCTGAATATTTATGACACAGTGAAACAATTTATTAGATATTTTAAAAGATGAGTAGGCTGCTAACCTGATACCAGCTCATGCTAGTTAAGAGGAGTTTTAATAAGACTCGACCGAATGTCTGATATATTAATATCTCCTTATTTATGTATGTTATTATTTATGTGATATCACGCAGCACTTCTCAGTATCTGCAATATTTAAAGTGATCCAGTAGTTTTCTACACTGCACAGAATGTGACCTGTCGGCTTCTTTCTACCTGTCACAGTGTGAAGTGTTTGGAATGGACTTTCTGCTATTGTGGAACTTTTTATTTTTATTTCTAACCGCCGACAGCTTCTGTCGCAGCCTCTCCACCCGGGTTCGGGTTCCTCCTGCAGCAGAGTTTGGAACCGGTGCTGATGAGCACCTTTAAAACCCGCCACACATTGTAGGATGTGATATTCTACTTCTGCTGACGGGTCAGAAGCCTCATCAGTGGTTTCTGCTGTCAGACTGTTTCTAAGAGGTTCATAGTTGTGTTGAAGCATCAGTCACTGTGTTGTCGCCTCGTGGGGGCAGTGCGACGCGCTCCGGTCCGTGTTAGCCTGGAAATATTCATTAGAGTAGTTTTACAAAGAAAAATAAGCCGAAATTTAAGTTGCTTAAATGATGAATGATGAGGAACAGAAGAGCTGGTAATACAAAGCTGAAGTCATCTTGTGTTAGCGCTCATAGCTAACTGTTTGTAAAGAAAAGTGTGATATGTTTCTGCAGCTGCAGCGAGTTTTCAGGCTTGTTGTTCTCACTGTTTGTTTCCATGCTTTAATAATTGGTAATACAGCTTTGGTGACGGTGTGCCGTGTTAACGATGTGTGTTTTAATCTCCGGAGACTTTCCTGATGAAGCAAACAAAGATGTTGAAGTTTAATGTTACAAGAACCCATTTAGACCGTCAGAAACGTGAAGGTTGCTCATCATAATCACTGACTGTGATTAAGATCTTCGTTAGAATTATAATCACTGCGCTGACATGATATTAAAAGCTGCTGAATGAACGAGCGACCTGGTGGACTGAATAACAGCAGCTGTCTTGCTGAACAGCGAGTCTGAGCGTCTCCACCTGATGTGACGGCTGCTGACGACCAATGAGCAGCCAGAGCCCGTTTGGATCAGTACCGCGACTCCGTCTGCCTGTCATCTCTGCACTTCCTGTCTTTTTTCTGCTCTTTCATTTTCTTTTCCTTCGCTCTCTCTCTCTCACATGACCCACTAAGTCTCTTCATTCCCTCATCCTCCCTCTTTTTCTCACCTCCTGTCTCCCTCTCCGTCTTCCAAACACACATCATGCCTTCCCTTCGCCTCTTCGCCTCGCTCTGCTCTTTTTCTCTTCTTGGTCCCAGCACGGCGCATCTTCATACAATTACTCTCCATTAAAAATGGATTAGATTTCACCTTCACAGGCGGTCCAAAGAGGAAGAACAAGAGGTAGGGATGATAAAAAAGGGCAAAAGAACGGAGGATGAGGAGATAGAAAGGAAATCAAGGGAACGGAGAATATATTGGTGGAGAAAGAAAGGAGGGGAGGAAATGGTGATGAAGGGTTAGAGAGATGAAGAGAGCGAAGCTGTCTCTGTCTCAGACCGGCCAACATCCTCAAACACACAGTGATCTGCACATTCACACTCTCATTGTCCTCAAAGAGAAGAGAGAAGAAATAATCCCCCTCTCACACTTTCCACACAGAAAGCTGTGAACTGTGCAGTCACACATGCGTCCGGTCACTGAGACGTGGCTGCCGCTCAGGAACAGACGACTGCTCGGTGCAGCGCAGCGGACGACTCGCATGTAACACCAGATGTAAAACGTTTCTGCAGGATCACGTCATCAACGTTCAGCTGAAGATCAGTTCTGGTGTTCTGAGGCTTCATGCACAAACAAACACACAGTCGTCGACATATAACAAGGAAACGCTGCGAGACTTTCACCTCAATAGAAACTCAATTTAAACTAAATTTACATAATAAACAGAAAATCACTAATGAGAAAATTAGGAATCACAATCTTAGGTTTAGGCAGGAAGTGAGACTTTAGACTCTGAATAATAACACTTAACATCCTCAGTATGAAAACAAAGTCAGAACTGCAGAATAAGAAGCTTGGTTCAGTGTCCTGACCCGTCCAGCAAAGATCCGTCCAGTCGCTGTGCAGCTCCGTGCCAGAGGCAGCAGATGGTCCCGGGGCGCCCACAAGAGGGGAGGGGGTTCTGGGGCTGGACGCGCTGCAGTCAGCCCCCTCAACCCTCCTGTGTTTCCCACCTGGGGGTTAAGAAGGGTTAAATCTAATCTGCTCCTGCTGTGTGTGTGTGTGTGTGTCTGTGTGTGCGTGTGTGTGTGTGTGCGTGTGTGTGTGTGTGTGTGTGTGAGCGAGCCTCGGATCATCCTCCTGATCAGTGACTGTAGTCTAGACGGCTGTATTGTTTTCTTTGACAGATTATTAGTTCACCTTTAAGTAGCGGGTAAACGTGGTCCTCCTCCCTCAGGGCCCGGCTGAGACCACTGTTCTGTTTGGGTCGGCACACAGCACGGCTCTCTGAGGTCACTAGTGACTATTTTAGTTCACCCACTTTATTTACTCACTCAGACACCAGTGAAGACTAAATTAGCACCAAGCTTACAAGCACACTATCAGGACTCGTGTACAGTGGGCTGCCTGTTAGCCACACTGTTAGCATTAGCGTTAGCACTTTGTTCCAGACTGAAGTATCTCAACAACTATCGAGTGAATTGCCATCAAATTTCATATTGACAGTTCTTGTCTCCAGAGGATTGATCCCTCCAGACTCTAGATTCAGGTTCAGGGCTCAGGGTTCAGCTCGTCCCCTGGTGGGCTCGGGGGGGTTCAGGTGAACTGTCTGCAGAACTACTGAATGGAACCATGAAGTCTGGTACAAACATCATGCCTGCCTGAGGAGGAGGTGTCATCGTTCTGGTGATCCCGCTACTTTTGCATTTAGTGTTTATTAGCAATGTTCACATGTTAGCACGCTAAGCTAAGATGGTGAAACCTGATGAAACATGTAAGCATCGTCCTTCTGAGCATGTTGACGAGCTGACGTTAGCATTTAGCTCGAAGCTCAGCGGTGCCAAAGTAGATCTAGATAAATGTATCTATAGAAATAGATCAAACAGATTTATGATGCTCTCGTCAGAGTGATCTTCACAAGAACATAGACAACAGGACAAAACATCGGAAAGCACAATATTTAAAGAAAGTAAACTAGAAATCCTGCAGAAACCTGCATAAACAGGACCAGACTGTATCTGATATCTTTATCATTTATCTCTACACAGACCAGCATCGTTCTGTTACCGCACATACAGCTCACTGATACAGGAATCTACATTTAGCTATTGAGTCATCCGTCATCCGGTTATCAAAGCTTCTAACTTTTACTTGTGCATGAATCTTTACGGGCTGAGCTGATAAGTTTCAATTTAAACCGTGTGTACGTTAATCCGCGTTCTCAGCCGAGTTCTCTACCTGTGTGAGACCTGCTGTTTCTGGAGGCTGTAATCTGAGCGCTGGCAGCAGGTTGTTTCATTGTGACGAACAGGTGTTGAGAATGAATCTGACAGGTAATAGGACTGAGACACAGCACGGCCCTCTGCAGGGAGGTGTGTGTGTGTGTGTGTGTGTGTGTGTGTGTGTGTTTGTAGTAGTCTGCTCTCCTTCCTCGTCACCTCTGAGAGAAGATGTGGAATCCGTCTGTGTATCCTCTGACCGCCTCGTCAGAAGATTCACACTTTAGGAACACCATCAGGCCGAGCTGCACCACCTGTTGTTGTCCTTTAACCTCCGTGTCTAACGTTTCTCTTCTTTCTCTCTCTCGTCCTCCCCACCTGTCCATGCTGCAGACGCCCCGGTGGCAGAGTTACACGACCTGTTCTGTAAGAAGCTGCAGCAGTGCTGCGTGCTGTTCGACTTCCTGGACTGCGTCGCCGACCTGAAGGGGAAGGAGATCAAACGCGCAGCGCTCAATGAGCTGGTGGAGAGCGTGGCCACCAGCAGAGGAGTCCTCATAGAGCCGCTGTACCCAGAGGCCATAAAGATGGTAGGAGGGGAGGTGGAGAGGGCGGCTGGGGGTGGATGGACTGATGAAGGGATAGAAATGAAACACAGATATCAAAATGTCAGAACATCTTACCTGGAAGCTCAAGAATATAGAGAGATGGATGAAGGAGGATGAACACAGAGGGAGACAGAGTGACATCCAGCTGAGGAGCTCTGGAGAACAAAGAGGTGGAGAGGAAGGAGGAGAGGGATGGATGGATGAGGCGAGGAAAGGAAGGGAGGGATAGAACGAACAGAATTAGCAAAAGACTGCACAGATGGCGAAGGAAGAGAGGGGGGATAAGAAAGATAAAGTGGAGGGTGGTGGAAAATGTGTGGACGCCATCGCAGCACCGGAGGTCCCAGAGGAGATGAAGAGGAGATGAAGGGGAGGAAGGGGAAGAGGGGATTGAGGACAGAAGCTAAAGTGAGGGGAGGATATAGCTTATGTTATGGAATCACTGCGCCCAGAGGAGGATGGGAAAGTGCTGATAGGACGGAGGGGTGGAGGAAAGTGAGCGAGAGCTTTAATGTGTGGACGCCAAAAGATATTCTGTAACAGAAGAGTCCACAGCAAAGCTCTGAGCTCAGTGCTAACATGCTAACATGCTCACAGTGACATGCTAGCATGCTGATTCTCAACAGATTATAATGTTTAACATGTTCTTCAGCGTCAGTCAGCCTGTAAGCACGCTGACATGTGAAGCTCATAAGACATCAGTGGAGGACAGAACAGCCGACAGACGTGCTGACGTCACTCTGCCAGCTATTACAAAATACAATAGATATGAAATGAATATTAATGATGAAATAAAAGGGTGAGAGAACCAAGAACAGGGCGGGAGGAGAGGAGGGAGGTTCACCTGACGATGTGAAAGGAACCAGAGCAAACAGAGTACAGATGGAGTGGAAGAGGAGCGCTGGGATTTACCACTTTCACTTTTTGTAATCTAGTTTAAGCACTAACTGGCCGGTGGAGATGCATCTGCTGAATAAATCATGACGCAGCGAGCAGTCAGGTAGCATTGCTTCATACCAGCTTCAGCAGAATGAAACATGTCAAGCTCGTCACGACCATAATTATCATCATTTTCCCTAATTATTGACAGTTGTTATCAGATAGAGTACGACAGCTCTGCACCCAGTAACCACCGTTTACCTTCTTTATACGCTTGGTTTAGTGAGTTAGTTTTGGTTTTTATAACACAAGCGATTCATCCTGGATCCATCTGAGCTTTGTGTGTAGAGACACAAATCTGTGACGTGCTTCATGTTGAAAGTTTGCATGATGAAGTTTTGGTTCTGTCATGACTGAACTGCAGCAGTTAGGAAACAAGACTATTCCCTCCCTCAGTCTTCTGTCAGGCCTGAAATAATGAAATCATCCACAACATCACCAGGATGTACCGACTGTCATGTACTTCTTTCTCATCTCTTTCCTCCCGTCCTCCCTTTCATTTCTCTCTCCTCTCTGACCTGCTCATCCCCTCGTCTCCCCTCATCACCTTCCTGTGTCCACTTCCCTCTCACCCTTTTTGCTATTTCCTTCCTCACGTTCCTCCTCCTCTTTCCCTCATCATCCATGTTTGTGGTTTTCCAGATCTCTGTAAATATCTTCAGGACTCTGCCGCCCAGTGAGAATCCAGAGTTTGACCCTGAGGAAGACGAGCCGACGCTCGAAGCCTCCTGGCCGCATCTGCAGGTAAAACATGCCACAGTTCATGTCGTGGTAAGATAATGACCACGTTCTGCAGAGTTACACGATAACATGCAACATGCAGGGTAAAAGGTTAAAGTCAAACACATGACCAGCATTAAAAAGGAGCCTGACTGTATATTGCATACTGTGTTTTAGAGGGGGCGGGGCCATAATGCACACAGCTCCCTGCAGGTGTTGTGTTAATGCAGCGCTCAGCACTTTTCTGCAGATAAACACAGTGGACCGGGCCTGAGGTCCGTCAGGTCCGTCAGGTCCATCAGGTCCGTTAAACCTGCTGTGTAAAGCACACGCTGTTTGAAGGCCTGTCAGGTAGCTACCTGTACCTGCATCAGCCTGAGTCACATCCAACACAGAAGGAAGTCACATCTCAGAAACAAACTGGTGACGCTGTCCAGATGACATTCGGTCTGCAGTCACTTCTGTTCAGGAAGAGATGAGTCCAAATGAAACAACATCTTTCCTGCTCAGCTGGTCTTTTGGTGTGAAGTGTTGCTGACTGAATGTTGAGCAAGTTTTCTAACAACTCGCCTCCTTCTGCTGTTGTGATGGAATTATCATGTATCAACTATAAAACAAGTAGTTTGCATTTACACTTCCGGCTTTCTTGCTGAGAGGTTGATTCCACTCTCACGTGTCCTGCAGCATGAAGACGCAGCCTGCAGCCTCTGAGCTCAGTTTAGCATGAAGATGTTTTTATGTTTGTGTGTTTTGTCTGTATGAACAACAAAACTGCATAAAAACAACACTTCTCTTCCAACAGCAGCTAACTAGCTGCAGGCTAACACTGCAGCTTGACTCCTGACACAGAGATCGATTGTCGTGCTAACACACAATCATTATTCACGCTGTTGAAAAGGAATAGAAGGTAACAAGTCGCTCACACACAGTCAGGAAACAACGTGGTTCCACCAGTCGTAGTGAGAATACAGAGGACAGAACTGCAGCACACGATCCTGTCGTCTGTTTGTGAACTAACAGTCTTTGCACTAAGCTAAGCTAAGCTAAGCTAAGCTAACCTTACCAACTGCAGGCTTTCACTAAATAGTAGTAGTAGTAATAAAATTAATAATTCCCAAAATGTCAAATCATTCCTGTAGGAGACAAACACATAAATACTAAATGACGTCTGATTACTTTCTGTTTGTGTCTCCGTCAGCTGGTGTACGAGTTCTTTCTGCGTTTCCTGGAGAGCCCGGACTTCCAGCCCTCCATGGCTAAACGCTACGTGGACCAGAAGTTCGTGCTGCAGGTAGTTCTCTCTCTCTCTCTCCTCCAGAGAGGCATCTTGTCAGATTCTAGTGGTTCTGTAGAACTTCTCTGTGGGGCTGGACTCCATTTCTAAACCAACATTAGCTATGGTTGCTCTCTGTTAGCGTAGCGGAGATGCACTGAGGCACTCGAGAACACATCTTCTGGGCCGTCACAGAAACAAATCCAACCTCTTTCTTCACAAACAAATCCACCGTCCATTAAACAAATGATCCACAGGCTGGTACCGGTACTGAGTGAGAAGTCACATCACAATCTGCTCACATAGAAAAGTCAGTCATACGTGTAAACTGTACAGAAAGTTACACAGAGCCCCTTTAAGATGTTCCTCAAATCCTAAAAGATCTAAAAGTACAAATGTATGGAGCTCCTCTTTGAAACATCCTGCTGGAAAATACACCAGAACCTATTTTAATAAGTAAGACTGGACTAGGGTGCAGCATTGAGAGGGTTAACCTGATGGCTGCTCTATTCCTGTGTGTAATTATCGTGTGTGTGTGTGTGTATGTGTGTGTGTGTGTGTGTGTGTGTGTGTGTGTGTGTGTGTGTGTGTGTGCGCAGCTCCTGGAGCTGTTCGACAGCGAGGACCCCAGGGAGAGGGAGTACCTAAAGACCATCCTGCACCGTGTCTATGGAAAACTACTGGGCCTCAGAGCCTACATCCGCAAACAGATCAACAACATCTTCCTCAGGTACACGCTCGATCCAACGCGCCCCAACGTCTGAAGGCTATTTATAGCATTCCAACATCCATAAATCAAACATTAGCCAACAAAGACCCTCAGCAGGGAGAACAGCTGTGTCGACGGCCTCTGCAGAGCATTTAGTTTTCAGCTTGGAACAAATAAAGATGATTTTCACAACACAGGAACTCATCGAGAGCACTCACATATTCTGTGGTCAGAGCAGAAAGAAGGAAATTAAAGCTGTTTCGTTATGTGTGTTTTATATTTGGAGTGCTCCTTTAAAGGTGCAGTATGTAAGAATTGGCCATCTGGCGACTCAAAACAAACGGGGCAGCGTGTCACCAGGGTAACCGCTGACTGCTGCTAACTGCAGCTAACTGCAGCTGCTATTAGCTGGTTAGCTCAGTCCAGAATCAGCTGTTGATACTGTATCGTTCTTCGTTTGTAGCTGACTTTGGTTCTGACTTCTGGGCTACAAATTCGTACCACGTGTGTTGATACTTGTGTAGTTCTGTGACTCTGAGCCGACCCTGCAGGCTGACATTAGTAGTTTTCCCACATAGCTGCTTGTAATTACGGCTGTTCGATGTGATGATAGCAGGACGCACAACAACACAGCGAGAGAGGGACACGAGCAGCGGCGTTATTATGTGACGAGTGGTGTCATGGTTTAAGAGACATTTCAGCATTTTTAGAGAAGCACAAAATGTTCCAGCAACAATTTTGTGACTCAGCTGGAGATTTTATTCCTCCACAAACAAACCAACAGCACAAGTTCACAAACACAAGTACACAATCATGACACAACGCTCAGTGATCGGCCTCCTGCGTCCATCCTGAGTGCTAATTAATTGTTGTGTAGTGACACGAATGTCCTCAGATGATTGTTAAGCAGCTCTGACTAACAGGAGTGCAGTGACACAATCATGTTTCATCTTTTCTTCACCAACGTGGCTGAATGTTTTGTTTGCATTATAATTGAGACTCAGTGGAGCTGCGGAGCTGCAACACACAATGTTTCAGTGTTCAGACAGCTAAAAGTTTCAGAACCAGCATAAATCTTTATCTTTATTGTGCACCGTTCCTCTCTCTCATGATCTCATCTCAGAGGTGTTTCAGACGTGGTGCTGATCCACTCCTGGGCTGCAGGGCGTCTGATGCATGGGTCATTTTACGGGAAGTTAACAGAACATGTTGGACTGTTTTTAGTTACTGTCTCACTATTAAACCTGCAGGAATCATTAAGTCATTAAGTCGTGTGTTTCATCTGATCGGCAGGTTCATCTATGAAACTGAGCACTTCAACGGAGTCGCGGAGCTTCTGGAAATCCTCGGCAGGTTTGTATCCACAATCACACTGAGACACTTTGGAGCAAACACACTTTGTAGTACATCATGGCCTGACACACACACACACACACACACACACACACACACACACTTACATATACACAAACTGTACTCGGCCAGCTGTTCCAATTTACAAGACAGCTGGCAGCCCGTCGAATTAAGCAACCACGAACAATTGCAACAAAGCGTAACCACTGCTGCCACCGCTCAACACTAAAACCAATATGAATTTATTTTGCATTTATCGCTCCGTCTTTCTTATCAGGCAAACACAACTGCAGGTAAAGAGACATGAGTTAAAAGGCAGAGAGAGGATCAGTTAAGGTGGGAGAAACAAGCACGTAATGAGAAATGATTCAGAGGTTTGTGCAGTTTGTTGTTTTGTCTCTGAGGCCCAGTGAGTGAAATATGAGGAAGATGGAAATGAAGAGAGCAAGGAAGGAAGCCAAACTGATAAACAAACATGTCCTGCTCTCTGCTGCTCCAACACAAATCAATGGGAAGAAGAGTGGAGAGATGGCAGTGATACAGAGAAAAAGGGAGAAAGACAAACAAGATACTATCTCCTGTATTCTTTGTACAAAGAAGGAATATTTAGGAATCGGTCAACATGTTGGGAGACACGCTTAAGAGATAAGAAAGGAAAAGATCAATATCAACTTCGTCTCTGTGCATCACTGAGCTGGAGTCAGGGCGTGGCTAGCTTAGCTTAGCTCCACATAGAGACCAGAGGAAGGGCGTGGCTAGCTTAGCTTAGCTCCACATAGAGACCAGAGGAAGGGCGTGGCTAGCTTAGCTCCACGTAGAGACCAGAGGAAGGGCGTGGCTAGCTTAGCTTAGCTTCACATAGAGACCAGAGGAAGGGCGTGGCTAGCTTAGCTCCACATAGAGACCAATCCTGCTGTAAAACTGATCCAAGACCAGTCACCATCAAGACCATCATACGTTGTGCTTTGGTGCTGGTTCTGGTGCTGGTCTATGCTGGTTTTTCCAGCAGGGTTATTAGTCAACTTAGCATCGAAGTGAAGAGCAGCTGTTAACAGTGTTAGCCAGCTCCGGTCAGCTAGTGTTTCTGCTAAGTCTTCTGCTAAGCTCAGAGTCGTGTGTTTCACCCGAGTCACATTCTAAGAGCTTCTGCTGTTCACTGCGACACGGCGTAACATACCAAGCTAATGCTACTTGACAAGGTAGCTTGCTAGGTGGCTAGTTGTCCTGCTAACCGATATAATAAGCAGTTACAGTTTCTAAGTAAATAAATGTGTTCCCCATGTCAGGAGGAGACACTGCTGAGCTTTATCACTCTGTAGTTCTGCACTCACACTGCTAACATTATCAGAGCCTACTTCTGTTAGATGAGCAGATATGATAGTGTTGTCGGATGGAGACAGAGCTGGAGATGGAAGGAGAGAGAGAACAAACAAGAGAAGATGGAAGATGAGAACAGCAAACAAACAAATCAGCAGTACAGTCAATAATTATTCATTTTTCTCAGAGGCTCTCTGGAACCAGCTCGACCAATCAGACAGAAGTACCTTTAAATAATCCGTATTGATGTTAAACATAGAAGAAAGTAAAAAGAGTTCAAAAGAGGTCTGAATCATTCTGATTCAGACAGATTCAGACTGATTCAGACTGATTCAGAGTGATTCAGACAGATTCAGAGTGATTCAGACAGATTCAGTCTGATTCAGACTGATTCAGAGAGGTTTACAGAGTCCGGGCTGTTTTCCCAACATAAAGGACAAACAATATTTAAACCGTCCTCTAACCCGTCACCACTGTTTCACCTGAAACCAGAAGTGGATGATGACTTGTGAGGTGTGAGAACTGTGGGCCATCATAGAGAACAGCGAGCAGAAGATACAGCGGAGGATGAAGCCAAGGTGAGAAGAAAAGGGGGATGAATGGAGGGATGAGGGAGAGAGGAGAGAGGAGATGGAGGGAGGATGAGCGAGTGAACGGTGAGTCAGAAGTGGAGGAAGGAGGAGGGAGAGCAGGAGAGGAGAGAGAGGTTTGTATTCATGTTGGTGGTAACAGAGGTATTTATAGCTCCGCCCACACATAGAGACGGATAGAGAGGGATGGGCGAGGGAGGATGTGTTGTACAGAGAGAGAGAGAGAGAGAGAGGAAGAAGACGGAGAGGTGAGAAGGAAGAGGAGAGAAAGATTAGAGGAACAGCAGGAAGGAGACATCGCTGAAGGAATGTTCTTTTAAACAAAGATGCTATTAGAACATGAAGGCAGACAGACAGACAGGCAGACAGAGAGAGAGAGACAGACAGAGAGAGAGAGACAGACAGGTAGGCTGACAGACAGGCAGACAGACAGAGAGACAGACAGAGAGACAGACAGACAGAGAGACAGACAGGCAGACCGAGAGAGAGACAGACAGGCAGACAGAGAGACAGACAGGCAGGCAGACAGAGAGAGAGAGAGACAGACAGACAGAGAGAGAGAGAGACAGACAGACAGACAGGCAGAGAGAGAGAGAGACAGGTAGGCTGAACTCCTCTATCAGTCAGTGAATGCAGCGTCCGTTCGGTCACTCGGACTCGGACGCAGCACAGGAGTAGAGCTGCGCTGCAGGCGGACGAACACGCTGACACAGATGTGATGTTAGCAGTGTGTGACGTGGACCTGTGAGTACAGACTGAGGCTGCGTCTTCCTGAGGAGACGGAGAGGATGATGGTCTGTTCACGCCTGTAACACCTGATCTGAAGGTGAAGCAGCAGGTCAGATACATGGAGCAGGTCACAGCATGAGTCAAGCAAAAAGTCCAAACGTCCACATCCTCCAGCTTCTTCTTCAGTCTGTCAGCTGGACTGTTGGTGATTTTAGATCGTTAAGATGTCGACAGTTTTCAGGCACATTTAAAGGTTGCAGCCTTTAATTTCCCACTTTCACTGACGAACACAACATCAGCTCATTGACCAGCACACCTGTGTGCGAGAACAAGCAGTGAGGGATGCAGCTCAGTGGAATCTGTGCTGATTGGACGAGCTGTCCAGCTGTTTTGTAAATAATGCAACATGTTTAATGTTCGAGTGTGTTTTAATGGTGGAAATGTAGAAATGTATAAGCTGTTCCTTTGAAGAGTCCACGTGACGTAAATGTGAGAGAAGAGGACGTCGTTGAGGTTAAACAGACTGTGATGTATTGTCTTCTAAAGACCTTGTTGAAGTTTATGAAATAGCACAATGAGCATTTCTTACATTGGATCACATCTTAAAAGCTGAATTGATAAACAACAATAAGTGACAGGCTGTTTAAACCAGCATCCTGCCACAGAGTGAGAGTGTTGACGTGTCACTCTTCTTCTCTTCTCAGCATCATCAACGGCTTTGCTCTGCCCCTGAAGGCTGAACACAAGCAGTTCCTGGTCCGGGTTCTCATCCCGCTCCACACGGCGAAGTCCCTCTCTATCTTCCACGCACAGGTCAGTGACAGGAGAACGTGTCTGTGTGATAGACTGTCTGAGTCCTGTGATCACTGTGGCCGTCTGTGTAACACACAGCAGCAGCACAGCCTCATCCTGACACCGTCAAATCAACCCGCTGAACGTGATTGTGCAGCTTTGCTCCTGACGGAGGTTTTATTTACTGTAGAAGTGGCTGTGATTATTATCACACATCAGTCAGTCAAACATTTGATTGGTCTCTTGAGTTTCATGCAACAGTTAACTGTGTGTACGTACACAGTTATATTCACTTACAAGAACAAAACCCATGAAGAAGAGAGAACAGAACACATGAAGAAGAATCAGAACACGTGAAGAAGAGAGAGCAGAACCCATGAAGAAGAGTCAGAACACATGAAGAAGAGAGAACAGAACCCATGAAGAAGAGAGAACAGAACCTATGAAGAAGAGTCAGAACACATGAAGAAGAGTCAGAACATGTGAAGAAGAGTCAGAACACGTGAAGAAGAGAGAACAGAACCCATGAAGAAGAGCGTCTGGTCCTCCCCTCAAAACAACACATGAATTCTCTCAGGACTCCTGCAATGAGTCCTGTGGCCACTAGGAGGCACAGCTGAGTCACAGATACACTGCAGAGAGCTCTCACCTTTGAATCACTCAGAGAAAGTGTGTGTGTGTGTGTGTGTGTGTGTGTGTGTGTGTGTGTGTGTGTGTGTGTGTGTGTGTGTGTGTGTGTTATCATAACACTTGGCAGCCGGTCTGCTGTGTGTTTGTATCTGTGCTTTTTATTTGTGTCACACATTATTTGATTATGCAGAAGGTACAGTTTGTTCTCCACAAAGTGGTCTGACGTGTGTGGGTGTGTGTGTGTGTGTGTGTGTGTGTGTGTGTGTGTGTGTGTGTGTGTGCCCTACATTTCTCCTCCCGGTTGGTTCACACACATACATAATTCACACACTCCAGCACACACTCGGGCTGACGGGGTCGGGGGGGACACGGCGCTGGTGGACGGCGGTTCTGCTCAGTAGGTGTGGCTGTGAAGGAGTGACCCAGTTCTGGATCAAAATACCCAAACAGGACATTATGATATGAAACCAGCACTTTTCACTCATCTTAAAGGTTTCTACACACTGTGAAGAACATTTGAATCATCCTGATTGTTCCATCACGTCTCTGATACGCTGTGATGATGTAATGTGGTGCTGACCCATCTTGGGCCCAGGTGCATCAGAACATAATGCAGTGTTTATATGTTTTACGCTGGAATCAGACTCTCGTCTTTATGAACTGAGAGTTTGATCTTATTTCTGCTGCGATGCAGTTTCTGTGCAGACTGACGCTCGTAGTGTGATTTGTGCAGTATGTGAGTGGGCGAACACTAAAATAGCTCCTGATCTCAGCTCAGCTCCAGCAGCACACTGGTGGGAAACGTGTTAGCTGTTAGCTGCTGCAGAGTCCCATCGGACACATGAACGTGCTGCTGCAGGACTGCTGAGGTCACAGGACGACTCGCTGCTTCCAGGTTTGGATGGCAGCTGGTGGAGCTGGTCATCTGCACAGTGTGGCACCAACAGGACAGCAACCAGCGACTCAGCAGGTGCTGAAACAACATCAGCAGAAAGTGACTTCTAGTGGGAATAACTCATAACAATAGCATGCTAAGCTAACTAGCTTTAACTGTCCATGTGAGAGATGCTTTGGCCCGTCTACAAACTTAAAGGGGCACTGTGATAATATCTACAATACTGCTGAGGTAATAATGCAAACTCAGAGAGATTTATCTTTTCCATAGCTGAATAAACGAGCTGCTCTCAGAGGAAAACAAGGTCCCCAGAACACTGGCGGGGTCCGCCACATGTAAACAAAGTACAACCGTATTCAGTTGATTCAGTCGTGAAAACAAAGACAGTTTATTTATTTAGTATGTTCAGGCATTAAAACATCAGTCAGTGGAGAATATGAACTGTCTCTCCTGAGTGAAACTACGTCCGAGCACGTTGAATCTCCTGCGGGTGAACGTGAGCAGCAGCAAAGTGACGGTGATGACGACGTGTTTGTCCGTCCGCTCTGAGTTCAGCACTGAAGACGTGAACACCGAGTCGTCCTCTCGTCGTCCCGCTGCAGTCGACTGGGCCTGCCGTCGCGTGCAGCAGCTGATCTGAGATGTTTCTGACTGGCAGGTTGTTTCTGTGTGAGCGTGTCAGGAGAAGAGCAGTAAAAGCCTGGACAGGTTTCTTTCTCATGTGCAGGTCATGACCACGTTAAAGGCAGAATGATCCCAGAATAAACCCTCATGTCACCTTGACGGATCAGTACTGGTACAATCTCAGCATTAAAAAGAGACAATGTCCCCAATCCTTATGCGTCCATAATACTAGTTTGTCTGATCAGCACCTTCATTTGAATCCTCCTCTTATTCCAGCTTCACATCGCTGCTTTGTGTCCATGTTGTGGTGAAGGACAGGCAGGTGAGGGACGGAGCAGGAGGAGGAGACAGACAAGAGAGAACAGAAGGAGGAAAACAGATTAGATGGGAGAAAGAGATTAAAACTGTGGAAGATATGAAAGCCAGACAGACGACGGATTCACGGGTCGGACGGGTCGGACGGGTCGGACGGGTCGGACGGGTCAGACGGGTCAGAGCGAGAGAACAAGAGAGACGACAAAGAGACCAAAGACAGTGGAAAGTGATTGTCCTACAAACAGCTAGAGAACAGCTATCAACAGAGGACAGAGAGGAGGAGGACAGAGAGGAGGAGGACAGAGAGGAGGAGGACAGAGAGGAGGACAGAGAGGAGGACAGAGAGGAGGACAGAGAGGAGGACGAGAGACGAGAGGTCTCAACTCTATCTCACATCGCCCTTCAGGGACTTCGTGTGTGACATCACTCCTTCCGAAGTAAACACAGAGTCTCTGTCGCCACGGTGCCCCCTCGCCACGGCAACCGGCCGGGTGGAGGGGGGCAACCGCAAAACACACATGCACACACACACACACACATTCTCACAGCATGATGGGAAACGATTGCAGAACATGTAAGAGAAGAGCTGATGTAGAAGCACACACACGCAC
>CAEMYA010000149.1:1742036-1756880 GCA_903131615.1 Diplodus sargus | reverse complement strand
CACACACACACACACACACACAGACGCAGGTACATATTTACTGTAAATATGAGAAGACAGATCTCGAAAAGAAAAGTGTATCCAGGTCAGACAAATGTCACAAACACCAACAATCGATTGATGCACCGAGATAATTCACAGTGTCTTTCTGTCACACACACACACACACACACAGACACACACACAGGTTCTGGTTCTGGTGCTAACCCCTCTCCCATTCTGTTGGGTTCCACCAAAGTACGAGCCTAAAGTCCCTTAAAGGTGAAACAACCACTGATGAAGATGATAATGATATAAAGTACAATACTGTTCCTTCTTCTTACTTGTTACTCTACTACTACTACTCTACTCTACTCTAAGTACTACTGATGATGATGATGATGATGATGATGTTTTTATATATATACATATGTCTCTGGATATTTCTGTAGTGTATTATGGGAGAAACACTAGTGTAGCAGATACCATGAAGGGGAAGGCCGGCTCCAGTTCTGTACTCACATCACACGTTAACAGTCCGAGGCCATAATGTGAGCTGAACTTCAGCGGCGTTCCCCTCCAACAGACCTTAGAGAGGTTACAGAGGGACGAACTGGATCAGCGCCGGCTGTTTTTCTTTTCTTTTGAACGTTCAGCTGTTTGTGGTGCGGGGTGGATCTACAGAATCCCCCAAACATTCCATGTTTAAAGCCCGTCTGTGTGTGTTGTGGAGGAGCAGGTGGAGGTGGAGGTGCAGGTGCAGGTGCAGGTGGAGGTGCAGGTACAGGTGCAGGTGGAGGTGCAGGTGCAGGTGCCCTGTGGAGGAACCAGGTGTGTTTACATGTAGTCACTCAGCAGCATCACCTGTGTGTCCTGGAGGCCGGACTGATGTCTGAGTGCATCTCTGTCCTCAAAATGAATTGTTTACGTCCATGTTTACTCTTATTCTTCTTCTACTCTGCCTTTGTTGGCGTATTGTTACGTTTGTTTGCACATTACTGCCACCAGCAGGTGACCAGTGGAACTGCATGCAGCCTGATGCGTTACACAAACACAATGAGGACTTAAATATTATATATATAATCATAATATCGCTCTATATAGAAACTCCACAGGGTACGTTTCATTTACATGTCACAGCACACAATGATTATTATTTAAAGTTTTACAACTTTACTCTAAATTTACAAAGTTGAAGTCTTAACCCCACCCGACACAGAGGTCACTGGAGGGTAAATAAAGCGCACCACAAGCGTTTCAGAGCAAAAGAAAAACCCGGTAATCCAGTCAGATTCTGAACCCGGAGCGTCTGTTCGCCGAGGCTCGGCAGACCCGACGCGGCTCAGACGGCGACCGTGACGATGATAGCGTGTTTATTCTTGTCTGATCACGACGATTGATGAGCGATGGGATGAAGAGGGAAAAAACTGAAAAAAAAAAGATTATTTTAGCAATATTTTCATTCTTTCAGGATAATCTGTGTGTTTTTAGGGGGTTAAACAGGAAGTGGGTGTCGCACTCAGATGTTTACCCCCCACTCTTGTTTTTACTCCTGTCGCGTCCTCGATATTCACATTGTCTTAACGGTACTTTTCTGTGTACATTGATTTGATGAAAAATGATTTTCTGCTTTGTAATTATGTTGTTTTTTTCTTGGTTTTTGTACGATATTGTTCATTTTGTGGAAAACTGATACTGATGCTATTTATTTTCTATTTGATCAGGAAATGTAACCTTAGGACGATGGTCAGGTTGTGTGTGTGTGCGCGCATGTGTGTGTGAGTCCAGGTGTGAGTCCAGGTGTGAGTCCAGGTGTGAGTCGGTGAGCGGGAGATGAGCGCAGACCGAGCGATGGAGGACGAGAGGACGCTGCTCTCTCTTTGTTTCTCTCTCTCTCCTTCCTGAGCGTCAGGGTTTGAATCCGAATGTATCGCCAAACAAATCGATTGATTGTTTTCTTGATGCTTGAGACGCAGAGCGACCCGTCGGCTGCTTCCTAACCAAACACTCAGAAACCCGTCAGACCAGCAGTTCTCCAGAATCATGCCTGAGTCAACACTGTTTGAAATCCATTGGACCTGCAGCTCTCAGATTGGCCCTCAGAGCTTCACCTCACAGCGTGTCTGCGCGCAGGCGTCCAGGTTATAACGTCGACCTGTTTGGACCTTCAGTCCTGCAGAATCAGCCAGAGTTTCTTTCTTGTTTCCAGGTTGCTGCTTTCAAATGTCTCAAACATCCAACACGTTTGTCACCAAAAGCCACGAGCCTGAAAGAGCTGACGTACAACATTAGGTCCACTTGCTCACTTTTTTACATCACACGGCTCCTTCTGGATCTTCGGTGATGTGGTTACAGGTGTTTGAAATGTACCTGATGACACCTGAGCCGTCTCCATGACAACCGAGCAAACTCTCAGTCTGAGACACGATTAGAAGCGTTCAGATCGTTAGTGATTCCCAACCTTTCGTCCAAACTGCGAGCAGTTAAGCCAAAGAGTGTTTTTCCTTCTCCGTGATCCGATTGTAGGGACGCAATTACAAATGAGCAAACAAACAAAAGAGCGAAGAATCAGACAAATAAAATCCTTTTGTGTAAAAGAAAAGAGGTTATATTTTCTTTTCTTAGTCCTTTTAATCACCCTGTGACCGTCCCGGTCTGTCTGAGGACCGTTAAGGGGCCTCGACCCGAGGTTGGGAACCCCTGACATGTACCCGTCTCGTCTACGTGTCACGGTGCTGTTCAGTTTTTCATGTTGGCAGATTTGTTCTCGTCCTGTTTCCTCCGCGGCGCAGAAGTGGAGCGCTCCATCGCAGCCTCAGGACGCACCGATTGATTGAGTGCAGTAGCTTCACACTACCTGCACCTGCAGACACCACCCGGCTCTCTGCCCTGGTGTGAGAAACTAACGCTCCCGTTTGATTTCAAACGTTTTGATTCAGGCAAAAAGAAAAATCCCAAAAAACACACCTGAAAAGAGACAAAACTTGACCTCACTGTCATAAAACTTAGCTTGCATTATGATTTTGTTTTGGCTAGCTTACTCACAAACCCTCTTGATTGTTATCGTCAGTCGGTCCGCTTACTCGGGGAAAATAGAACCTCAGCGCCCGCTGTCCTCGATTCTCAACTAAAATGATGAAGAGTAATATTCTGCTTTCTCGAGCTGCTCCGGGACAGGAAGTGAGAGGAGAGCGTGTTGGTCGAGAGCTCTGACTCGCCTCACGGCCACCAGGCGCTGCTTTCATCCGCCGCCACAGTTCCTCTCCGTGGCCGCTTGGCGCCTGGCCCGAGTGAAACAAACGCTTTAAACCCGAGGAGGTGTGAACGGGCCGGACGAGAGCAGCCGGTGAAGATAAAGAAAAGTCAGAGGAGGAGAAAAGACGTAGAGTTAGACACGATAGAATGGCAATAAGTCAGAGCAACAGTAACAGAATGAGAATATAATGTTACCGAAACCTACAACCGCATTACGTAGCAATTTCACTGAATTTCTAGATTTGCACTGTCTGCCCAATGGTCTGTGTTTGTTGTGTTGAAGAAAAACTTAGAGAAGAAGATTAAGAAGATGCAGAAGGTGAAACAGATGTATATTTTGGGGACCAACACAGCGGTGGGGGGTTTGAATGTAGAGAGGCTTACTGCTGTACGTAACGTTACAGGGGGTGTAGAATGGAGAAAAAACTATGTGCTAAAAATGAAACTTCACTTTGAGAAAACACTCCTGAGTCCGTGTGTTTGTGTGTGTGTGTGTCTGCTGTCTCTTCAGTAATATTCACATGTTAATGGAGCTCCATCTAACAATGTTACACTTTACATTAATATTCACTTTGTTATTGAGCCGCTCCGTAACGGTACACAGAGCTAACGTTAGCTAAGACACTGAGTCTGCTAACGTAGATTGTTGCCTCCAGCACAACACAGAAGTTCCACAGAGCTCCGTTAATATTCAGAGATAATAATCAATCTTCCTTTTTATAGATAATTTGATCTACTGGCACAATGTGTTGAAAGAAAACAGTCGTATCGTTGCCGAGGGTGCGTTTGTAATCCCACTCTGACATGCCGGGCTGTGGAGAAGGTTAATGTCAACAGTTAACATCAGTAATGTTTTCCAGTTAACACCATATTTACTCCAGAGTTTTACAGTTTTATTCAAGGACGTTACATTAAAACGTGGATACAGCGCCGCGGGTCGACAAACATTAACCGGATCTTCCCGTCTTCTAGAGACCAACCGAGCCGGCTAACTTTAAATAGAGATAAGATAAGAATAAACATGCATCCACAGTTTCACAGCTGCTTCTTTCACTATGTAAGCTTATAATAAAAAGTCTTTCAGGGACCCGACGTTGTAATTACTCATTCAAGCAGCTGCTTCAAGGCCCAGCGCTCCTCCTGGAAGCTCAGTCTTTATCTATAATATCAACCTGAAACTCAACTCAAACAAACTGGCTGCTTTTCTAATATTACATTAGCTCAATAATGCTAATAATGCTAACATATCAACACATCAACAACAAGAAATATCTCTCTAACTTCAGAAAAAAATATGTATCTGAATGGAACCTTTAGCCTCAAGCTAATAGTTTTGTGTTGGTGATGAAGTTCTACCTGCAGAGTGCCAAAGAGCGGACAGCGCTAACACCTAGCTTGGAGCACTTAGCAGAGCGGACAGCGCTAACACCTAGCTTGGAGCATTTAGCAGCTAAGCGCTGGATACCAAAGCAGCGCTGAAAGAAAAGTAAGTACTGGACTGAAACGTGATGAATGCTAATGTTGCTGATAATGTGTCTGCTGAAGGCGTAAATAATGAACTGTTAGCTAACGTTAGCACATTAGCCCCACCAACAGTTAAATTCGTGATAATGTAGCACAAAAAGTTTATTTGAAAGACATGAAAGTTTAGACATTTTCATTTGTGATTATAAATGATGTTTTCTTTACATTTTTGCTGATGATTCTCAGAATTGAAGCTACGTTCTGTTTGCTGTTTCGCTTCTTTTCAAAGTCGAGTAACTCAAACTTTCTTGAGCGGTTAACAATCAAAATAAGCATCAAAACGACCAAACTGTTGGTTTGTGATACAGTTTATTTGAGTATTTGGAGCTTCTCACTGCATCACGATGGACAATAAACAGATTGATCTCGGACGTTCAGTGAGAGTTTCACTCTTTGTTCATGTTACTGCTCGTCGTTCACATCCTGAGCTGAACTGATGAAGTCTGCATGTGAACCACCGGGGAGATGCAGCCGGAGGGTAACAAAACATAGACAAGCATCAGGATTTTCCAGGGAGTCTCCATTATTTCTGGCTTGGGGTCTCTGATGGTATTTCATTGTAATTGCTATGATGTCAGAGTGTCCGTCCGCCCTAATGGTCTCTAATAACAACAACAAGGGCAGATTGGTTCCATTCAGCGGCTGCTGTCGGGCTGAGACGCTCCGGAGTCCAGCAGCTCAGACCTCTGCAGGATCTTCAGCTGAGAGGTGAGAGCAGCTTTTCTTCTGCGTCCATTCAGTGATAGGAACAGGCATGTAGCTTTAAATAGACTTTTAACAGACATTAAACTAGTCAAGGGACAGAAAGTGTTCATAATTAAGT
This sequence comes from Diplodus sargus, assembly GCA_903131615.1. NCBI lineage: Eukaryota > Metazoa > Chordata > Actinopteri > Spariformes > Sparidae > Diplodus > Diplodus sargus. The sequence goes on along the minus strand of CAEMYA010000149.1, from coordinate 1,751,299 downwards.
TAGCAGGCTCTTTACACCGTGTTTACTGTGGCTCTGCAGCCTGCATGGAGCCGCTGTGCTGCCTGTGAACACCGTGTGGTCTCAGGCTTATTAAAGCTCTCCACATCAGGCTGTTCATGCACAAAGTATTTTTATTTCAGTGTAGTGTTTCAGACGAGCCGCTCTGCAGTCCAGTTGTTTCAACACATGTCAAGTGGTTTGCTTTGAAAGTAATGAAACAGATGTCTCCAACAGCAGTGAGGAGATGACTCTCAAAACACAGAAAAACTAACATCTATAAGTCACATTTTCACTTAGAATAGCAATGAAACGTGTTTACTTTAGTTTGAAAGTGTATTTTTCCCGTTGACATGACGTGCTGTGTGTCCACTGTGTGGGTCAGTGATGGAGAGAGTGCTGCGGCCCTGATGAACACTGGAGGGAGCTGATGTCTCTGAAATTACTCCCTCTGGATAAATAATGAAGCACTGGCAGTTCAACCTTCACTGATGCATCATTTATTTTCTATGAAAGGCTAAAACTAAATATTGAGTCTGTTCTGTGTTGTTAGAAGGAATAAAGTTCCGTTCAGGCGCAGCCGGGAACAGCTGAACACTTTAATAAAACTCTGGTTCTTTATTTTTCTTCTCTTCGCATCTTTCCCAGCATGCATCTGCCCCTCTCTCTCCTCCTCCTCCTGGTTGCTGGGGCAGCCGTGGTGTGTGTCGCCGTGACGAGCACGCTTCATGGTTTCCGAGGCTGCGCGGTGCGAGAGTTCTCCTTCGTGGCCCAGAAGCCCGGCTGCACGGGCCTGCGCATCACCACGGAGGCCTGCTGGGGGCGCTGTCACACCTGGGAGGTAACGTCCACAGTCAGCCCTGCGGCTATTTCTGAAAGCTTGTGTAAGGCTGCGATTGTGAAACATGAAGTGAATGATGAACGACCCGGGACTCGACCCAAACCACGAGAAGGCCGACAACCCATTCTCGGCTCTGACCCATCTGCCATTGTCATTGAAGCTCACATCCTTCCAGCAGAACTTTCAATGAACTCGTTCTAGTTTGCAGGGATTATAAATCTGAGCTCTGCCTGATGGGAAAACCAAACTTAGAGATTTGGAACTCAGTCAGACTGAAAGCTTCAGAGAAGGTTCTGAATCACAGTGAGAGGCTTAATGATGGAGTTCACATCCTCGTCTGTACTCAAGGTCCACTTACTCCTCTGTCTCAGGGCTGTCATGGTGCTCCTCAGTGGGAGGAGGTGTTACAGTAATGTGGGAAACTAAATGTGGACAAAACGCAGACACACATGAGAGGACAGGAAACAACAGAGAGCTTTATTTAAACAAACTGAAAAGTACAAAAACCACGAGACTAGAAAAAACTAAATGAGTTGAGAAGACTGCAGGGAGAACAGACACTAACGAGGAGATCAGGAACAGGTGAGTAGAGAGAGGAGGGAGGAGCACAGGTGAGGTAACGAGGGGAGAAAACAAAAGAGGGAGAAACTGAACGAGGAGACACACACAGAGGTCATCAAAATCCAAACGTTCAGAACCACGACAGGAAGTCAGGACAGGTTTCACTTCCTCCCACTGAAGATATAATATATAACTCCTAACCCTCCTATCTCCTAACTCCTAACTCCTATCTCCTAACTCCTAACTCCTAACTCCTAACACTCCTAACTCCTATCTCCTAACTCCTAACTCCTATCTCCTAACTCCTAACCCATTTCTCTGAACCCAAACTCTTACTCCAAGTTCTAGATTGAACAAATGTAATCAACATGTCTTCCTGTGGACAGATGCTCCTGAACGCACCATCCTGAGTTTCTCTCTGACTGATGTTCCTTCATGGCGTATTGATCAGTGGAAGCTGACTAACCTGTGTCCATCTGTGTGACCCTGCAGAAACCTGTGCCCGACCCGCCGTACATCCAGCGCCACCACCGCGTCTGCACGTACAGTCGGACCCGCCACATGACGGCCCGCCTGCCGGGCTGCCAGCCCAACGTGTCCTCCCTGTACCACTACCCGGTGGCTCTGCAGTGCCACTGTGCCGTCTGCTCCACGCAGGACACCGAGTGTGAGACCTTCTGACGGCAGCAGCTCACTGACCACGACCAGCCTCAATAAAATCATGAGAGCAAGACAGTCGACTGGGTGTGACCGTTTCTGACAGCGTAACAAAGAGGTTTATATCAGTAACAGGTGCTCCATAACAGACACCTGATATATAGGAAACAAGACATGTATGTTAATCGTACCAACCAAGGAAATCCCTGGTCGACTGAAGCCGCGACAACTCGAATAAACCTCGACTAATCGGGGGGTTAAACATAAAGACTAACAGCCTGTTTGCTTCAGATTAAATCGTTTTTGACCTTATTATTTTTGCACTGAATTAATGAATAAACACACCTGAGTCTGTCGGCTCTGACAGCGTTTTGCATCAGGTGCATCTGTGCAACATCAGAGCCCATGATTTACAAAAATACACTCTGTCAACTAGTGACATCAGCACCAGAACTGTTGAGGAATATTGAGACAATTGTTTTTGTCATGTTATAATAATTGACAGACAGACTGAACACAGGAGCTCAGCTTCGTGGCTGAGACTCAAACTATTAACCTAAAACTTTTACCCTTAAACTCAAAGTTAAAGTTCACTTTAAGAAAAAATAAGTGTTCATATACTTAAAACGGACGGAGCGACCGAACGCAGACAGGTCAGCTCACCGTTTGTAGTTGACATGTCATGTTTGTAGTCGAGCTGTGATATAAAACTGTTGCTTGCAAACTTTGCATTCGACTTGTTTTCCATGTTTTATTTTAATAAAATGCTGCCACACTGCTGATGTCTTTGACATGGTCGAAGAGGAACGACTGTCAATGAAATGCTGAAAAATAAATGAATATCTAACAAACAGCGGACTGATGACTTCTATGTTCTTCAACCTGTCTGCAGTGGGATAATCCAGATTAATATAGAATAGTGAAAACAAGGGGGCTGTTCTGAAGACACTGCTACCTGTGAAACATGGTGCTCTGAAAACACTCCACTTTCCTCCTGATGAAGCCAAATAAGCCACATGCAGGACACGCAGCGTTGGGATGGAGACGACCTGCTGCCACAGCAGCTTGTGATTAACACGCCAAAAATCAACCAGCCAGCCAGAACGGATCGAACAATAAATCGACCAGTCGACTTGGAGATTACAGCCCTAGATAATAACAGAGCTTTACATTTCAAAATAAGAGCTCTGTGCAACATACAGATAAGGCTGTAGTTGAATACATGTTAAAAATATATATATATATATATATATATAGAATATCACCAGGATAACCACTAACTGCTTCTAAATGCAGCTGCCATTAGCTAGGTAGCTCATTTAGCTGTGCAGCTAGCGGTCGTAGCTGACTGGAGCTCACACATCTATTGTGTGTTGTTATAATAAGATCACATGACATTTGGTTTACGGATATTCATTAATAAATAATAATTGCAACTGAATTTGAGAAAACAAAGCCTGAAATTCATCTTGAGGATTAAAATTAGCTTCATGATTTCACCTCTGATAGATCGACGTCCTCGTTAATGCAGTTCATGCTGCATCACATGGTTCAGATTCTCATGTCTGTTTAATTAGCTGACCTGAACTTAGCTTCACATTTTAAAGAGAGAATGGGGACAAAACAACAATACTGTCCACGATGTATATCACCACACTGACTATAAAGGTGTGGTTGGGTTAGCATGTAGCGGTCCTGGTTAAAGTCACCAGAAGCTGAATGTAAGTCAGTGCAGTTAGCACCTGAATGGTGCAACAGGTGAGAATTTCAGTTTAAAAGAAATGAGGTAAAATGATCGACACAAAGTGAAGACGAACGGTTTTGATATTCTGCTGCATTGATATCCACTGAAGATAGCATGCTAACCAGCTAGCCGATAGCTTCATTGTGCCTCAAGAGATTGTAGTCAAATAGTAAGCAACACTAACAATCCCCTGGACCGCTAGCTGCACTGCTAAATGAGCTAAATTAGCAAACAGCAAATATATTCAGCAGCAGTTAGCGGTTCTATTGGTGACGATGCTCCTCTCAGTTTGGAGTGTGAATCAGACAGCTGGCCAGTCGCTACATGCTGCAGCTGTGAGTGACAGAGACACGTCTGTGTGTGCAGTGAGAAGAAAAGGAGGCATGTGAACGACTACAGCTGCAGAAAAGAGATTTATTGAAACAGTCTCATCACAAACTGTACAGTGCATTCTGTCCTCTCAGTTCATCAACAGTTCCAACATTCTTTGGTTTCATCAATAGATATTATTTACAAACATGTCCTTTAGTTCAGATTCATAAATATAAATAAACTTGTGTACATTCTTTGGTCTCATGTCTGTTTAGTGGTTATTGCGAATAATGAAACTACGTGTACAGATGCGCTTTGTGTTGGTCGGCACTGTACTGACTGCTCTGTTTAATCCAATGAAGACACGATGTCAATGTAAATGTGATGCGCTCATTCTTTTTATGGCAAATTCCAAAAGACATCAGTGTTTTTGAGTTTGATGACATTTGAATCCTGAAGCGTGTGCGTACTTTCACCTGCTGCTGAGTCGAGTGTGACTGTTTTATCATTTGTAGCTACGAAGAGAGTCGAGTGTCTGCAGAGCCTCAAAGCAAAGACAGGAGGAACAGAAGTGTGACGACAGGACGGTAAACAGCCTCTAACACACCTGTGTGTCTGCAACAACCTCCCTCACATCAGCTGTTACACAACACACACACACAAACATCTTTATGGACATTCAAAAGTGTGTTTCTCATTCTGATGTGACGGTCCGGCTGATCCATGTCACCTGAAGAGGGAAACCTGGTTTTGACAGTAACTGATTGTTTTCCCAGTAAATAAATTACAGTGGAGGTTGTCACAGACAGAAGGAAAGTTACCGGCGCTTCGCTGGAACTCTTGAATTTCAGCCACAAAGACGCTCGCTGACTAAACTGCGGTGTGGTTCTTGTCCCGGTACGTTGGTACGCAGCCGGTCTTGGCGGGTCAGTAGCGGGACCGGCGGCACATGTCGCAGCGACACGCCTTCGCCGTCAGGATCTCAATTTCGTCGTGGTGTCGACCTCGAGGGCAGTCCAGGCGCACTTTGACCTGAAGAAGGACGAGTCAGAGGACATGAACAACGAGCAGAAACCACCAAACACTCGAGGTTGTTACCGCTGCACCTGCTCCACCTCACCTTGGCATCCTTGCTGATGGTGCAGCATCGTGACGCGGACGTGATGTTGTGGGTGAAGTTGGAGGCCACCAGCACAGAGTACCTGGATGGGAAGGCGCTGGACTCGCAGTAGCCCACGCAGGCGTAGACCAGGTGGGTTCCTTTGCAGGTTCCCCGGCGGTCACTGCGGATGGTCACGTTGAAGGCTGCAGAGAGGAGAGAAGATGGAGGGATGAGCGAGGGTGGAGGAGGTCAAGTGCAACATGTGTTTCACTACATTTCAAGTCTCCACTGAAGACTTAACTGCGGCTGTGCTGATGGTCTGTGAGGGTTATTTACAAAACCAGCTGGTAATGTTAAGGAAACGGTCATTTGTTGGCCTGATATTCGGCTGGTAAATATCCTGACATCTAGTTCAACTGATCAGTTTTGTTCCTCAAACATTACAGGACATGTGTGAAGGCCTCTGTGGAGACACCTGCTCTGACTGATGAACACGGCGTCAGTAGTCCTGACATGTAGTTCAACAGACTGTCTGGACGTCTGACAGTAAACACACAGACACAATCTGTGGTGTGCAGAAACACACAACACCAACACTTTGTCCTGGCAGCTGTGTCGGTCCTCACACACTCCTCCCCTCGTCACCTTACTCTGCGTGCCACTTACGGTGGAGGTGACATCCCGGCGTCAGGCCGTCGTAGCTCCAGCCGAACGGAGAGAAGAGCAGCAGCAGTGACATCACTGGGAGGACCAGCAGGCAGCAGGGTGACGTCATGCACGGCGACATCTGGACGGCAGCCTGGAGGGTCCAATCAGAACAGCAGAGTACGTTAGAGGTTACCGTACAACCAGAGTGTTTCCAACTCCAACACGTTTAGTGTGAAATATTGTGTAGACAGCCTGTTACATCGCTGTCAGCCGACGCATGAAGTCTACTTTAGGTTGGTTAAGTCTTCAGATCCGTCGGTGCTGCTGGTGTGTGTGGTCCATGTGGAGACGACACAGCACCGGCTCTGTTTCTGAGCTCTCTCAGCCCGAGGTGATCTTCTCCTGAACCTTCCTTCACCTGCAGCGGCGCCCTGAGCCGCCTCCTTCACCCAGCACGGTGATTTCCCATCCTGCCGTCTGCCGGCGTGTCACTGAGCAGCTGACGTGAACAACAACACGCTGTCTGTCTCTTCTCACCGCACCTCGTTTAACAGCTACCTGCTGACACTCGCACCTACAGTTTAGCTCCCATACGTTCAACATGACAGCAGCTCTGTAACACGGGTTCAAGCCTCTCTGTGGGCTGTGTGCTCACACACTCCCTCACACACACACACACCTTCAACACGTGTGTCAACAGTAAAGTCATGTTTTCCTGGTGATGCTGACCTTTGCCCTCTAAACTGGCACTTCTTTCCAGCTCCACTTCCCTCCGACCGGAGCGCCGGGTGATGGTGGAGCGGCCCTGGGGACGCCATTACTGCCGACAAAATTAACGGGTCGGGCTGAGTGTGTGTGTGTGAGTGTGTGTGTGTGTGTGTGTGAGTGTGTGTGAGGCCATTAACCCCGCGGGGCCGGGAAAGGCCCGGCTTTTTCCTCTCGTGTGGGGTTTCCACGCCTCAAGGTTCAGTTTGTGTTTGAGGAAAGTGGGGTGGGAAGTGACAGAGGGAGGGCGGGCGGTGCCGGGACCACCAGGACCACCCGGACCACCAGAACAGCCTGAACAACATACACCTGGAGTGTGTATATATATATATTCTGATAGTGTTTGTAACATAAGTCACACTGAGAGATATGATGTTAAATATGAAGTGAAGGTCACATCAGTCTTAAAGTATCTGAGATCAGATGTGTTGACACGTGTTTACATGTATGTTCATGTTGTTTACTCACAGTGTTGACTGTGTGTTATTGATCTGTACTCAGTGTGTCTCAGTCTGATTATCGGTCTGTTTCTTTGTCGTCACCTACTGATGATGAATCACTGACAGGATGCTGCAGTCTGTAATCTGTAAGGTAACGAGTAACTAAAGTAATCAAATGAACGCAGTCGAGTATGAAGTACAACATTTGCCTCCAGTGGCAATTTAAGGATCATAACATTTAAACACTTAAAGTACTCGAGTACAGTACTTCAGTTAATGCACTCAGTTACATTCATCACAGCTCGGCACCATCATGTTCTCAGTTCTAACAAAGGACCGCTTTACAACCCGTCCTCACATCAGAACCGTGTGTCGATGCTCCAACTCAGACTGAGTCTGAACTTCTGATTGATTGATTGGAAATAAACGTCAACAGTTTACAGACGAGACGAGGAAACGTTCCACTGACGTCACCACGACCATCCACTTCTCGACCCGGTCGGTCCGGATCAGCTTATTTTATCTGACAGCAGTTTAACTGGTGTTATTTAAATGACACACACACACACACACACACACACACACACACACACTGTCTGTTCTTTATGTATCATTATAACACTTGTGTTCAGTTTAATGATAAAACATTTTGTTTTGAAACAAAAGTCAGCTAAGCGGTGACAGATTTCAAAATAAAACACTCCAAACATGACAAAACTGAACTAATCTTTCAAAGTAAATGTTCTTCACATTTATAAAAGTTGACTTCACGTGTAAACGTCAGACAGCTGATGGCCTCAGAATGAGCGAGAGAAGACGGATATTAAACTTCAGCTGCACTAACGAGAACGTTTTAACAACCTGAATGTTTATTCTCCTTCACTCGCTCGTTCTGACGCCGTCGGTCCGTTTAGAGTCACTCTGTCAGAGCTTACAGGGAGTTTGCAGGTTTTTAAAACAAAAGGGTCAAAGTTGTATTTCTCCTCAGACTAACACCTCAATTTATGTTCTATAGATTAGAATAAACTGAGAGATCTGACAGTGACTTTGAAAATGGACTAATAACTCTCAGCTGTTCAAACGTTTAAGCTCGTACCACTTAAATGAAATATTCTTCTGTCCTTCAGATTCTGAGCTGATCAGTTTCCTGACTTTTAACATCACAGCCACAGGATTTAAAGGTGTATTCCACCAACATTCAGACAGATGCACTAACTTTAATCTATCGGTGTAAAGAGGAGCTCGGTCTTACCTGAGGACGTGGAGCACAGCTTCTGAGCGCAGGGCAGGTGAGTCGGCTGACAGGTGTGTGTCTGTCCTGAGCCTCATGCAGGAGATATCAGTAACACAGGTAGGAGCGGCAGCACTTATAGCTGTGGACACGCCCACAACAGACAGCTGACAGCGCTCCTCTTTCTGCTCCGCTCGTCACTCCTTCTACCTGCACCAACACACAAAAGTCCCCAAAAAGTCTGAAACTTCTCCTGAGCGTCGTCCTGCAGAGAGCTGCACGTCTGTCCTCCTCCTCCTCCTCCTCCTCCACCTCCTCCCTCTCCTCCTCCTCCTTCACCTCCTCCTCCGCCTCCTCTGCCTCCTCCTCCTCCTCCTCCCCCTCTTCCTCCTCTCTGCTCCTCCTCCTCTTCCTCCTCCATCTCCTCCTCCTCCTCTTCCTCCTCCATCTCCTCCTCCTCCTCTTCCTCCTCCTCCGCCTCCTCCTCCTTCACCTCCTCCTTCACCTCCTCCTCCTCCTCCTCTTCCTCCTCTCTGCTCCTCTCTGCTCCTCCTCCTCTTCCTCCTCCTCCTCTTCCTCTGTCCTCCTCCTCCTCTTCCTCCTCCTCCTCCTCCTCCTCCTCCTCTGTCCTCCTCCTCCTCTCTGCTCCTCTCTGCTCCCAACCTTTAGGGGGAACGCTGCTGTGACACAGAGGAAAACTACATTCTAGGTTTTCCATCAACGCACAACAGCACACACACACACACACAAACACTCACACACACACACACACACACACACACACACACACACACACACACACACACGTAGGTACATGCACTCAACATCACACATTAACTGATGTGTGGCTGAATCACACTGTGACAGAACTAAGAACTCAAACACACACACACACACACACACACACTCACACTCACACACACACACACACACACACACACGCACACTCACACACACACACACAC
>CAEMYA010000149.1:1711571-1729216 GCA_903131615.1 Diplodus sargus | reverse complement strand
CACACACACACACACACAGAGGAGGATGACAGCGCAGCACATTGATGCAGTCAGTAAACATGACACACACACACAGCGACAGTGATCCTGACGTGTTTCTACTGGATGTCCTCGTCATTGTGCTTATTCTGAAACATGGATATATCTTGTGATAAAATCAAAGGAGAACTTCAAAGGATAAGTTTAACCAAAAACCATAATTCCATCATGATCTTGTTGTTGGAAAGTTGCTAAAACATTTCTGGAGCTTCGCAGTAAAAAAGCGTCTCCTGTAACTGCTGAAGCAGATGAAGACCAGAAACAGATGAATCAGATGAAATGGCTTCATGCAGAGTAATCAGAGTCTCACACTGATTTCTAAAGACGTTATTTACAACCTTGATGCGCGAGCTCGCTCATGTACTCTACAGAAACACTGTTAGCTTAGCAGCTACAGCCAAGAGTTCAGCTTAAACAAGCGTGTAAATAAAAACTCATCTGGACAAGAACATTTAATTTGGAGGTAAATAGATAATTACAGTGTCAATTAATTGTTCCAGTCAGTAACATGTAAACATTTACTGGCTGCTTTTCTTTGTCCTCTGTGACAGTTCATGAACAGTCTCTGGGTTCTGGACCGTCACTTTGGGCTCGAGGAAACTGTGACGAGCGTTCATCATACTTTCTTGACAGCTTATTGGCTAAGTGATAAATCAGTTAATAATGAAGTATTATTAGCAGATGAAGTGAAGATGAAATGATCAATAGTCGCAGCTCTGACTGTGATAAGTGTGTGTTTCACACTCTTCAAAGCAGAATCACAAAGTGAATCTTCGTTGGAGCCGGTGTGTCTGTGTTAATCCTCGAAGGCGGTCTGAGGGAATCAAATACTTTGATATAAGCATTTAGTTTTTAACCTACATTTATTTCACACACACATTTATCAGCAGAGTTTTCTAAACACCAGAGACTGAGTGTATCTGGAGGTCACAGAGCCTCCACAGTGTTACAGAGCGCTCACCTGACAGAAACCTTCGCTTCTGCCTCCAACTCTGCCTCCAGCTGCTTTAGCACGGCGTCCTCTAGTGTCCAGTCTCTCTTACGGCGCTTTGACTGCAGCTCAGAGGCAGACGGGATCCGCTCAGCAGCTTCTTTCTGCTGTGGTGTGAATACTGAGTGTTAGTTCATATTCAAACATTTGTAGAACAATCCAATAAAGCAGCCAGCAGTACAGGAAACCTTTGTGATGACGGAGTGTTCTGTCCTAATGATGCTGCACACTGGAGCTGCTGTTAGACTGTGTTGTTCTGTACATAGTGTTGATTTCCACATTACACCAACATGGGACACATACTACAGAACATACGAGACATTACAATGAATACATTTAAGAGCTTTTCAATGAAAAATCAGACTGATCTGTCTCTTCTTCCAGCGTGGCAGGTTAAGTATAAGAGTAAGTATTATCTGTGTGGTGCTGTGCTTAGAGACGTTATCACCTACATATAAGTGCATGTAATAACTAACAAGGCAGCGCAGAGAATGTGGACTTTCACGCTGAAGAGACTGTCTCTTAAATCTTGACTGATTCCCATTATTGTGGCATTTAAGACCTGACAAACACAGAATATACGACTATTTAACGACCTGTAACTCCTGATGACATCTGATGATTTTTAAACTCAGTGTTGTGTGTGTAACAGAACAAAAACTCACAGGACTGAACTGCTGCGCTGATCGACTTCCTGAAACAAGATGAACAGATGAGACACCAACACAAACACACACAAACACATTGTGAGTGTGTTTCTGTTGTGTATCACAGCCAGTGCTCGCTGACGAGGACGGCTGTCAACACTTTACAGGCTTGGCGACTCTTTCACACAGAAACTATACAGAAAATCTGCTTTCCTCTGAGGACAATCAGCTCAATTACAAATGTGTATCTGAGGCTCGTCTTTGCTGTGACAGCAGTAAGTCTGGTGAGTACACGGTGTGTGTGTGAGCACAGCCACTGAACCAGCTGTGAAAGTGTGTTCCTCCTCACCGTCCTGCGTGTTTCTCTCCAGGTACAGGTGGAGAATAGATGGGTACACGCTCAGCTTCCCCTCATAGTGCTGGCACAGCACACTGGACCCGCCCTCCCACTGCTTCTTATCTGGCACTCAGTTAACAAAATACAGTGAACGCAGACGATCAGCAGCTCTGTTCTCTGATCCTCGTTATAACTCAACAGCTGTCACATTCATGACATTATGTTCCCACTTTGTTTCATTCAAACTCGCATTTCTGCATGACCTCATTCACGGGATTCACAGTAACAAGGGCTGGAAGTGTGGAGGAGGGATATAATGTACTGATATGAGGACGAGTGGTAGAACAGCCACCAGATAAAGATTTACCCAGTGAATGAATGAGCTGGTGAACATACTGTGATGCAGAGTTCAAGCATTTTCCCCTGGAAGAGCTGAAACTTCATTAAAAGCAAACGTCTACTGTAAACTGCATTATTAAGACGCCATTCTTCTTTAAAAAATAATCAACGATTGTGCATATTTAATGAGTGTTTCATATTGCAACAATAAAACAGCATTAAAAGAGATTTATCCTAATTATTTAAAGGTGCAATATGTAAGAACTTGCCACCTGTCGGATTCATAGTTAGAACAAATGTACTATCATATCATTTTTTATTGTTTCCAACTTAAATATTGAACCTTTAAGTATCTTATGTTCTCTTGAAACATCTGCTGGGCCAATTTGAACCTTTCGATGGGCCAGCCGAGGCCCACGGGGCCAGCTGAGGCCCACGGGGCCACGCCAGCAGCGGGCCCCGCTTTGGGCACTGCGCTGCTGTAAAGGATACAAGGGTAGACATTGAAGTGGGCACTAGAGAACGGCTGGAGACTGTCCAGGTTGCCGAGAACAGTTCTGATAATTTCCTGTGAGCAGAAGAAGAGTAAGAGAGAGTTAAAATGATATGAATGAGTGGAGGTCAGAATAAATACATTTACGGTATAAACAGATGATCTATCTGAAGCAGAACTGTGGTGACAGTGAGTAAACAGTACAAACGTGATGCTGACAGGTGAGCAGGGTCCGTGTTTACCTCCAGCTCCTGATCGAAGCGGTTTCCTCCCGTCGCCTCTCCACTGATGACAAATATCATACAATGACAACATGTTCACAGTTACTTTGCATATTAAAAGATGTTTTCACACTGTGTTAGCAGTTTAAGTTGGTGTAACTTCTGCAAAGATGGTGACAGAATAGGGCTTTGTACACCTCAGTGAATGCATTATGCTGATGCAGCACATTAAAAGGCTTTGACTGTTATAAAAACAACCCGCAGGAATGCAGCTGAGCCTTGAGTGTCAGATATATTAGATGTAGTTTTAAATAAAAGAAGTCTTCTTCAGTCACAAAGAAGATGTCTGTAAGGCGTCCCAGCATCACTCAGCACTCTTCTTCAGGACGTTATCCCTGAACAAAGGCAGGCGGGTCCGCTGGGCCTCTCAGCTTCTTGTCTTGCAGATGAAAAGACAAGCTGAGGTAACACACATCTGAACATGTCGCGGCCGCCAGCGCAGGCAGCAGCTTCATAAGACTGGAAAAGATGAACGTTCCTCTCTTCTCTTGCCTGAAGCGCGGCTGTTTCCCCGACTGCTTTACAGATTGAAGAACATTTTACAGTTGATTTCAAAAGTAATCCAAAAAAGAAAACATAATTTTAAAGCCCAGATGCTCCAGACGTGTTGGCTTTTTTAATGATTGCCCTTTTAGGGATTTGGCCACTACAATAAAGGCTTTATAGCCGTTTTCCAGGAGCACCGACACGACTTTCTGCAGCGGTTGTGTTTGATGGAGCAGCCGTCTTCTCTTTCTTTAACGTTTAACAGTTCTCTGAAGAACTGAATGTTGAGGAAAACTGAGGGAACCAAAGAGTGGATCACTCAGCCATCAACAGCCTATTTGTGTCTTATGGATTTTGAACCTGCATTGTTGAATGCTGCTGAAAAAAACAGCATATATAATTATATATTATGGTCACTAGCAAGACCAGCATATGTTGTGTTTAGTTGCTGGTCTATGCTGTTTGTTTCAGCAGGGGTGTGTTATTATGGCTCATATTATGCTGTGAGGACCAAAAGGCAGAAGAGAACAGAAGTGAAGGTGAAGACACGAGGCTGAGGAGGAAGAACCAGCGCTGTCTTGCCTGCAGCTGCTGCCTCCTCTGATTTTGAACTGGTAGATTGAACTTCCAGCTCTGAAGAAGGTCTGCAGCGTCATGGCTGACCTGAAGTGCTTTGGAATAAAAAGACAGAACACATGAATTCAGATGGAAACCAAAACCTAATGCTGAACTGGCTTAGCTAGCTTGCTAGCAGGAACAAATGTCAGACACAGTTAGCTTTTGTGCTAACTGGCTTGACTTCTGTAAAACTACAAAACATTACTTCTCTCTCTCTCATTCACTGTATTTAAATTACCGTAATGACTACAGAAAATGGCGGCCATGAACCGCTGAGGCAGCCAGCGTCTCCCAGCAGCAGGACGTCAACGGTTAAAACCTGGACCGCCAATCAAACTCGACACTCGCCTCCTGATTCGCTGGACTCGGCGAATTCCCGCCTTCCGGTCGCTTGTCAACTCATGATTAGCTGGCTGGTGAGCCAATCAGCGGCGTCCTGTGTCACCATGGCGGAGGCGAAAACCGCCCAAACTGTCACGTGACGTGCGAGCGGCCGGCCCACGTGCAGCGGGACGGGCTGGTGTCAACAGAGTGCTCGGCGGCCGGAGGTCCAGGTGAGGAACAGGTGAAGTCCTGCTGCCTGTGCGCGTGTCACTACCTGTGACTGACACTCATTCCTCAGTCTGTCAGCAGGCGAGGTTGTTTCTGTTTATGTGACATGATACATGCAATATGTATTATGTTTAATGGCGGCCTTCTTATTTAATGGCGTCATGATAAATCCCGCGTCACAGATGAACATTCACGTGTTCTGCAGCAAAATACGTCTTGTGACGTTCAAGCTGCAGGGACGTTTCTCCCGTTAGAAACCTGCCGGGCTGTAGATTCACTGTAACAATGTTTGTACTTGTGATGCAACAACCATCGTAACACTGCAGTTTACTGGCTGCTGTGACGTTTAAAGTCGCATCATGACCGTCGCATCGTTATTATCATTAACTCATGTGCTCCATCATGAAACGACCCTGCTGAAGTGCTGCTGAGCAGAGTGACCAGAAACAGTGCAACCGTTCATCTTCTCAGCTGAGTCCTAATACAACCATGTTAATGTTTGATACTCATTTAACTCTCTTTCCTCTCTTTTACCGTGGAAGTGAAAGTGCCTTACAGAAGAGATGTCCTCCTCCTCCACGCCTCCTTCTGTCCTCCTCAACACGGGGGTTCAGATGCCCCTGCTGGGTTTGGGGACATATAAGTTGTTGGATCCAGAAGATGTTAACCGGGCTGTGGACGCGGCGCTGGCTGCTGGTTATCGGGCCTTTGACAGCGCAGCCGTCTACAGGAATGAAGCTGACTTGGGTCGAGCGCTGAAGGAGCTCCTGCCCAAACATGGCTTAACCCGAGAGGACGTGTTCATAACCAGGTGACGTATACAGGCTGATGTGTCCACCTGCAGCACAGAACTCTTAATAATCCTCCTCTGTCCCGCAGTAAGCTGGGCTCCGGGGATCAGGGGCAGCGGGCCCTGGAAGGAGCCCTCCACAGCCTGGCTCAGCTGGACCTGGGCTACATTGACCTCTACCTGATCCACTGGCCTGGCTCACGGGATCTGGAAGTGTCTGACCAGCGTAACCCAGGTAGAGAGTTCAGATTTAGTGTTTTTCCAAAATATCAAATGGAAACATAACTATGTGTGGCACGTATTTACATTTATATTACAGATAGCTGTAAGTAACTCCCCACCAGTGTTCAGTGTTTTAACAGTAAATACTCCACAGTGTAGTTTTACCTGTTGAATGGTCCTAATTAACATCTGATTGCAGGCGACAGAGCTCAGAGTTGGGCTGCGCTGGAGGAGCTGCATGCTGAGGGGAAGCTGAAGGCCATCGGAGTGTCCAACTACACACCAGCACACATGAGAGAGCTGCTGCAGAGCTGCAGAGTCCCTCCTGCAGTGTTACAGGTATAATGCCTGAGTGAAAGGACGGACGACATGTCGTGAGTATTTGAAACAGCTCATGTAGACGGTGTGTTTTTGTCCTTCAGGTGGAGTTTCATCCTCGGTTTTGCCAGACGGAGCTGAGGAGTGTGTGTGAGGAGTACAGAGTGTGTTTTCAAGCCTACTCCTCGTTGGGGAAAGGAGAGCTGGTCACTGACCCCGTGGTCATGGAAGTGGCAAAGACTTGTGAACGCACACCTGCACAGGTAAACTGTCTAATAAAGCATCTTGACTTAGTCTGCAGCACGTACGCAATATTTGATAAACAACATTTTTAACACAAGCAATCTTTTGTTTTCTTCCCCCTGCAGGTGTTGTTGCGCTGGGCTGTGCAGCAGGGCGTCCCGGTGCTCCCCAAGTCCTCAAACCCAGACAGGATCAAGGACAACTCCAGGATTTTTGACTTCACACTCAGTAACACAGACATGGACAGACTGTCAGCTCTGGACTGTGGGCAGAAGTTCTGCAGGGATGCATCAGCTGTGGTTTGATGGACTGAATATGTGGGGGGCTATCTTCAGTGTGCATGTAACATTTTGAACAAAGTATATGAAATAGAATTCGAACATTGCCATTTCCATCGTCTATGAATGTCCACAAATGTGCATTGAATAATGATTATATTTTAAAAAGCGGCTTCTGCACAGGAGAGTTGTAAAGAAATAAACAGAGAAAATACAGAATACATTATTCAGGCCGACACATCACAAGTGTTACTGCTGTGGAGAAGATACTCATTAAACATGAGATGATATCAATAATGATGTGAAGACTCGTTTGTCCTTTGAAATCACTGTTATTGTGTACAGAGAAACTGCGGCAGACCGTGAACGCCTCACGGCAGATTCGCTGAGCCCGCCTTCCGGTCTCTTGCACCTCCTCGATTGGCTAAATCTTCCCCCAATCAGCTGCGGCGGAGCAGATGTCGCTATGGTGACGGTGAAACCCGGGTAACGGTCACATGACTCGTGGCTGTCAGCTGACCACGTGCAGCAGAATGGAGCGGAGTCTCGGGACGGTTCTTCTCTGTGACTCTGTAGCCTGAGACTGGCGGCAGGTCGGTGCCATTTTATGCCCGTCGCCTAAAGAAGTCCGCTGAAGGAGCCCAGAACGTAAGAACTGTTCAGCAGCGGGGACAGTATTTAATGGCGACATTAAGATGTACCTGACGTAAGCTACGTCATGGCAGATGTCACGTTCCAGTGTGATAGCATTGATTTCATCACTGTAGTTTGTTCTGTTATATATTAACACGCTTAAATGTCCTAAAACGACGTCATGCAATGATGCTGCACGGCTTGTAGTTTGCACTACATGTGACGTTATAACGTGTTAACGCAGCCGCAGTGCAGTCAATACGTCACTCTTTGCTTCTATGACTGAATAAACAAACTGACCTTAAAGGACCACACAGCTTTATACCGTTTGTTTAAATGTGGCGGACCCTGCCACCTTTCTAACATCAAACCGTGTTCTTGGGTCCTTGTTTTCCTCTGAGAACAGCTTGTGTTTACACTTATGAGGAGATTAAATATCTCTGAGTTTGTGTTATTAACTCGATGAAGTCGCAATATGTAAGAAATACGGTTAAAAATATTCTAAGTTTCACTAGAATGATCAACAAATGAAAAGGAAGAGCAGTCTTGAAGTTATGAAGTCTGTCAAAGCACATTCAGTGCGCTAACCAGCTAGCCCCATTCCATTTCAATATGCCGCTAGCTGCACGGTTAAATGAGCTAACGAGCTAATGGCAGCTTCAGTTGGCAGCAGGTAGCAGTTACTATGATCATATGCTGCTTCCTACTTGTCCTGTGTATGAATTCAGCCGGCTGCCAATTCTTCCACCTTGCACCTTTTAATATTGTAATATAAACATTTCAGAGTATCGGTTCCAAATCTACGCAGTGCCCCTTTAATAACAAACGTTGCTCCAGTGTTAGTAGATCTTATTGACTGTTGGCCACAGACTAAAGAACACGACAGATTGAGTTTACCCAAAACTAGCAGTTAGACCGAGATGTGCTGCTGCTGCTGTTGTTACTCCGACGTCACAGTGATTTGATTTATATGTACAATATGTAATATTTGAAGGCCTCCTCAGTGTTTCGCTGTTTGCACACACAGCTAATGACGTTCATTTACCAAAACAGAGAAGCTGCTGAAAAGAATCTGCTGTTAATCTCCTCTTAACTCTCTCCTCCTTTTTTAAAAGTGTTGTGTAGTACAGAAAGTCACAACAAGGGACCAAGAAGAGGAAGTGCCTTACAGAAGAGATGTCCTCCTCCTCCTCCACGCCTCCTTCTGTCCTCCTCAACACGGGGGCTCAGATGCCCCTGCTGGGTTTGGGGACATATAAGTTGCGTGGTGCTGAACATGTCTACCGGGCTGTGGACGCGGCGCTGGCTGCTGGTTATCGGGCCTTTGACAGCGCAGCCGTCTACAGGAATGAAGCTGACTTGGGTCGAGCGCTGAAGGAGCTCCTGCCCAAACATGGCTTAACCCGAGAGGACGTGTTCATAACCAGGTGACGTATACAGGCTGATGTGTCCACCTGAAGCACAGAACTCTTAATAATCCTCCTCTGTCCCGCAGTAAGCTGGGCCCTAAGGATCAGGGGGAGCGGGCCCTGGAAGGAGCCCTCCACAGCCTGGCTCAGCTGGACCTGGGCTACATTGACCTCTACCTGATCCACTGGCCTGGCTCACAGGGTCTGCTGGTGTCAGACCAACGCAACCCAGGTAGAGAGTTCAGAATGAGTCATGCCTCGGCCAGGTGTATCAAGTGTTCCTTTAATACAAAAATACATCCAAGCTGTCTTCTCACTTTCCTCCTCCACAGTGTACCTGAGTAACAGTGATGCTGAGATGCTAATTAACATCTGATTGCAGGCAACAGGGCTCAGAGTTGGGCTGCGCTGGAGGAGCTGCATGCTGAGGGGAAGCTGAAGGCCATCGGAGTGTCCAACTACACACCAGCACACATGAGAGAGCTGCTGCAGAGCTGCAGAGTCCCTCCTGCAGTGTTACAGGTATAATGCCTGAGTGAAAGGACGGACGACATGCTAATATACACAATAGTAGAGCAATCTAATAAAACAAGTGTTTTGTTTTTCCCCTTCAGGTGGAGTTTCATCCTCGGCTGTGCCAGACGGAGCTGAGGAGTGTGTGTGAGGAGTACAGAGTGTGTTTTCAAGCCTACTCCTCTTTAGGACAAGCAGAGCTGGTCACTGACCCAGTGGTCATGGAGGTGGCAAAGACTTGTGAACGCACACCTGCACAGGTAAACTGTCTAATAAAGCATGTTGATGAATGTTTTTTTTTGGGTCCTTCTTGCAAACACTGTTCTGTGTTGCTGCAGGTGTTGTTGCGCTGGGCTGTGCAGCAGGGCGTCCCGGTGCTCCCCAAGTCCTCAAACCCAGACAGGATCAAGGACAACTCCAGGATTTTTGACTTCACACTCAGTAACACAGACATGGACAGACTGTCAGCTCTGGACTGTGGGCAGAAGTTCTGCTGGGATCCATCAGAAGTGGCCTGATGGACCACTGGCAGAGCAAACTGTCTGTCATGCTGCTTGTTGAATGCCGGCAGGACAACAGTCATGTGAAGCCATCAGAGACAGTGAGAAACTGGAGGTCAGACACAGACAGCTCAGCTCATTAAGTTCTTTGGGATGTTGGCAGGTTTTAAATACAACTACCCAGCTAATAATCTGAGGATCCAGGTGTAACACAGGCTAATATGTTGCCTGTTTATTGTGATCCACGTGCCATAATACACAGAGGCTGTTCAGACAGCACGTATAGATGTAACACTCCACCTCCTGTTTACATATCTGTCAGTGTGCCATTATATTCTGAAGCCTCATTGTGTTCTTTAATCATACTCTCATTTCAGTTGCCTATGAATTAAAACACTCACTTTAAAAAACACTCTTAAAATTATTTTATTTAGGACAGCATATACCAGAAGTTTCACAGCTGTAGAGAAAATACATTTACAAAAGTCATTAAAAAATTAAGAAGAAAAAAAAAAAGAAGGAAATATTAGAATTCAATTTTCTCCACACACGTCTACAGATTCAAGTAATATCAAGGATGGTTGCAAAACTCCAGGTGCCCAGGTAGGCTTTCCCTCTGGCGTGTGTTCACAGGTGTGTTAGTCACAAAACACGACATCTTCTGAAATATTTCACAATCGCCATTTTGTTTTTCTCACGGCCATGACAGCGAACCACGTTATTGTGCTTTTATGTGATCGTTTCTTGAGCGTGATGTGTGACAGCAAGCTGTGAAGTTTAAGGCGGTAGTTGGGAAAACACACACGGCTGGGTGTGTGATGTCACGTCACAGGTTACAGCATGTTCAAGGCAGCTCAGAACTAAATTATACTCTTATAAATTCCAGCTGGACTTTGTTCTCAACAGAGATTAAAGCATTCGTATCTGGTCCCGAGCTCTCTGCCAGTGGCCGGAACGATAAAGGTCTGCTTGGATGTAAAACAAAGAAAACCTGTTCATGTTTAACCTGTTCCCTGATCTGATATCATAACATGGCTGAACTGCTTCTTTCTTACAGCGAGTGGTTCAAATGTAACAGCATAGTCTTAATGTATTAAAAGGTGCAATATGTAAAAATTAGCCACATGTCAAATTCATACTGTAACCGTTAACTGCTGCTAACTGGAGCCGCCCATAGCTAGTTAGCTCAGTTAGCCATGTGCTAGCGGTTCGTACTCTATAATGAGGGGAGTGGTTGTTGTTTCATTACTAGCACAGGCACTTTAGACCAGGACGTGTTAGAGTAATTGGAGGAATTGTGTTGTCAGCTATAGTGTTCTTAGGGGAGAAAGTGGTGAGGGGCTAGCTGGTTAGCATGCTAACTTCAGTAGATATCTCTGCACCACAACGATAACAGAACGGTTATTTCATTACATTCTGTTGATAATTTTAGCTGGTTTTTTTAATGGCAATGATTTCTTACATGTTGCACCTTTAACTGTTTTGGGATCTTTATAGCAGATATTATTTCATTCACCTAAATGTTCCACTCAGTTCATCGTACAGAGTCAGGGTGATGCATATGTTGCCAAAATACATGGCAGACTTGAATGAATCTTTAAAAACGTGGTGCCATTCAGATTGTCCTGAACTCTCTGATTAAAAATCGCTTAGATAAAAAGCTATGAAAAAGATGGAGCACAAGCTTCAGTTTAAAGACGACACAGACTCGCCGCCTTCAGCCTGCACCACTCAACCCACCTGTCGAGAGGAAGGGGCTCAGACACAAGCAGAACAAACCTATTACCACTTTCAAGAACCACATACCGATGAACAAGTCACAGATAGCCTAATCGTATTCACCAAGCTGTGTAGAGGTGCCGATCGGAGCGCAGAATCGTTAATATGAATAGTAATAAAATTCAGATTGTGTGAAGTATGTGCCGAAAGCCTGAATACATAAATAAGATCAGCACTCCTTAACCTAAGGCTTGACAGATTAAGATCCCATTTTATTCACATCCCAATACACATTAAGGTTAATGACCCACCGTCAAAAAGTGGTTTTATAAACCCATCTAACAGTTTGTAAAAATGTACTTTGAATCCCTCCCAGCTGTTTTAAAATGTGTCTAGACTCTTTAAATCCACCGTCCGTCAGTCGTGTGTTTGGCTCCTCGTACAGCAGTTAATTCACCCCCACCCACACCTTTAATATGCACATCACATTTATCACAACAGCCATGGATTGTACACTGCCTATTGCTAGGTCGGCCAGACTTATTGAATAGCGTGGTAGCCTCATAAAATAAAACTCTGGCTGCACCACGTAGCTTTTAGCCCCGCCCCCCGCCATCTGATAAAATATCCACAAAATATTTACACATAAAAATTCCAAAGTTGTTTTTTTTTTGCTCATCCGAGGCTTTAAAGGATAGATTCATATTGATTTTTGTGCTTTTATATGTCTGTTTAATGTAATTTTGCTCAGATATAATCTAACCCTGAAGTTTTACAAAAGATAGTGTTTCTGCATGGTCAGAGATTGTCCTTGTACAAGATTGTTCCTCTTTTGCTAAATTTGAGCTACAAAGCAGTGAATGATAGTCGAGTACAGCTGTTCTGAGTCGTGGTTCTGGCTCTCAGGTAGCAGAACAGGAAGCTGGATAAAGGCCCCGGTTGAATACTCAAAACTCCCTCCTTTCCTCTGTTGCCTGCAGATTAATTTGGCACACACTTACAGTGATCTCCAGCAGCTTGTGTTGGAGCTGAGCAGGCGTCGGTTACACAGCGACTCTGTCGCCTCCTCAAGGAGACGAGGAAGGAGATTCTACCAGCATTCAAGGCGGCCGCGGGCGCTGTGATTTCAGTGCACTGATCTCTCCATCTACAGTATATTGCATAGTGCTGATGGGAGAGACGACGGAGCGCTCGCCTCTAAAATATACACTCGTGTTTCTCTGTGAGTTCTGAAGGCATCGTCTCCTCTTCGGCCCGCCGTTCCATCCGTTCTTTGGGGTTCCGAGTCTATCCTCACGCTGTTATACCCTCTCAGTGGGCTGACCAAGAACATCAACATCACAACCAACACCAATACAGAAAATTATTTAAATGTAGTTACCAATGACGTATAAAAACGACATGACTAGCCATGCCGTCGGGTTTGGATCTCTCTCTTTTTGATTATCCCTTCTCAGAGCACGTCTCATTGTTCTCGTCTCGATTGTTCTCTCGGCCTCCCCACTGCTTTTCTTCTCGTCCCAAGCGATCCCTCCGTCCGTCGAACCCTGCGTCGCTCCAGTGTTCCTCTCCCAGCCTACTCAGTGCGGTGTGTGTGGTTGTCATGGTGGTTGTTCTCTCCCTCCATCTCCTGGTGGCTGAAGAGGTAGCTCCACCAGCTCCTGGAGTGAGGCATCTGTTTGGGCGTCCCAGCGCTCTTCACCTTCCTCATCTCCTGCACCAAATACAGACGCTGTGTTAACTTAAAACTGACCAGTTATACAAGGAGAAGGTAAAATGGATTCTTCTCCTCTCCTATTAAACAAAATCACCATCGGCTTTTACAGTTCCCTTCGACCCTCGTCCTCACCCCTTTGTCCAGCAGGCTGTCGAACTCGTCGCTCATCCTTCGGAGCTGCCGGCCGTATTTCTTGGCCGCCCACAAGGCGGGGGGAGCCGACTTGGACCGCCCCCTGAACGGCGCTCCGTCGGTGGGCGTACCAGCCTCATCTTCACCCCTCGCCTGGAGCTCCACGTCCCTGGAGACAGTGGAAGCGTGGGACTCTGAGTTCAGCCTGATTCGACCTGCAGGTGAGAGTCAAAGGTGAGGCGGGTTAATGCTTCACACGAGCAACTGAGATCCACATAAGATGGAGAGAAAGGTGGGAAACAAGACTTCAAGCATGAATTAGGGCTGCATGACGGGTAAAAATATCATGTTGTGATTTTACCATTAGGATAACCTGTAACAGTCAGTCAGTGGGAACAGATGAGTTATCGCAGGTTAAACTATTAAAATTCTGATTGTGTGAATCCACATCTAACAAACATCTTTTCTTACATCTGGAAGGTTTCAACAAATTTCAGCTTCAACTTTGAACTTTGAAACCTCTGTACTGCTTTGAATAATCTCCTGACTGCAGGTTAGCTGGCTAACTCTAAAACTAGCGATGCACTCTCAGCAGAAGCCCCAGTGAGCGTCACTGTAAACCGTCTGAGAACGACCGGGTTCGACTGATGCAAAGATAAAGACGTAGTGTTGGAGAAGCGGTTTGATTCACTGACATCACAGTTTTCTCCCTTACTGTTGCCGTCTTTCTCCTCTATACTACAATCTCTTGTTGTCTCTTCTTCACTCAGTAAATATAATGTTAGTGAATAAACTCGGCAGCAGCTCGTGTTTAAAGGTGCACGTTTAGATCAGAGGATCTTCACTGACTGATATTTTATGCCTAAATAAACAAACTCTGTTTTAAGACATGAACCAACAAGCTGAGCTTAAAGGACAACACAGTTTCATACTGTTGTACTTTGTTTATATGTGGCGGACCCTGCCACCTTTCTACCTGCACAGTTTGCAGGTCTTATCCTCTGAGGACGGCTGAGTTTGAATTATTACCTCATTAATATCATAATATTACAGTTCTGTGTTTGGCTTTCTCTTCCAAACCCACATAATGGTGCTCAAACATACTTTGGCAGGTGTATCTGTGTAACGGATCTTTGCTTTCAGGTTCCCTACCTGCCATCCTGAGCTCAGGTAGGGTGAGGGTGTGGCGCTGAGACACCTGCTGCCCTTCTTCGGCTGGTGACTGGCTGTGTTCTCCTTCCTCGACCTCCTCCGAGTCGCTCTCGCTGGAAATGGTAAAGTTTGCAGCCATGGTGACATCTGAAGGGTGAGATCCAGGAAAACAGGGATACGGTTAGAAATACATTTAAAAACCACAGATCAGTGTTAATAACAGCTCCAAGTGGATCAGAACACACGTCACAGCTGGACCTGTCTGACAGAACCGGGAAACAGGCAGGAAATGACTAAAACAATGTTCCCATTAATCTCTTTGTTATGTAAAGAAGCATATTGTACAATAACAGCGTCTGTTCAGCGGCCGAGCTCCCATTTTACTGTCCACAGGCACATTATCTCATTATTCCAGACTCATAAAATGGCATCACCCATTGTACCGCCGCTCTCACACCCAGGATATCTCCCGTCCTGATCGGAGCCGGTCCAAAGGTTTCACCGTAATAACCGCGAGATAACCGACTTGTTTTGACAGTACACAGCGTGTTAAATCAGACGAAGTGCCGGTTGTGGTTCTGTGACGGAACCGGCCCGGTCAGCACACTGTCGCCTGTGTTGTTGTTGTTGACTGAAGAGGACAAAAGAAACTTCCTGGAGGGCGGAAGCGGCTTCGAGGCGACGTTCAGCTACAGAAGAGTGAGAAGAAAACGGCACCGAACATGTTTCCTTACCCGAGGTGGTTACGGTGTTCGGCCGGAGGGTGTGAGCGTGTGTTTAGTTGCCGTCATGCGGCCGCAGCTGTTGTTTTTGTGTCCGTCTCTCTGCACTGTACAGCACTTCGGCTCCTCGCGCACCCAATCGCCGCGCGTCAATGCACCGCCGCGGCGCGCTGACGTCACTGTTGCGAGCGAGGACTGGGCTGCGGCTTTGTTTGTGTCAGCGGCCCGCCGTAATGTCAGGTGTAGAGGCGCAGCGGGACTGAAGTAGGGACATTTGTGTTTTATCAGACTTTATCCATTTCTATCAGTTGCTGGGTTCAGATAATTCAAATATAACAACTTCAGTAAAGAAACCGTTTTAGAATAAAATCCTACTAACAACAATAAGCACAAAACAGTAGGCTCCTTTTTAAGCGGGAGAGTGGGGCCTTAAAAAGGTGTGTTATATACTGTTATCAGCCATATTACTGCAGTATCTCTTTACATTTATATTGCTGCTTGTATGTTTACATGTAAGCAGCATTTTAAAGGTGCATCATGTAGTGTTTCAGAATGAATTTAATCAGAAGAGAAACATGAATGAACTGATGTTTTATGATCAAACAAACTAAAAACACACAGACAGTCTTCATTTTCATAACTTAAACAAACTGAGGTAACAAACTGACCTTAAAGGGCAACACATTTCATACTGTTTTGCCTTGTTTATACGTGGCGGACCCTGCCACCTTCCTGTTCTGGGACATTATCTTCCTCTGAGAACTGCTTCTTTATTCAGTTCTGAAAAAAATAAACATCTCTGAGTTTGTATTATTACGTCATTGACAGTTAATATAAAAATGTCTTCTCCTTCACTACACAGTGTTAATGTTTAAGTTGTTGAGGTCAGGGTCAGTCTACCTTCTTTATAAAACCTAATAAAGCTTACTTTATAGGTGAAGCAGCATTAAACATTACACTCAGGCTGAGTATTACATTGTACTTGAATAAGGTATGTTACATGGTGTCCTCAGCAGATGGAGTTAGCTGTGTTAGCCCAACACGTTAGCTTACATACATGCAAGATTAACACCTGTTTGTACTTCTTCCTCAGGTCTCTAT
The DNA here is from genome assembly GCA_903131615.1 of Diplodus sargus. Taxonomy (NCBI): domain Eukaryota; kingdom Metazoa; phylum Chordata; class Actinopteri; order Spariformes; family Sparidae; genus Diplodus; species Diplodus sargus. The sequence goes on along the minus strand of CAEMYA010000149.1, from coordinate 1,712,984 downwards.
GTTCCCTCCTGGAGGGGAAGTGCACATGTCATAATAAAGGAGTTTTCAGGCTGCATGAGAAGGAAACAACATGGAGGGCAGACGCATGTTACACAACAGCTATGTGAGATTTGCTTTTGGCAGATGTGGAAACTGATAAGAAGTGAAGTGGGCGGAGCGAGAGGCGCGTACGTGTAAACACTCACATATTATAGCGTCTCTTACCTAAAGTGACTCCACGGCCCTCCAGTCAGGTAGTTTTAAAGGGGCACGACGTAGTTTCACACTCAGAATTCTAATGTTTACAATGTTAATGAGGTAATAATACAGAGAAACATGTATTTTTCCATAACTGAATAAATAAGTTGCTCTCAGAGGAAGATAAAGTCCCAGAACACTGTTTTTAGCTAGAAAGGTGGCAGGGTCCGCCACGGATAAACAAAGTAAAACAGGATGAAACTGTGTCGGCCTTTAAGGTCAGTTTGTTTATTCAGGCGTGAAAAGAGAGAGAGTCTGTTCATTTGGTTTGTTTAGACATCAAATAAATCTCTTCTCATTGAAGAATTCTTTAAGATATATGAAACACCAAACTGACACTGAATGTTTTCTCTTCTCTCACGTAGCTCGACGTCTCTTCCTTCCTCCTCCCTAAAACATGGCGGCAGTGAGAGGATGGAGGTCCTGCTGGCAGTCTGGTGTCGTACCTCCAGCCAGCAGCAGGTGGAGATGCAGGACTAACAATCGTGTTCTGGCGTTCCACCTTGTCTGGGTTCTTGCAACATCAGAAACAAAAAAAAGGAAATCCCCTGTGTTTTAACATATTTAGCAACAGGTAGGAACATGTCAGGATCACAGTTGCATTATGAAATCTACACTGATGGAAAAAAACTGTTTCTCATTTCCTGAAAAAATGTTAATGCAGAAAAGGACACGTGAGAAACGTCCTCATCTCTTACTGTCTGAACAGGAAAATCACAACAGAGCCGTGCCATATATATATATACATATATATATATATATATATATATATATATATATACACACACTCTACTGAGCGTCGCTTTACTTTGCTCTCTTGCACTCTCCCCACATCAACAGGCGAGTCAACCGTGTAATTATCTACCATTTATATCTCGGGCGGCCTCCTTCCTCCTCTCCTCCTCTTCGTCGCCTCCTCTCTGCCCTCTCCTGCATTACAGCCTCTCCTCCAGTCAGTAAGTGACACTTGAGTAGGATGAGCAAACTGTTTCTGTGTCGGGGATTCGAGGCGCTGTGTTGGACGCAGCGTCTCCTAATTCAGTGTATCAAACAGAACTAAAGCTGAGACAAACAGTCGGCTGCTCGTCCTCGTCCTCGTCCTCGTCCTCGTCCCCCTCCTCGTCCCAGTCCTCGTCCTCGTCCTCGTCCTCGTCCCTGTCCTCGTCCCCACCCCCC
>CAEMYA010000149.1:1601915-1621375 GCA_903131615.1 Diplodus sargus | reverse complement strand
CCTCCCCTCTCCTCCTCCTCCTCCTCTTCCTCCTCTCTCCTCCTCTCCTCCTCTTCCTCCTCCTCCTCCTCCTCTTCCTCCTCTCTCCTCCTCTCCTCCTCTTCCTCCTCCTGCTCTCCTGGTTTCCCTTCGTCTCTTCGTGCTTCTGTCCTGTTAAAACTGGAGCTGATGTATAATTGAAAGCTGTTAAAAGCGTTTGCAGTCGGGGAGGCGAGCAGAACCGACAGCCGCAACGTTTCAACAACATTCTCTGCAACGCAGCAGCGACGTCGGGAGAGCGGGGCGGCCATTATGCACCTTGGCCATCGCCATGGTAACGGCCTGATGACAGCTCCACGCTGCAGCGCTGTCAGGACTCACAATGATCTCTGTGTCGGGTTTTATAAATATACTGCTGGAGCGTTCCTGAAGTTTCATCCTCCAGGAAAAAGCTTCCACACTGCAGGAAGCCAGACTTTGTTTTAGCTCAGGTGATACAGAAGCTGTGAAACCGGGTCCTCAGTTTAGACCCAGCTTTCACACCAGAACAGCTGCCTGTGGTTCTGTCTGTTGCTCTGCCTGTTGCTCTGTCTGTGGTTCTGTCTGTGAGTTCTATTCTCAGAAACAGGCTGTCAGCGCTCAGGTGAAGTTCTCACGTCGTCCAGCACTGAGCCGAGAATGCAAAATGGCCGACGAGGCCAGCGGTTACACAAAGTATGACGTAAAGTCAGAGTGTCCGGTCCGACCCGCGACCCGTGATGAGTGAGCCGCATCAAATACAACTCTCGGCTGACTCACAGACTCAGGCGCTCTCGTGAGGTCGGGAGATTCCCTTCAGAGGTGAACTGTGACCCAGAATCCTTCAGTGGTGTCAGGACTCTGTTGTCACGTCTGTAACGGAGGTCAAACTGCCGTCAGACGTACGTGAGCGCGTCTCAGAGGAGGAAGTCATGATCCCAGAACCTTCAGCTGAGCCTCCAGTCCCACATCATATTTTATGTGCTATATTAATGAGGTAATAATACAACTCAGAAATATTACGTTACTCCATAACTGAACAAACAAGCTGCTCAGAGGAAAATCAGGTCCCAGAACAGTTTGTGGAGGTGGAGAGGTGGCGGGGTCCGCCACATGTCAACAGAGTAAAACAGGGTGAAGTTGTGTTTGTTTGTTGAGTCATGAACACAAAGATTCATTCATCATGTCTATCAGTCCATGAGGATCTTTGTCCTCTGATTCTTCCCAGAAAACTACATATTGCTCCTTTAATATGCAAACTAGACAAAGTGTGTCAGTAAAGTGTTTACGTGACGTACACAGCTGACATACAGAGGCTCTTCCCTCGTTTTGGGCCACTTTGCATATTTCCTTTAAATGTTTAATGTCTGTCGTCCCGCGGCTTCGTTTCTTCTTCTCTTGCTCGCTGTTATAAACTGTAAAGTGGCGTCTCCGGCTCAGAGATCCTCTCTGAGAAACACAGCACGCGCTGCGAGGGAGCGAGAGGTGGAGCTGCGTTCAGCGTCACGGAGGACATTTCCTCCTCCGCTGTGTGACGAATGTGTTTGTTAAAATGACAGATCTGTGCAGATCGCAGTGTGCTGGCTGTCAGCGGCTGGAGGCAGCGACGGCCCCGTGCAGCATCATCACCACGGCACCAGCAGGGGGGCACTTAAGTTCACCTGCATTTTGTTTCTAACACTTAGCAATTACTGCGCGCTCTAAAAACTTCCAGGTGACATCTGCGAGCAAGATGGAGCCCCGTGAAAACACAGAGAGCTGCTGCTGCATCAACTGAGCAGAGAGCCGAGCTGCCGTCCTCAGCGCTCAGCAGCCGGGCGGCTCAGAGTTTTATTATCTGACGTCCGGTCAGTCGCTCTCCGGCTGCTGATGCTGGATGTTGTTAGAAATGTTCAGGGTGATTTAAGCACGCAGCTCAACGTAAAACAGAACAACAGTCTGTCGTTTTACACATTCTGATATTAGAATGTGAGATAATCTTTGACTTTGGGCGACTACAGCATCTTCTTCAAGGTTATATATAGATTGTGGTCTTGGTAAATAATATATACAGTATAAACAAGCTCGTTCCCGCCTGCAGATCCAGTGTTCAGTCACACATCAAACACGATCTCCTGCAGCGGTCGTTAATAACTCGTACTCACTGCAAATACATGCAAATGAAGCATGTGTGGATGAGAGCCGAGCTGGAGCGGAGCTGCAGGGGATAAATGATGATCAGGGGAAATATGGAGCTGTGTTTACGCTCATGCCAGTGTGTGTGTGTGTGTGTGTGTGTGTGTGTGTGTGTGTGTCTGCTCGCTCTACTTCTGACCCAATCAGAGAGGTCGCAGCGCTCACATGCCTTCTCAGCTGAGTCCGTCCTTCATGTGGGCGACGGGATCAAGAAATCGCAGCCCTGTTTCTCCTCCTTCCTCCTCTGTCTTGATTTTGTCTCGCCATCTTCCTCTTCTTCGTCTGTTTCTTTGTCTCATCTTCCACCCTTCATTTCTCTTCTTCTGTCATTCTGTCCGTCCATCTTCCTTCATAGTTTTACACTTTGTTCTCCTCTTCCGTCCTCTCTTCTGTCCCTTGTTTCAGTTCTACTCTCGAGGGGAAAACAGTGTAGTAGCTCCTCCGGATTATAGCACAGTGTGTGTGTGTGTGTGTGTGTGTGTGTGTGTCTGTGTGTGTGTTAATGTATGCGTGATGTAATTTGTGACATGACTTAATCCTGCACGACTTGATGCAGTTGGGAGGCATCATCATGCACATATGTGACTGATCTGAAGACAGACTTAAGCATGTACAGTATATGAGGTGTATAAGGGCTGAGTGTGTGTGTGTGTGTGTGTGTGTGTGTGTGTGTGTGTGTGTGTGTGTGTGTGGTGGGGGTTGATACTCTTCTTCATGTCTTTCTGGTTTCAGGGTTTCCATGCCAACCATACATCCTCCATACTGCCCATCAGTGTTTCAGATTCCAACACCCTTCCTCCATCCATCGTCTTCTTCTTCTTCTTCTTCTTCATCTTCTTCTTCTTCTTCTTCTTATTCATCTTCTCCATCTTCTTCTTCTTTGACTTCGACATGTTGGAATGTAAAAAGGGATTCACAGCAGGATTGCTGTGTTCCACCACCCAGCAGAAGCCTCTGATGCAGCAGTTGAATTATAGTTTCATTTACAGCTCTGTGCATTGATTGGACGGCGCCGTGGCTACATGTGCTGGACGGGTCGTCCATTAGCGAGTCACGTGTTTTAAATTGCATGTACAGTGGAGTGAAAACAGAAGCAGAGATCCTTGCAGGTACAATATGAACATGTCTGTGTTCTTAGTTTCGCCTTCTTTCTCTTAACGTCTGTAATGTTGTGCTGCCTTCTCACCTCCTAATGATTGTCTGAGTCGATCAGTCCAGTTTTGTTTTTTAACCCGAGTTTACCCAGCAGCCCTGTGAACAGCCACAGATCAGATCCTGAGACACGCTCGCCTCACAGTTTCAGAGCTGTGCCGTGCAGAAAGGTGACGGTTCAGTTTCATGTGGACTCATGTGGACTCATGTGGACTGAGAGGTCAGAGTGTCGGGAAACAAACCTTTTCCTGTGAGAACCGTTAGTCCGACAGCCAGACGGAGTCGTGTGTTATTCCAAGTGTCGCCGGGTCACTTATGTCCAGACTGTGTCTGATTTCCCTCGTGAGCCCCAGAGATCTTTTCTTTTCCTACAGTGTCTTTGCCCTCTCTTCACACCTCGCTCTCTCCTCCTTCCTCTTCTTCTTCCTCCATCCTTCCTCCTCTCCCGTCTTCTTCTCTCCCCAGACCTCAAATCATCTCCTGAAACATCCATCTCTTCGTCCCACTCGCTCACCAGAGATGCAGCTTTATTAGTCACACAGCTGGAGACCACTTCACACCAGTGTGTGTGTGTGTGTGTGTGTGTGTGTGTGTGTGTGTGTGTGTGTGTGTGTGTGTGAGTTTCATGATGTCATTAAGAGGTAATATCTCTCTCTGAAGAGCTTCTTATCTCCCGGCTCTCCCTCAAAGTGTTTGTGTTGCCTCCACTCGGATGAAGAAGAGCCGGACGAAGGTTTCCGACCTGCTGCTGCAGAAGTGTGTGTGTGTGTGTGTGTGTGTGTGTGTGTGTGTGTGTGTGTGTGTGTGTGTGCGACAGCGACAGACGGATTCAGACCGATGTGCATCATTTGATCGCTGCACATTTTCTCCTTCCTGCACTTTCTTCTATTTTTAAACACTAAGAAGCGTCACTCAGAAGTCCAGCATGACAGCAGATATATCATATATATATATATATATTTATATATCTTTATATAAATATATATATTATATCATCTGTTTGATAGTGTGGAGCTGCATCCACACTTTGACATGTTGTTGTCAGATGATCAGCGTCACAGTTAAAACACATGAAGTTCCAGCTGAAGCTGTTTAGCTGTTTAGCGCCCGGCTGCAGTGAGCAGTTCACAGTCTGCGGTCGAGGTGAAGTCTGAACTGGTGCCTCTGCTGTCCTGACGCTGGTCAGGAGTTCGTTCTGAGGCTCCAGAACAAAGAAGAGTCGTGACTTCACTGAGCCGGCTTTGTTTGCTCTCAGCGATGGCGGTACCAGCCGGCCCGCTGATGAGAGCAGTGATGTGGTCTGACCCGTGTTTGGAGGTGGACGGGTGCAGTTCTGTTGACGGCCTTGAAGACCAGCACCATCGTCTGGATATTATTAGGCGATATGTTATTATCAGTATTTAGAGCTACAGACTGAAACACAGAGTCAAACTGCTGTAGCTGCCCCGGCTGATAATCGTCTGCAGAATGTGAAAACATCACAGTTCTGACCCGGTGTCAGAGACTCATGTGTAATGTTGGCATGATATCTTTTAAAGTTAGCATGCTAACCAGCTAGCCCCTATAATCAGCTGATACGACTGCTAGAGTGAAGCTCTGTTGAAGACGCGTCCTCCTCCTCATCTCTCCATCGTTCTCACTTTCCCTAAAGAAAGCGTGGAGCTTTGCAGCTGGCATTGTTGTTGAGTTTTACTCTGTTCCAACTATAAACTTTTTATGATCTCACTTTGACTCTGAGCTGGCGTGTTTGAGGTGGACAGATTTAGAGCTTCTGCCTGAAGCTGAGACGGTAAAACTAAAGTGTGCGTGTAAATCAGCCTCACTTAGGAAAATGAGTTGTTTGCTGCCGTCGTCCTCTTCAGATGCTCCCTCTCTCTCTCTCTTTCTCTCTCTCCCTCTCTCTTTCTCTTTCTCTTTCTCTCTCTCTTTCTCTTTCTCTCTTTCTTTCTCTCTCTCTCTCTTTCTCTTTCTCTCTCTTTCTTTCTCTCCAGCGGCTGTAAATCAAAAGTAGAAACTCAGCCAGGAGGAAATGGAAGGCGGTGGAGACAGCAGTATAAAAGTCTGTGTGCATTAACTAATGCAGCAACGTCTCAGCTAATCAAATCACTCCATCATTCACTTCTAGAGGAAACGTTGGAGCCACATGCAAACACACACACCTGATTTACAGCCGGCTCGGTTCTGTTGGGCCTGTTCCAATCAACACCACACTCCTGTCCACCCTGTCTGCACTCGGCCTCTTCCTCAGTCTATTTCTGGCGGTTCTGTGCTCAGTGAACAGAGTATCTGTGTGTCAGTCCGCTGACAGACTGGAGCTCCGAGACCTGACGGAGGAAAAGTCTGGGGAGCAGGTGTCAGAAAGTAACAAGGTAGAAATACAGAGAGGAGACGAGACGGGGAGAGCCGAGTGAGGAGTCCAGTAATAAACTGCATTTACGATTATATCCTGACGAGTTTACAGCCCGCGTGTTTCCCCCGCGACCGTGATGACGTTTGTCAGTCGGTTGTTGTTTGGATCGCTGGAGCAGCTTCCAGAATAATAAGTAGGTTTCATGAGCACAGTTTTGTCTTTGTCTTGTGTTTGATTGGGAACTCGTCTCCATTCTGGCTGCTGAGCTTATTAATACTGCAGATCCACAGATTGGATCCTGCCCAGCAGAGGAGGGAAACAAACAGTCTGGATCTCTCAGGACGAGCTTGGCAAAGTTTAGTTGCAGAGCGTCAAACAGCGACGCCTGCAGCTCCGGGTGAACGTAGCTGTGCGTCTGAGTGATTCAGTTTGTCAGGCTCGGGGGGAACAACCAGACAACATGCCCACCGATGGGCCACTTGAGTTGGAACGAGGTCATTCTGCACATTTGAACAAAACAAACAGTCCACAGTCGTCCAGCAGCTCTGTGAGGCCGGACCTGTAAACCTGCTGTGACATCACCTGTTGGTTTGTGGACTACCGCTCACGGTTTGACATTGTGGTCGTCACCATCTTGTTTCTCGGAGCCAGAAAATACAAGAGAGTGAAACTGGGAAGGACACGTGTTAGTACACCTCACTTCTGATTGGACCTGACAGAGAACCTTTATATGGAAGTTCAGCTTCTTCCATATTTCATCCAGCGTGCTAACACGCTCAGAACGATGATGCCAACATGCTCATAACGACGATGCTAACATGCTCAGAACGACGATGCTAACACACTCAGAACGACGATGCTAACACGCTCAGAACGACGATGCTAACACGCTCAGAACGACGATGCTAACACGCTCAGAACGACGATGCTAACATGCTCATAACGACGATGCTAGCACCTGTAGCCACAAATATCAGCCTCATGGTGGCACTAGATTTAGGATTTATCAATCAATTTCTGTACAAAATTTGCTAGCAATCAATCCAGCAGCTGTTGAGATGTTTGACTGTGTTCAGTTTTGTTGCTGTGTGTGATGTGAAGTGTCCTTTTTGTAGCGTCAAATAAACTCACCTGTTGAATTCATACTCCAGCAAATAGGGGGCAGCATGTCACCAGAGTAACCGCTAACTGCTGCTTACTGTAGCTGCCGTTAGCTAGTAGCAGCTAGCGCTTGTTCTGGCTGACTCTGCCTGGATGTGGAGCCGGAGCACCGGGTCAGTCTGAGCGTTGTTGACTAGCTCGCTAGCAGGTTAGCATGCTAACTTCAACCTCTGCAACTGGAAACGCTGATGTCCTCGACATGGTGTCTGTAAATGTTATTTCCTCTGTTCTGAATGTTTTAACATGAATTAATCAACATTCCTACATATTGTGCCTTTAACTAACATACCTGGCAGCTGAAGCCAGACTGTCTTAAATCGCTTTACGTCCACACGAGCACACAAACACTCCATGTTAACTGAGCTGAGCAGGTCTAATGTTTATATGCATTATGTCAGGTTCACATGCAGAACCAGACACTGATGATGGACTGAAGCCTGCTGTGACCGTGAGCAGAATGAGCTGTTTATAGAATGAATGGATGGATGAATTACTAATGAAGAGAGAGAAAGAAGAAGAATGTTTGTGTGAGTACAGAAAGAAAGAAGAGTTAAAGACGGCCGTAAGAGAAGAGACGGAGCTGAGAGAGGACACAGATGGGAGCGCTGCTACAGCCAGCGCCAACTCTGAATAATGAAGCACTTCAGTCAGTGTGTGTGTGTGTGTGTGTGTGTGTGTGTGTGTGTGTGTGTGTCTGCGTGTGTGTGTGTGTGTGTGGTGTGTGTGTGTGTGTGTGTGGGTTGTCAGCAGGTGTAAATAGGCTAAATTAATGCATGCATATGTTCATGAACGCCCGGCGTGTTTACCAGGAGTGTGTTTTCATGCACGTCGCTGTTGTGTACGTGACGCTGAGGTGTTTGAGTGTTTGCGTGTTTGCGTGTTTGTGTGTTTGCGTGTTTGCGTGTTTGCGTGCAGCTTCAATATGACTAGTGGAAGATGAGTGCATGCGGGGGCGGCCGGCTGTCTGTTCATACAAACCACAATCTGTGTAATGTGCATGATGTGCAACATGACAGCCAGTGTGTGTGTGTGTGTGTGTGCGTGCGCGCGTGCGGCCCTTATCATTGTAGATTATAGGATTTGTCTTTGGCTGCGTATGCAGCTGCACACGAGTGAACTCCCTCAGTGTGTGTTGAGTCGTAACCCTTCACAGCTCAGTGGCGTCCATGCATTACTCATCTCCTCTTCCAGCCTCTTCCAGCCTCTTTCTGCCTCTTCCAGCCTCTTTCTGCCTCTTTCTGTCTCTTTCTTCTTTTCTCCTCCTTCCTTCTCCTCCACGCTCAGAGTCTCTGTTTCCTCCCCCGACCTGCTGCTCCTCGGTGCCTCCCTGTGTACTGTTACCTCCGTCTTCCGTCCTCCAGTTCCCTGCCAGTCTCCAGCTGACAGTTAGCTGAGCCGTCCCCTTAGTTACCGTTGCTGCACTTGTCAGTCTTCCTATTCGAACACTCTCATGCAGTTTACAGTGATTAAGATGGCAGGTTTGTTATAGAAAGTCTTTGGAACAATGGCTCCTTTGTTGTAGAGGAAATTGGACAACAGCAGCTGCTAATTTCTAGCTAACAACGACTAAAATGAGAACTGGCACTGGGCTTTATCACGCAGCTAATTTAGCTAACGTTGCCTCAAAGTGTTGGCCAGAAGCCTTTGACTGAGTTATTAGCTGCACGTGAAGCCAATGCAAGAGTTCCTTAAGTCTGCTTTATATCTAATTGCCAGCAGGGGGCGACTCCACTGGTTGCAAACATAATTACTTTGAAGCTAATGAGAAAATGATCCTTCTTCTCTCTTGATTTGTTACCTCAGGAAACAGTTTCCTAATGAATTCACGGTCTCAGTGCTTCTTTCAAGTCTTCTACAATACAGTGTGGCTCATTCTGTAAGTTGTGGTCAAATTTAACCTAAATGAACGATGTAGCAGAGAATGCTGGTGTGGCTGCCGTGTGACGGACAGCTACCACAGTGCCGGTTACATGTAAATCTCTCTGGTCCGTTTACAATCAGGCTGTTACAGATGACTGGAAACCTGTTTTCCTCTCTTGTTTCACTTCTGACCAAACAACGTCTCCACATCGTCTCCAGCTCTGTGAGTCGAGCGCTCGGCCTGTCGCGATGCTGGAAATAGCAACTCCAGCCAGTTTCATCGGCTGCTGCCGTGACAGTGAGAACAACACTTCTGCTCACCTCCATCACTCGTTCACAGCGCTCTCCTCCTCCAGATTCTCTCTGCTGATCCGAAGCCTGTTTGTGGTGGCAGAGTCAACATGGCTGACAGTGAAGCATACGATGACACAACCAGGTGGAAGTGAGCGCTCTCTCCCTCGCTGCCTGTCACGTACAGACGGAGTGTCCAGATAAAGATGATATATTCTGGTGACTCCGACCAGAACCTGATGTGCTCTCCATTCCTGATGTTCTACACTCAGTATGGAGTTTCTCACTTTGAGGTTTAATTCTTTCATTCAGACATAATCTGCCAAAAGATGCATTCCAACAACATTGATTACAGCAGTGAAACACTTTCAGTGTTATTGTTCGCTAAAGGGAAGGAAGTGCGATGATTCCTCCGCCTTTGTGTTTCGGGAGGTGAACCAAGTGCAGCATGTTGACTCTGAACATGAGGGTTCACATCCTGCATGTGTTTGAGTCGGACCGTAAAAGCACTCTGGCTTCAGTGAAACTAAGATCCCGGCTTGTGTTAAATGTTAATGAGGAAACAGTGTTTCTAGTGCTGCAAGTCACTTTTTATTTCATTATTCAACTAACACCAGAATCTTTACCTCAGTTTAGATTAAGTGCTTTGACAGTGTGAACATCACCATGAAATAACATTGTGGTTGATTCTGTCGGGCAAATCCTTTGTTTACGTTTCTAATATTCCTCGTCAGAAGTAAGTCGGACTGTGACGATGAAGAACATCTGTTATATAACGCTCTCTCCAAAAGCTGAAAACTGTATCAATTTGTCTCAATTTATTAGTTTTTAATGCAAGAAATCATGATTAGAAATCACTTGTGTTACAGTTTCATATGAAGAGCATTCTTAAAGGTGCACTGTGTGTGACGAAACATCTGTTTTGACATTATTCTGTCTCTGGATTACGTTACGTGGATTTATATTGAAGCTAGCATGCTAACCAGCTAGCCCCTAGTCACATTCTACCTCAACAGGTGATAGTTTGATAGTAAACAACAGCTACAACTCTGCGGCGCTCCAAGATCCTGGTCCGAGTCAGCTAATACAACTGCTAGCTGAACGAGTAACTGAGCCTAGCTAAAGGTGGCTATAGTTAGCAGCAGTTAGCAGTTACTCTCGTGATATGCTGGACAATTCTTACATACTGCACCTTAATGTGGTTCTGTTGAGTCCATACTCGAGACAGACGCGGGCAGTGTATCACCAGCTGCTGTTAGCTTGTAAGCTACTAGCGGTCGTATGAACTGACTCAGGGCAGCGAGTGTTGGGGATGTTCACCATCAGACTGTCACCTCCTGAGAGACAAAGTGGCTAGGGGCTAGCTGGTTAGCATGCTAACTTCAGTGGGATTCTTTTACATAACGTCAAACAGTTTTGTCTTCAGTCAGTCACACTGTGTCCATGATGTTTGATTCTTACATGTTGCACCTTTAAAGCCGAGGACAGTTGTGATTAATGAGCTGTCCACTGTTTGCTCACTACATAAGTACAGTGACAGATCTGAGAACAGTGTCGTCTCTCCAGTCACTTCTCACATCTTCACAACTTGTTTTCTGTCTGTTAGCGTCTCAACTCTCTGCAGTGCATTTTCTCCTGGAACTCTTATTGAAAGAGTCCGAGCTGCTCACTGCATCACTGCACTGTCAGCTGCAGAAACATGTTATCAGGCCCTGACAGGAAGTGAAGAGCTTCATATAATAATAATAACAACAATAATAATAATAATATATAAAGTCCCAAACGAGCAGCTCCAGCTGGACTTTGACCTTCATATCTGCAGAAGCTCCTCATCTTTTTATACCAGACAAAACAGAGGAGTGCAAATGTAATTATGTTGAGTTTTTGGGGGGCTGTATCTCATTTGTTACTTCAGGTTAGCTAATAGCACAGTTTTGATATCAATCAGGATCAGCCAGCAGCAGAGACGGCCTGGTGTCTGATTACAGCCCGACGCTGAGACCTTCACAGTTTTAATGGACTCCTAAACGCTCTCTCTCGTTACGAGGGAAAAGGTTAATTATGTGGAATTCCCTCGCCGAGGCTCATCTCTCTCTCTCTCTCTCTGTGCTTTAAACAGGAAGATCATCGAGGTGAAGATTATCGACGACGAGGAGTATGAGAAGAACAAGGCCTTCACCATCGAGCTGGGAGAGCCGGTCCTGCTGGAGATCGGGCAGAAACACGGTGGGTGTCTCGGTGTGTTTGTGTGTCTGAATCTTTACTCGGATGACTCTCAGGAATCCTGCTCTCTGCAAACAGGGCGAGACCGCCATTGATTGCCTGAAATCTTCAATCCAAACTCAGATTAACTTGAAGGACATTTAACTTTGAAATCAGGATGAAGGATGTTAAACCTCGCGGGTCTTCAGCTGTGAGCTGCTTCCTCATCACATCACGTCAGATCACACAGGGAAACAGAATGATCACAGCAGTGTTTGACTGCCGTGTACATTCATATAAACGGTATATAAATAGACATTAAGCTTCTATTTTTGTGTCTGCGCTCTGTAAACGAGCTGGAGGAACTTTTATTTCACTTCTTTAAGACACGTGTGGTGTGTAAAGTAACCAAAAGTCAAATAAATGTGACTTTGGTAAAAGTGAAAGTCTCCAATACAAACAGCACTCAGACGTACATGATATTAACTTCACTGAGGTATCAAAAGTACGAGTAGAAGTAATGATTCATATATTTACATGTATGTAAACATCAATGTTATCAGTATATCATTAGATCTGATATTCAGCATCTTTGTGATTATTGGAATCAATGTTGTGTGTTTTTATCAGATTGCTGATAGAATAATGTAAAAGTGTTCACCTGTAATCTACAAAGTAACTATTAACTAAAGTTATCAGATGAATGTAGTCGAGTTAAAGTACAATCTGTGCCTCTAAAATGTGAAGTGGAAATATAAAGCAGCAGAAAAGAGAAAGTGTTTATTATTCCAGTCATGAAAATACAAACCTGCCACTGACTGACACACCTGATACAGTAGTTGGTGGAATGCACCTTTAAAGTTGATTCGCGACCAACCAGTAGACAAAGAGGAGGAGAAGAAGAAGAAGAAGAAGAAGAAGAAGAAGAAGAAGAAGAAGAAGAAGAAGAAGCAGCAGCTGCTCCTCAGAAGACGACAGCATGATTGTAATTTTTAATACTTGTTCACAAAGTCTGCGGGCCAGAAATCTGATTAGCTGCAGATATTAAAATGTCAGATTAGTGCTCATCTTTCTGGTACCGGCCCGGTCCAGAGAACGAGCCACCATCAGTCACCAAAATAAACCTGTTCTGTGTCTCTGGTGTTTAGTGCTAATCAGGAGACAGTAGCACTGCAGCAGCAGCGCCGGGCGAACATGCTGCTCTCTGACAAACACCTGCTGCAGGACGGGTCCAACATTCTGTATGTCAGTCAGCCCGGCATGTTTCAGTACCGGGCCATGGAACTGGGTTTATCACACACACACACACAGGTGGGGGAGGAGGATGTTTCAGGGGGGAAATATAAATTCATATCTGTAATGACACGGAGAGCTGAATCTCCTGGATTTCCCATGTGACACATCAGCGTTTGAATATTAGCATTTACATCACACATTTCTTACAGTGGTGACGCAGCTGTACAGTGAAATCTATGAAGAAGTGACATGATGCATGGTGTGAGTTCAGAACCTGCAAGCATCAACACCGGCGGTACCAGGTCCATTAAAACACAGCGAGGCCTGGTGAGCAGAGCTGCAGTCAGACGATGATGATAAAGTGATCTGAGTGTAAATAATGTCTGAGGATGTTTGAAGCTGCGAACAGTCTGAAGTCGGTCTGAGGGAAGAATGATCTCATGAGTTCCTCGTTCAGTGTATTTATATTTAGTTTGAAGAGGTTCTGACTGGTTCTGGTCGGACACAGCATGAAATAGTTAAAGTACAGACTTTACAGAGCGTCACAGAGACACAGGACCGGATCAGGACGCGTTTAAAAAGTGAAACAGTCTTAAAGATACATCAGTTCTGTCTGTACGTCATGTTTGAGGGGTGAACCAGAACAAAGGTCCTGGAGTACTGTAGCAGCCCACAGGGAACTTCATCCAGCAGCACCTCCACAGGTGTCCTCCATCCGAGTCCAGATCCAGATGTTCTGACTCAGTGTTGCTCATACAGCCACCAGAACCAAAACACAATGAGCTGCTTTAAGTTGAAATACAAATGATGTGTTATTTCATTGTGAAGGCAGCAGCTCGGCTCTGTGATGAGGTTCTGACCCAGGTCCAGTCGGGATTATAAGAACCTTCAGATAATCTGAGAAGTGTTCAGTCAGTGAAGCCTCCGAGCGGCACCACAGCTCCAGACTACAGCAGGAGGACTGCAGCTGTTTTTAAAATAAGTCAGGAGGCAAAGAAAAGAACAACAGAGTACCAGTGAAGCATTCTCACATTAGTTCTGCTGCAGCGGTTCAGCCCGACAGCTGAGATCTTTGTTCATGGATCAAAGAGCACGTCGTTACATAATGCTGAGGCCCGACACTGACCTGAGACCAGCTTCCTCAGCAGGAGCACAGAACGACCCAGGACCTTTCACTGGTTTCTATCCTGGTACTGTAGAACCCGAGCACAGTGACACCAGCGCTGACCCGTTTCATCCCTCTGGTCTCCAGGTGACTCCAACGAGAACAAGCCGGTGGTGGGAGCGGAGGACGAGGAGGTGGCCAAGATGGGCTGTCCCAGCCTGGGCGAGCACACGCAGGTGGAGGTGGTCATCGAGGAGTCCTACGAGTTCAAGGTGAGTGTGTCCGTGTACCTGAGGAGGTCCAGGACCAATCAGCAGCCAGCCAGGTCCATTCAGAGTCCCGTTGAAATGACGATAACCAGTCAGCTAAAAAGACGAGTCAGATAAGTTGAAACTCTAAATGCAGACGTGACGTGACGGACTTGCAGTGAGCGACAGCTGCTCCAGTTCACAGGATGGATTATTCATGTCGTTAGCGTGTAACGGACTCTAACGAGCCGCTCGGCGTTCTGACAGCAGACAGCACATCATTTATTCACAGCGAGCTGTCGTCTCGCTTTGGGACAGAACCGGCTGTAAAGGAGGAGAACAAGGTTCTGCCGGGTCGCTCATCCAGCAAATTACAAAACAAATTGGCTTCGTCATCTAGTAAATATTGGATAATAAAATGTGATGGGTTAGTAATTCAGCGGTAGATAATCAGATTTCTCTTCAGCTTTCATTGTGTGTCACTTCATGTTCACTCCATCGTTTCCAGGAGTTTCCTGTCTGATCTGTGACTGTTTGCGATCTCAGTGTTTGTCTGTCGCACAGAAACATTCGCTCATTTGTCCATTTGTGTCCATCTGAATGCGTGTGTGTGTGTGTGTGCGTGTGTGTGTGCGTGCAGAGAGCAGTTAACGAGCTGATCTGGAGAGCTAACGAGGTTATCTGTCTTTCTCTCTCTTCACTCTGCATGCAGCTCTGTCCTTCCATCTCCTGCAGCACAACACTGACTTCTGAAGTCTGTCAGTCATTAATTGTCGCCTCGTGCTGGAACTGATTTCTGTCAGTGGTAACGACGCTGACACGCGGTACACTGTGTGTTTAGGTGGTAGATGGTGCAGGTTCTGTCCTGTCAGAACCCGTCAGCTGGGTTCTGATGATGACTGCTGCTCTGTCTGCACCGACATCCTTTATCATCATATGTTTTAAACACAAAGCTGCAGGTTTTCCTCGATTTCACAACCAGTGTCAGTTTCAGTTTCACACCACAGAGTTAATTATCAGATCGAGTCGTGAACGAACAGCGTCGCTACAGTACGCAGCTGATTATCAGCTTAGAGGGCACTTTCTCTTTCCTCTGTGGCTGCCAGTGATTTAACAACCTGAGGGTTTTCTCTTTCCTGCCTGGTGTGTGTGTGTGTGCATGTTTACCTTTGTGTGTGTGTGTGTGTGTGACGTGTGTGTGTGTGTGTGTGCAGAGTACGGTAGATAAGTTAATCAAGAAGACAAACCTGGCCTTGGTGGTGGGAAGCAGCAGCTGGAGGGAGCAGTTTGTCAACGCCGTTACTGTCAGTGCAGGTGAGACACATGCACACACACACACACACACACACACACACACACACCATTTTGATTTATGAGCAGCGGTTTTGGTTGACATGTTTCTTGACTTTATTTTGAAAAGATGACAGTAGAAATATTCCTTTTCCTTAAAACATTTTCTTGCGGTCACAGGAGCGATGATGAACATGTGGTCAGTGGTTCTGTTTGTACCGTAGTTTGTCACCATGTTAGAGCTGGTGGAACAACGGGCCTCGGATCAGTGGGAGATGGTTCTTAGAACAACTGGCTGTTGGACTAATGGGTTTGTGTTCCAACGGGACATTTTCTTGGACAATTGGTTGTTCAGAACAATGAAACGACGGCCTGGTACCATCGGACCATCAACACTTTGTTCAGAGCTACAAGCAGCCGGGCTTTGTGTCTGTAGCTCCAGTAATCCAGCTGGTTTTAGCTCTGTGCTACAGACAAACATGGAGGTGGTACCAGTGTTCTGAAGGAAAGGTCGGGTTATGCAGTTTGTACAAAGTGCTGTCTGACCTCATGTGTGCACAGCTGTTCTGAATGAAGGCGCGCTGTTGTTCCAACATGGCGTCATGGCGTGCACCTTCATCCTTCTTCTAACTATCTCTCTCCTCTGGACCTGAAGGAGACGACGACGAGGAGGAGAGCGGCGAGGAGCGGCTGCCGTCCTGCTTCGACTACATCATGCACTTCCTCACCGTGTTCTGGAAGGTTCTGTTCGCCTTCGTCCCGCCCACGGAGTACTGGAACGGCTGGGCCTGCTTCATCGTCTCCATATCGCTCATCGGCGTGCTGACGGCGGTCACCGGCGATCTGGCGTCACACTTTGGCTGCACGATAGGACTGAAGGACTCGGTGACGGCCGTGGTGTTCGTGGCTCTGGGAACATCTGTGCCAGGTGAGTGTCAGCGCCTTGATTCAACCTGTCAGCCGGAGAAAAGAGCAATAAAAGGTGAAATAAGATGCACATTGTCCCCAATTCCAGACAAGACAGGCAAACAAATGTCACCAGGAGCCCTCAGAGAGCCGGCCGGGAGTCTGAAGTGGACCGGGCCGGTCTCCACATTGTCCCGGGCTTTAACTCAATTCCCTCCCTCATTCCTCTCGTCAGCCGTTTTATTGTCGCCTCTCCGGATGATTTATAGGAACGGCTGCTGCGCTTCTCTTCCAGGCGGCAGCTGTGATGGCTGTGAAGTGATCAGTTCCTCCAGCAGCCGTGTTGTGTCGAGTGTTTGAGTTCAGAGGCTGCAGAGGAAGAGTCCAGATCCATGTGTGTTCCCGGTTCATGTCCATCAGCGGGGTTTTCTTTTCTTTTGTTTTCCAGGTTTCTCTCTCACGTCCCTCCTTCCTTATCAGCTCCTCTTGCTCTCCATCTGGGCCCATTTATTACCCTGACGTGGAGTCACCTGGCCGCTCTCTCCCCTCCTCTTATTGGCCGTTATGCTTTCACTATTGTATCATCCATCATTTCTGACCTGTGTGAGCTGTGGTAGCAGGTGTGTGTGGGCGGATGTGAGCGTGGAGTCCCACAGGTCATTATAACTTCCACCGGGAGTGTGTGTTGGTGTGTGTGTTAGTGTGTGTTTGTGTGTGTGTTGGTGTGTGTGTGATCTCTTCAGAACTTGTTAGAAACATTCATCTCACCTCTTTCTCTTCCTCCAGCGCTCTGACTTGCAGGACTGACTCCACGTCTGTAGAAGTGTTTCATCACACTGAGACACGTTCAGATGTTCAGTTTGAACACGGCACACTAATAACTACTGGAGCTGTTTCTGGCTGCTTAACGAGTTTATGGAGCTCTGGTGGCCCTGCAGTGTAATTCAAACAGTAATCATGGTGCTGATCCGGTTCTGGAGTCAGCACTAACTGATTAGATGTTGGTACCAGGAGGATTGTGTGGATGCTGCGACTCCCACAGAATCAGACTTGAGTTGTGGCAGAGATTGTAGATTACCGTGTGGGAAACACTGCCTCTTACCTTTCTACCTGCTTTTTACAACGTAGATTACTCACCAGGAGGTTCTCAGTCATCCGGGTCATGGTACCACTAAGTTCTGTATCGTCCAAGAAGCTTCCTGAGTTCTGAGCTCGCTTCTGTTAGAGAGCAGAAACACATCCTCCAGTAACAGAACCGGCTTGCTAACAGAAATCACCTGGATTCAGAGTTACCTGCTACTTTCAACAACACATCTGTGTGTGTGTGTGTGTGTGTGTGTGTAGGTGTGTGTGTGTGTGTGCGTGCGTGCGTGTGTGTGTGTGTGTGTGTGTGTGTGTGTGTGTGTGTGGAGCCAATAATTTCATGAGTCAGATTCAAACCCACACTCTGGTTGTGCGTCTGCGACAAAACGCACACAAACTTTTCATCTGGCTGTGTGGTCTGCACACACAGGATTACCCTCCACAGAAAGAGTGGGGGTGTTTCTGTTGCATGCTGGGATATGAATTTCAACAAATCTCGCTGACATTCAGATGAGAATTGAGACTCATTTCAGCCGCCCATCCAAAAATAGAAATAAGCCCAAACAGACGTACAATAACTGGCAGCTGTTTCCGTGGCGTTGCTGCCAAGCTGCTCGTGGAGCCTCAACGCTTTTCACCCGATTTCTCCTCCAACGTTCAGCAGCTCACAAACACCTTCAGCACTTTACAGCATTCATACATCTGTTCTGTTTCAGGCTGATGCTCATACAAAGCTGCGGATTACAGAATGGAGCTATGAATCTACCTGAGTCATATTCACACAAGAGTTCTTACAGAAAATGGGTGAAAAATAACACGAGGAAAGGAAAATTCTGACAAACAGTATGTATGAAGGCAAGCAGCCATAGACATTAGACATAAATTAGTTCAAATGACAGTTAACACAAATATAATGCTACTGGATTAGCTGTTTCTGCTAACTGAACAGGACTGCAGCGGTTAGCCCTGCTAGCTAGCAAATACGCTACGCTGCTAACAAACGTTAACACCTTTAGTTTGTTGGGGCATCTTGAGTCACCTGGGAATTAGATCTCATCGCAGCTACAACAGCGAACTCAGAGACTCTCTGTGTTTACTAGCAGTTATCCTTTATTTCAGTAATTATTTGACTGCTGATATTATTACAGCTAACTGGTTCGTAGCTCCTGTCAGACAGCAGCCGCCTGATCCTCCTGCAGCTTCTCCTCTGTTTGTCTTTGTTTGTGCGTCTGTGTTACGGCTGTGAGAGTAAAGGTGGGTGTTTCAGACTCGATGCTGCCTGGAGGTTATTTTCTTGAGAAACACGTTTACAAAGAACATCAGAATCAGTTTTCATGAGATTTGTTTCCACCGCGTCTCTTCACGTTAGCGTGATTGTTTCTGTGAGCGGCTCGGTTGTTGTGTTTGAGATGATGACGGCTCAGACTGACACTCAAATCTGTTTCCTTTTTCATCCAGACACATTCGCCAGCAAGGTCGCCGCCATCCAGGACCAATATGCCGACGCCTCCATCGGCAACGTCACCGGCTCCAACGCCGTCAACGTCTTCCTCGGCATCGGCGTGGCGTGGACCATCGCGGCCGTCGCCTGGCGATCCAAGGGCATGCCGTTCAAGGTGGACCCGGGAAACCTGGCCTTCTCCGTCACCCTCTTCACCATCCTGGCCATGGTGTGCGTCATGACGCTGCTGTACCGGCGGAGGGCGGGGGTCGCCGGCGGCGAGCTGGGCGGGCCGCGGACTTGCAAGATGGTGACGTCACTGATGTTCGTCTCGCTGTGGCTGGTTTACATCCTGCTGGCTTCACTGGAGGCCTACTGCCATCTACCCACGTTTTAAACAGCAGGGGGGAGAGAGGGGGAGACACACTGCCAACATGGAGGGAGAGGGAGGGGGGGGGAGGGAGAGAGAGGAGGGGAGAGAGGGGGAGGGAGGGGAGAGAGAGAGAGGGGAGGGGGAGAGAGAGAGGGAGGGGAGAGAGAGAGAGGAGGGGGAGAGAGAGAGGGAGGGAGAGAGAGGGAGAGAGATGCTGTAAACTGGAGTTATTCTTATATTTTTAATGGAAATCTTTAAATTCCCTCTGTCATCATTGTGAAATGCCTAAACTGAGCGATTCCTTTGTTAGCATTTTGAAGACAAACCCATCAGCTCCACGTGATGGAGGAGTGAAAGGAGCAGCGCGAAGTTCTGGAGACAAACCATCCTCATTGGCTGATTTGTAAACAAACTGAGTTTAAAGGACGACACAGTTTCACACTGTTGCACTGTGTTTATATGTGGCGGACCCTGCCACCTCTCTGTCTTCAAACAGTGTATCTTCCTCTGAGAACAGCTCGTTTATTCACTTCTAGAGAAACACATATTTATACAATTCTATAATTACCTCATTAATATTGTAAATATTA
>CAEMYA010000149.1:1553354-1579083 GCA_903131615.1 Diplodus sargus | reverse complement strand
CTGAACACAAACTAACGTTATTATAACTGCCCGCTCACCTGAAAGACACGTTAGCTAACCAGCAGCCATAAACACAAAGCTAAACACCGGAGTTAGCATACAAGCTAACACGCTAGGTTTAGCAGCTAGCTAACGTTACTGTGTTACTGCCAGTGTTACTGTAGCCGCCATCTTAGCCTTGTGGTTACAACACAGAGTGAAACATCTATCAGCAGGTTCTTACCTGTCCAGCAGAAAGTCCTGACAGATCCCGCAGCTCCTCCACCTCTGAGAAGATGCTCTGATATTTATCCTGGTTTCTCTCTGGCTCGGTCCACTTCTTTGTTTTTACTGCTTTACTTCTTCAGTCTGCTTATTTCTTCTCTTTGTCGTGGCTGATGGAGGGACAAGTTTCTGCTGTTGCCTCTCCGCCACTGTTTACAGGTTGAGCATGAAGGTACCTGACCAGGTGAGAGCAGACACTGCGCCTGCGTGGAGGCACGAATGAGTCAGACACGCCCCTCGGCTCTGATTGGTTGTGTTGCTCCGGGAGCTGTGGATTCTGGCCAATCAGATTACGCAGACGCAGACAGCTGACCTGGATCTGATTCTACTGTCAGATCATGATGACAGTTTTATTAAATAAAACCACAAAATAGTTTCAGACTTCAGGTTTAAGTGCCTCCCACAATGACTGTGACTGGTTAGAAGACATGCAAACATAGAAGGTCTATAAGCGGACTACAGGGGAAATAATGACAGTTTGATGAAAGATATTTTAATTACAATTTTATTTGATTGTTGATTTCAGAGAAATCTTTATGAAAGATTTAAAAATTGCAGACAACTACCAACTTAAATTTGATCAGCTGTCTTTCTCCAGAATGAGTCAACACACCTTTACTGATCCAACGCCCACTGCAAAGTCCTCAGACCTATTCATGTCTACACTACAGGTGGAGGTGTACTGGTGTTCCTTTAACTACTCACAGCACAGCAACTGAGCAACATGGATTCCACGAAATGTTTTTCTTACCGTCTACTGTCTGTAAATCCCGTCTCTCGTTAAAGAGTGTGAAGGCAAAGCTGCGCTGTATAACCAGCCTGTCGTATCCAGTACACTCACTAACACGCACAGCAGAACGTGTTCAATAATGGAAACTTTGTTAAGTTTACTAATGGAAGGAGGTCTGAGGTGAGTCAGAGAACCATCTTCATCTTCATCTTCATCACACAGACACACACACAAAGCAGCCGTCACAGGAAGGTTTCACTTTATTACAGATATTCAGCCATATAGTTTATATTAATCATGAAAGAACAATTAAATATTACATCCAGATCGTTGTATAGTATTCCCTTTATATCCGACAGTCATATACACTACAGCGTCACCAAACACACTACATATCTTGTCTAATGTATCGTGCATGCTTCCTTCACTATCCGCAGTGCACAGACACCACTGCTGCTTCTAATTACTTGAACTAACCCAAAAGTGAAAGATGGACTCATTTATTGGGTGAAACTGGAGGAAGAGAAGTGGGACAGAGGGGGAGAACAGGGGAGAACAGGGGAGAGCAGCCATGAGAGCCAGAGGCCTCAGGCTGGCCTGAGGGGGACCCGGGTGGGCCTGAGGGGGGCCGGTCACACCAAGAGTCTAATAAGACTAAAGTCAAGGAGCCTTTGTGTGTGATGCTGCAGCGAGCGCGGCGTCTAATGGTATGCTGCGCTGCTGTGTTCCTGTCTCAGTATGATATTGTGCGTGTCTGCTTAAATGAGTGTGTTCAGCGTAAACAGGACAGGAAATAACAGGTTAAAGCTCGCGACTGACAAGAAACAACCCCCGGCTCCATTCTGGTGGGAAGGAAACTGGCTAACGGCGTTAGCATGCTGGCTGCGCTTCTCTCTGTGTGCCAAAGCAGCACTGGCCAACAAGAGCGGAAGAACAAGAAGAAAGACACTGTTTGAAGGGATTAAACTGGCTTCTCGGGAGTTTGACCCATTTTATAAATCTGACAAGATTCCAGGAGCAACTCTGTGACTGTAGCACGATGTGAAGGCTGCAGGTAAACCATTAGCATGTTAGGTAATCACAGGTACATATTATTACCCAAGTAATAAGATAAACCTTTTTTCTTTTATCCTATTGTCAACAGTGATAATATTTGTGGGCACACAATGCTGACACACTGTAGTACACGGTGAGTGCACAAGCTAACGTTATCTTATTTACACGTCAAACATTTTGAACTGTATGTAGAGTTGTGTCTACAGCAGTGTTGGGAAGCTACATAGCAAGCGTAGCTTGTAAAACTACATGTAGTTCAGCCTGGCAGGAGTTTGAACAAACTACATTTCTACTCCTGGAGAAATGCAGTTTGTAGAACTACTGCTAAAAACGTAGCTTTACCAACTACTTATACTCATTATACTCATTTACCCCGGCGTTAAATAAATCAACATTTAACGTATATGAAACAAAATATAATACCTACAAAAAGTTCACATGCCAGCAGGAATTTGCCTCTAAACTAAAGTTGTATTTTTAAAGAGGATTTTTCAGAGGCAGTAACACTGGAATCGCTTGTCGACACAACACGTGAGCAGTTTCTCAAAGCTTTTATCAGACAGCCGGTTCTGTTTGGCACTAAAACATCTTCACCAGCGGTTCACTTGCTGCACCGGCTGGGACTCCAGTGTTGAACTTCACTAACACTTTGGACGCGTTGGGTCGAGATCTGAAAGCATCTTGTGGGGATTCATCTGGTGACTTCACAAAGAATCCCATTATCCACTTTGTCATCAAAGAAAAATAAATGTCTTAATTATTATTATTATTATTATTATTATTATTTTAATATTTCATGTTAATGGGCAAAATTGTAGTTTGTAAATTGAGTAGTTCAACTACAAAAAATTCCCCAAAAGTAGTTGAAATACTTGACGCAGCACAAAATATGAATGAAGTTTAACAACCAGCAAGTTTCAGCAAACTGTAGTTCAGCTGTGTAGTTCAACTACATGTAGTTTAAGTCTCCCCAACACTGGTGTTTGGTTCCAACGTCTGTCTTTGTTAGCTGCTACACTCTCTTGTAGTTCAGCTAACGGCTAACTTTGTCTGACTGGCGACTTTAAGTTAAACGCATAATTTTCTGTTAGTTCGTCACTATGTGTGCGATGACTTTCACATGAGAAATCAGTTTGTTTTTGAAAAGTTTAGTTAGTGTATCAACAGCAAGACAATGAAAATAAAACTGAACTTTTGTATATTTTGGATCATAAAGGAAATGTTGTCTCGCTAACAGCTAACAGCTAACTGCTAACTGCTAACAGCTGACAGCTAACAGCTAGCAGCTGACAGCTAACAGCTAACAGCTGACAGCTAACTGCTGACAGCTAACAGCTGACTGCTAGCAGCTAACAGCTAACAGCTAACGGCTGACGGCTAACGGCTGACAGCTAACAGCTAACTGCTGACAGCTAACAGCTGACAGCTGACAGCTAACAGCTAACTGCTGACAGCTAACAGCTGACAGCTAACAGCTGACAGCTAACAGCTAACAGCTAACGGCTGACGGCTGACAGCTAACAGCTAACTGCTGACAGCTAACAGCTAACAGCTGACAGCTAACAGCTAACTGCTGACAGCTAACAGCTGACAGCTAACAGCTGACAGCTAACAGCTAACAGCTAACGGCTGACGGCTGACAGCTAACAGCTAACTGCTGACAGCTAACAGCTGACAGCTGACAGCTAACAGCTGACAGCTAACAGCTAACTGCTGACAGCTAACAGCTGACAGCTGACAGCTAACAGCTAACTGCTGACAGCTAACAGCTGACAGCTAACTGCTGACAGCTAACAGCTGACAGCTAACTGATCACACTGATTCACTTCTTCTCACAGAAGTTCAAACTCCAAAAACATCAAGTACTCCCTGAACATAAACACATATTTATGTTCATGTGTATTTATACTTGTGTTTTCTGATTCTTGAACACTAACTGAAGTATTTTTGAATGACATTTTCTTGTTTTTGTGTCTAATATTTAACACTGCTACTCTTCATAGCATCCATACTGCGGTTATTTATAGGGAATTATGACACATTCTGCACATTACTGGGCTGTAATATCGCACATCAGTCTATTTTATCCCCATGACTCTTTTTGTCACCTGAGAAAACAGTTGATACTGGTATACACCCTCAGCTTTGGGTAGAACACCTGATGCGTGCCGGCTGATGTGTCGGCGGCTGATAGAAGGCTTCGGGCTGGTGGTTTGGTGAAAGATTAGTTTTACAATTTATCTCAAGGACGGGCTGAAGTCAGAGCTGGCAGCTTTCAGCTGCTTCTCACTTATTTACTTAACTTTTAACATCCAGTATAAAAAACTTCCTCTTGGTGCAAATAACTCCAAATGAAGAAAATCTCAAGGTGCAAAGAAAAAAGCATTTTCTGTGTAAATGCCAAATGTGCTGAACGAGTCTTTTCACTGAACCTCAAACACAACCAGCAGTAAAAGGCAGAATCACTGAGAGTGGCTGTAGGAACTGAAACAGACTGAGAACAGGACGCAGAGTTACTGCGATGTGATGTTTCACCTCACATAAAGAAAACGCCCGCTAATGATGTTCAAATCTGACAGAAGTCCCTTTGATTCTCTGCTGATGGACTCTGGACCGCCTGTCAGGAACCTGTCCACTTTCTGGGGAACATGAAGCTTTAGATTTAGAAGACGGGCTGTAGTTTCACCTCCGTCTCCTCTGTATAAAGTCACTGCATAGATTAGTGTCGAGTACGAGGTCGCTGATGAAAACCATTTCCATACTGTGGTGCAGCGCGGCACACAGAGAGCAGGACAGCCGGACGGGAACCGGCTGGAAATCACCACAGATCAGAAGGTCAGTGCGACCCAGCAGGTGTGTGTCGATGTCTCTGTGCTACCAACGACCTGCAAGTTACAGCAACGACTTCAGAACGGCTCCAAGTTACTTCCTCTAAAGAAACCTGCCGCAGTACGAAACAGATCCACTGTCAGTTCCAGCACAGCAACATGCTGCAAGACGCCAGACTGACTGTGTGCAGAACAGACACCTTCACTTTACACGTTTATATATCAACATGTAACATAACAACCACATTAACGTCAGTGTGTGAGCCGACACCTGGTGTGTACACCTTTCACTTCCTGTTTCAAACTGTCATTTTATAGAGTTTGGGACAATTTCAAGCGATGATTGCTGTAACAGAGCTGCAGATTTCACATCAGATGTGTTTCTGGCAACCTAACCAGAATTAAGACGAGGTGTCGGGACATTTTCAGATTATGTTTGCGGCAACTAGACTGTCATAAACTCCAAGTTAAAACGAGATCTCTTCTGAACTCCAACCATCTGATTTCCGACCTCAGATCCTCGGCTGGAGAAACATTATTCTGTGCACTGGGTCTGAATGTGTGACGGGGCCGATCGGCCTACGTTACGTCCTGCTAATTGTTTGGATTCATCAATAAAAAGGTAGTTTCTTGAATCCCTAAAAACTTAAATAACCACAAAAGAAAAAGTTGTTAAAATTCCATTTAAATAGATGACAGTTTACAAAGTGTGTGTGGGATAATCAGACAGACAGGCAGCCAGCACTCACTGAGGGACGGAGGTGGAGAGGACGACACCGACCGGGTCGCTCCTCTGACACCTCCTCTCTCCTTCAGCCTCTCCGGACCTCCGTCCCTCTTCAGCACTTGTGGTCAGTAGTAAAATTCACGTAAAACTAAACATATACACAGAATACATAAACACAGAGAGCCATCAGTTCACCTCAGAGCCGACGAGACAGGAGGGGAAGTAAGAAAGGAAACGTCTCCTGTAAAGGATGGAAACATGAAGCCAGACGCTCCGACAGACAAACAGCTGCAGTCAGCTGAGAGTACCGATTAGTTTGTGCACCACAGCCACTAACACACAGAGTCCAACACACACAGCCACTAACACACAGAGTCCAACACACACAGTCCAACACACACAGTCTAACACACACAGTCCAACACACACAGTCCAACACACACAGTCTAACACACACAGTCTAACACACTGAGGGGGTTTAAAGTCATCAGCTGTTCCTGCTGCAAGCTCACTGGCAGTTTGAATTTTGAGGCCTTGGTGAAATGTCAGCATCAGAAACTGACTTCTGCAGAGATAAAGAGGAAGTTTCTGCCTGAGTGGAAACTTTCTGATCTGTTAGAACACCTGAGCAGATTACAGTGTTCCAGTGAGAAGGTGAAGGAATCTTCACACAGACAGTTGGTGCGTTAAAGCGTCACAGACTGTGTTGTTGTTGTCAGCTCGCTGGGACGACAAACTCACTGCAGCAACACACACACTGACACACACTGACACACACCAGGAAGTGTTTCTGCACCGACCAGCAGATGTCTCATCAAGAGATTAACACACACACACACACACACACACACACACACACACACACACACAGTTTAGTAATCTGCAATATAAAATTATTGAAGTTCTTCCATAAAGTAAGTGTGTGTGTATTTGTGTCTCTGTCTGTGTGTGTGTGTGTGTGAGTGTGTGTGAGAGTGTGTGTGTGTGTGTTTCAGACAGAGGGTAGATTGGATGGGATGAGGATTTTCCAGATTTTCGGCCTCTGAACCAATAAACTGTGGCTGTGTGTGTGTGTGTGTGTGTGTGTGTGTGTGTGTGTGTGTGAGAGTGAAAGTGACTCTTACATCACTGACACACTCCGTTCTTCACCTTCAGACACACACACACACACACACACACACACAACAGATGGGTGTCTGCTGACCGCCCACCATGCGACCTTGTCTGGATTCTGATTGGAGGTTAAAGGCCGCAGACTTTATTCCCACCAATGACGCTGCAAATCCTCCTGACAGGTGTGTGTGTGTGTGTGTGTCTGTGTGTGTGTTTGTGTGTGTGTGTGTACAGTATAACAGGATAAGCAGGAAGTTCAGACCACCAATTTAAAACACACACACACACACACAGCTGAGGCTGCAGCGCCACCTGCTGGTCAGCTGCTGCCAGTACAGCTGAACATCAGCTTCTAAACTGTCACGTCTTTAAAATCAGATTTGGATAAAAATTCAGCCCTCTTTTACTTTATAGTCTGTCCTGATGCTCAATCCTGGAAAATGTGTCTCTAACTCTGAAAGCTTTTGGTGTAATAGTGGAAACGAGTTTGATTTTGGACTTTTATTTCTCGCAATCTGTTTTGAATTGTTTAACTTATTCTAAAATAATCTCATCTGTCACATGTTGCTACAAACAAAATGTCCCAAATCCAAAGGTAATGTTCCTAACCCTGTTCCTCTCTCAGCAGTTTAAAGCTCACAGACAGTTAAAAAGAGTTAAAGTTAAAGCTGTTAGAAACAGAAAGACGTCAGCATGAAGCTGACGGTGTGTGAAGCCACAGCAACGCTCACTGAGCAGACACAAACACGGGAATGATGCAAAGAAACAAGTACAAACGACATAAAAGCAACACGAAGAGACAGAACATGTAAAAAAAAAAAAAAAGTTTGGTTACGATTCGTATGAAATCTTCCAACAAACTGATTTGTCATCTGACAAACAGCCAAATAAAAAATAATATAGCTCTGTAGACAAGAACAAAAACAGTCTGTAATAAAAAACAGGAATAAAATTAGTTAATAATTAATATCAGTACTATCCCACATTATAATCATTATAGACCCCAGCTGAATGTATGCATTTTCCTTTTTACAATAACTTTAACTGAACGACATCTCCGCCTCGGACAGGACGGGAGTGGTGGACGAGGAAGTGGAATCGGCCAACGAGGCAGTGCTATTGTCCATGCTCCTGTTCCAGGTGCTGCGATTGGGCGTCGACGGGTACGACGGCGTGGAGCAGTTGGAGGGCGGGCCCGACCCGGAGCTGGGCGTCGGGCTGCTGTTGTTGGACAGGGACGAGAACAGGGCGTCCTTACGGAGACCTTTGTTCTGGAGCTCCAGCTGAAGGTGCTGGCAGATTTCCTCCGGTAGTCGCTGATAGTCGTCCTCCAGCTCCCTCTCCAGCTGAGACTGGAGCTGCATCAGAAACACCAGCCAGATATTCACACTAGTTCAAGAATTAAAGCTACACACTCTGTACGTTTATCATTTAGCTAGAACAAGCAAGTGATTAGCTTAGCGTAGCACAGAATGAGGAAGCAGCTAACGTGACGCCTGTTTGTACAAACTAGAAGATATGTGAGAGGTTGTTTAGCTTTGGACTGGGCTGGACTGGGGTTAGCTTGGCTAGGCTAACTGCTTCCTTACAACTTATATTTTCAAAAACATCAAACTATTTCTGTTAATCTGAAGACTTCAGTAATCACAGAGGAAGTGAAATGTAAGAGAAAAGGGTTTCGTGTTGTCAGGCTGGCTGATTGTGTTAAAGGTCGTCATTTTTTCATCGTACACCTTTTTCAGCTGAGTATTTTGAGTATCTGCTAAGCTAAACCTGTTAGCGTCCACAGCTAGGTCTTTTTTCTGTATCATGTATGGATTTAACTGCTCCCTAATTTTGCTGACGTGGCCAGGCAGCATGTCACAAATGTGAACTATTACAGAATTTCTCAGTTAATGTTTGAGATAACCTCCATCCGTGACATCATGGTTTACTGCTAACGTTAACCCAAAGAGCCACGTTGAATGTTTGAACTGACATCGTTGTGGTGTCAGCTAACAAGCTAGCTTCCATCGAGACGGGACAGAGCGAGTCACCAGTTAACACGGTCACTCATTAAACTGAAACACCAGCAGTGCAGCAGTAGAGAAGTAAACAATGGTGGTGTCAGCACACAAAATGGATATTTACAGTTAAGGATAAAACCTGTACATAAATATAGTGTTAGCTTTAGCCAAGGTGATAGCATTAGCTTGATATGACTCCAGCTGTCTGATATTAAATGTGCCCGCGCTGTACTTTGAGTGGCCCCTGAATGTGCTAAATGAAAGCAGCTCAATGAGTCTGTCGGTGTGTTTCTGCTCACCACTGGGAGTTCGTCGACGATGTGCTGCAGCACGTCCCGCTGCCTCGCGATCAGCTTCTCCTGCCTCCTGGTCTGAGCCTCCTCCAGCTGAGGTGAGAGGAGCAAAACAACATTTAACGCAGGAGTGTTCGGCAGGAAATTCAGGGAAGTAGGAATAAAAAATAGATGCAAGGGAGTCGAAGATTATAGGAGAAAACACGCAAAGCGAAGGGAGGAGGGGAAAATAAGATGATGTGTGAGAGGAGTGAAGTTGATGACAGTAGCAGAAAAACACAGTGGAAGTGTGAGTAAAGTAGGTGGTTGTGGAGCTGGTGATAAGAGTGTGGCTGCTCACCCCGCGGATTAAGGCCACCGAGTCCTGAATATGTTTCCTGTTGATCTCATTCAGCTCCCTGCAGAGAGAGATACAGAGATGAAGACAACGAGAGAGGAGAGGAGTGTGAATCAAAACAACAGAACATCCAACAAACGTGCGACTGCAGACGGCTCGCCTACACTTCAGCCTTGTCTTTGTCGCGGCTCTTGGCTTCGCTGATGCTGTTTTGCCGCTTCCTGTCCAGGATCTTCTGGAGCTCCTTCTTCTCCCTGCAAACACAAACACAAACCAACATTACATCAGAGCGAAGGCCGAGACATTTCACATTAATGTGACTGCTAGAAAAACTACATTACAACCAACACAGGAAGTCACTCTGACTGACTTCTGGTTCCTCAGCTGAACAAGGTGAAACTGCTGCACTCACTTCTCACACGTCTCCCTGAGCTTCTTCAGCTGAGCTGCTTGGCATTCATGCGCCGTCTCCTTTAACTTCTGGAAGGCCTGAAAACACACGGCAGCAGACGACGGCCTGTCAGTGAACCGCTGTGCAGATGTACCCGACTGCCACAGAGAGGCTCAGAGGTCAGCCGTGGAGGAACTCCGCCTGAGTGACTGTCGCTAATAATTCAAAGGAGGGACGGAGTGTTTGTCCGACTGTGTCACCTTCAGTGTTTACACCTCAGGCGGAGGGGTGAACTGACGTGTGTGTGTGTGTGTGTGTGTGTGTGTGTACCTCCTGCAGGTGTGTTTGTTGCTTCTCTCTCTCCAGCAGATGAAGCTGCTGTCGGAGCTTCAGCAGCTCCTGCAGCTGCCACTCCCTCAGCTGCACCGTCTGCTTCTCGATCTCCTGATCCAACGCTGAGAGCTCGCGCTGCACCGGCTCCTGGGACTCACTGCGCACACACACACACACACACACACACACACACACACACACACACACACACACACACACACACACACACACACAGTGGCAGTTAGTCTGGTGATATGCTCACAAAAAGTTTCTCCGATCGTTCATCGTCTCTCCGAGTAGTTTCAGAGAAACTGAATAGTCGAATACTCGTTGCTGCTCTGACTTAATGATCCTTCATCAGATCGTCTTATCTGGTCTTTATAAATCCACCCTTACTTCTTCTTGATGCTGCGTTTCAGGTGTTTCTCCATCTGACTGCGTCTCCTCTGGCCGTCAGACTGAATCTGGCTGCTGCGACTCTTCTGCTCCTTACTCAGATTCCACACCTGCAAACACACAGAATCAGGAGCTCATGAATCCTGCAGCACACGCGACACAGTGACAGATGTTGATGCATGTTGTGTGAACACCAGCTGTTTCTGTGGAGCTGATCTGTCTGTCGTTACCTTCTTCAGGTGCTTCTTACGCAGCTCTTTCAGTTCTTTGCTGTGTTTCTTCTGCATCTTCAAGTAGCTCTTCTGCTGCTTCAGGTCCTCTATGGAGTGGGCGTTGATCTCTGAGGGACAGACAGGCAGCCGGACAGAGAATCAGGGCGGAGAACACTGTTATCTGGTGGAAACAACCCACTGCTAACCTTCACATTAATTATTGTACGGATCCTACAAGCAGCTCTACGTGACGCAAACATGATTCACTTATTTCTGAGTTAGATGGATGTGCTGGATGATCTTACCTGCCAGGACAGTGGCGATGAGGTCTTCTTTCTGACTGGGGGCTACACACACACACACAGACACACACAGACAGACACACACACACACAGTGTGAGATGTGTGGAATGGACACATGAGAAAGTGGACCATGCATGATAAAACAGTGTGCAGCGTTTTGGTTAAACAAAAGTTTTTCTTGAAGTGAAAATAATCATGTTTTTCAGAAATGGAAGAAATTGGGGCGGGTTAATAAAAGGTGCAGTGAGTCAGACTTTAACTTCAGCTCACTGGTTAAAAAATAGTGGTTTGACATCATGACATCTGTGTATTGTGTTGCAGAGAATCTCCTGAGGTCAGGTTTAACCTCTGAGCCCCGGGTCTTTACTTACCACTAGATGCTAGGCTAACAGAGCTAACTAGCTAACAACAGCTACAGTTATTCCCCTTTCTGTTCACATGTGAACAAGACAACAAGCCAAATCCAAACAGAGTGCAGCTTAAAGTTTTAACTGAAGAAGAGTTCATGTTTTTGCTTCACTTGAAGAATGGAATTCCAGTGAACAATGATACGACTACAGTTTGTTTACAGTGAAGACACACACACGGACATATTCTGTTAGCTAACGTTAGCACAACAAACTAACACACTTCGCTCATTCAGGTGCAAAACATGGGGTCAGCACAGTAGATGGCGAGAGTGTTATGATGGATTACCTGGTGCAGGTAACCTGATGATGTCAGGTGAGGGTTCCGATGGGGGGAGGGGGTGGAAGGGGTGGAAGGGGGAGGGGAGTTGACCTCCTGGAATGACATCGCTCTTTCTCCTGGGCTCTCCCTCTTTGGGTTGGTTGGGGACAGGCTGGAGAAAAGGATGGATGTGAGTGACGGAGTCGCTCTGCACCACGCAGCGACTGACTACAGACAGAACACACATCGAAGAGTCTTACCTCGTTGTTGTCCTCGATCAGAACAGCCAGCTGTGTCTCTCTCTTGTGCAGCTCACTGACGTGCTTAATGGGGTTGGTCAGAGCTTCAGCATACTCTGAGAACACAAAGCAAACAAGGCAGAGTAAGAATAAAGCTCATGAACATCCACCAGGTTTAAGTCCAGGTCTGTATCACAAAGTTCCTTCAGCTCTCAAAGCTTTTCCACAGAACCGCAGCCTTCAGGTGAAAACTGGTTTTGGGTTTAACAGGTTAAAATCTGATGACTTTGCTTTCAAGTCTAAATTTGTCTTTAAGGAAAAAGTCTGCAGTTCATATCTGTAGTCTAGCTGAGATTCAGAGGAGGAGATCGATGTTTTCTCCAGCAGCTGGCTGGCTTAGCTTAGCATAAAGGCTGGAAAAAGCAGCTAGTTTATCACGTTTACGTTTGTTTAATCCGACTGAAAAAACAGAGTAAACAGGAATGTGATGGTTTAACTGGAGGTTATGTAACGGAGCATTTCTTGGCTGGCAGACTTGTTTTTACATTTCTAACTTCATACAGATTTTGTTACCTTTAGATAACGACGTCTATTTCCCCCATAACAAGTCTTTATGCAAAGCTAAGCTAAGCTAAGCTAAGCGGCTGCTAACTGTCACTTCAAATGTACCCAACAAACACGAGGAGTGTGTTCCACAAAAAGTCTATTTCTTTTAAATCCTGTTGTCATTTAGATGCCGTGAATACTCGAAACAGACGAGCAGAGAAGATTGTCGGCTGAAAGTATGATTGACTGTTTGAGTCCGACGTGGTTTTCCCACCCTGGTGCTCGTTGGGGATGTAGTCCTGAGCTTCAGTGTACACCAGCAGCGAGGGCAGGAGGAGAGGCTGGTTCAGCTCGTTCTTCAGGTTGATGTAGTGGAAGCCTACATGGAAGGAACAAGTCAAGAAGGGACTGAATGACAGCTGCTGGTGTTGGTACGTCAGTCAGGACTCGGGGTTAAATGTGTGAGTACCCACCAGGTCTGATGGCAGACACGGGGAGGATCCGGTGTCCAATGAACTTGCCGTTTTCTTCAAACACGGCTATCCTCAGAGAGGCGAGCGTCGGGAGGACCACCTGCAGAGAGAAGGTGTGAAACCATGAGAGTGAGTCGAAGCTGAGGAAAATATCCAGAGACAGACTGTGGTTTGTGTGCACGAGGTACCTTATTGAACACGAACATTTCATCGTCCCACACGGGGTCCAAAGAGTTCCCAGCGGATGTTTTGGTTCTGTACTTCCTCTTTGTATCGGCAGGAAGTCCAAACATGTCCACCTCCACGTAGACGCCCACCTTTTTATCTGACAGGAACTGACCTGACAACACCTGGTGGACGTTTACAACAAACACGTTTATTATAAGAACTCGTACAAACAAATGTAGCGTCCGCATGAGTTCATCCGCACCTTAATTTTCACAGTGTTGGCGACTATTCCATCCACGATGTTTTCTGTGAACGGGTCGAAGTGTTTGTCCGTCCTCCTCATGAACTCTGGTTTCAGCAGGTAGCCGCTGCCGCCGTTATACTCGAACACGCCCATGTTGAGCTGCATCGGCAGGTCTGGTCCAGAGAGACGGGAGGAATAAGTGTGAAGGGAGGATTCAGAGGGATGAAGACTGAGCTGCTTTAACTTGACCTCTTGAATTATCTATAAAGCTGAGGAGACTCTTTAAATCATCGACACTACAGTATCTGCCAGCTGCAGAAAGACCTTAAAGACCTTATTTAAATCACTGGAAACTGAATCTGAAAACTTGCTGGGAGCTGCAGTCTGCTCACTGCAGTTTCTCCTGTTATCAGTGAGATGTGTTCTCCTTCAGGATGCTTTGTACTCCCCGTCAGGAGGAACACAGCAGCAGGACTCACCGAGCGTCTGGAAGTTCAGCGCCACCATCTGGCAGCCCACGTTCCAGAAGAGCTGAGGCATGTAGTTGGAGCTGTCCACTCTCGTCCCTTTGGGGTAGATCCGGCTCAGCTGGTTCTTATTGTACCTGGAGGAGTTCTGTTAAGATCCAAACAAGACATTTCTCACACTGGAACATCGGCAGAACAAGCCAGCGTTGTTCAGACTCGTACGTATACCTGATAAAACAACTATTTTCCTTTAAAAGAAGTGTTCTGTAATTCTTAGTTTGAAAGAGGCTTTGTGCACATAAACTGTATAAACTTGTAAGAGTCTTAAAGTGATGACAAGCGTGGAAGGATACTCGACGAACTCGACGGGGGAGCTCTTCAGGGTGTCCATCCCCTTCGTCTCCACGAATGATGACATCTCAAAGAACTTCCTCCTCTCTGGTGGACGGAGAGAGAGAGAAGCTGTGAAATCTACACGGCTGCAGAATCAATTAAGACAGTCTACGTGTGACGGGTCTCCATGACGACACTGATCATTAACCACAAATGAGACCACACAGCCGGCCGAACTGCCTAACGAGCTACATGGGAGCTGAGGGCTAACAAGGCGCGTCACACACACACACACACACACACACACACACACACACACTCTCTTCATCACACTTACTGTTCGCCACCTCGAAACTCTTGAACTTGACAGGTTCAATGTAGTTGACGAGCGTCGACATCTCCTCTGTAGCGTTTACCTCACTGCTGGCTGTACCCTGAGGAAGGCAGATACCACCCATCAATCAATCAATCAATCAATCAATCAATCAATCAATCAATCAATCAGTCAGACACCACATCAGTCCGGTCTCTGCGGCTCTCACCTCGTCAGAGTTCGGCTTTTTCGGCTCTGTCGCCGTCTCGTCTTCCTCGTCCTCGTCGCTCTCTCCTTCTCCTCCTGGAAGGACGAAGTGAAAACACTGAGCGCCAACATGTCCGCTGTGCCGACATCCTTCCAATCAGAACTTCATTCTGCTTCTACCCACCTATGGATTTGCGAGGCTCCAAGTCTTTGATCATCCTCTCAGCCAGCTTCTCCTCCCCGTTGGACAGGAGCTGACTCCCGTAGCTGTCATTCAGAGGACAGTCTGCACAGAAAGCAGCCGGCCATCAGCTTAAACATCTTGTTTTTACATGAATATGAGCAGCACAGATTCTCCATCAGCTGACTGCTACTGCAGCTCATCTGCACTCACCGTTGTTGGGCGACGACTGCTCCTCCTGCTCTCGGCGCCGTATGCTGCCTCCACTGGAGGGTCGGTGGTGGTGGTGCTTCTTCTTGTTCTTGATGAGAATCTTCCCCATCATCTCTTGCGGTGAGGGCAGCGGCTGGCCGGGCTCCAGCTGCAGCATCAGGAAAGACGTGATGATGAACAAACAGGAGAACGCAGCAAACGTCTACAACAGTGACGCTAAAGTAGTTAATTACATGTCAACTTTACATACAACTATATTGAAGCAACACATTTCACTGATTCATTTACTAAAACACAACTGTGATTTGGGTCAAACTGATCATCTTTCATGGAGACATTTATATGATCAGAACCAGATTCACATTCTGTCCATGAAGCGTCTATAAGCTCCTGATGTCTTCACTTCAACCCGAGTCGTAGACAAGAAGAGAAACCTCGTGCACAGAATCATATTCTGCCTCATCGTGCACACGTCACATGTTCCCCTCTTCAGCTGACAAACACAAGTACAGAACATTAACTCCTGGACACGGACAGGACCACCAGGACCGGCCCGTCACACAGCAGTACAGCCACAGCTGTTGGCTCGTCCAGCGTCTTTCTGTTTACTGTGTCAACATTTCTTCTGCTCTCTTGTTCCTGCTGCTGGAGCATCACTGCAGCAGGTAACGAGGGCTAATTAATAGTTTTCCTCATTAAGGATTTAGTATTGCAGCCACTTTTCGTTGTGTCAGAACTTATTTTGTTCCTTATTGTGATGCCTGACATCTGGAACAGTGTTATACACATCAGTGTTGTTGTCTTTGTGGTCCCAGAAAGATTTTATTCTGCTGTAAACTCTTTTGCCAAATGAAATTACAAACTGAATGAATATTGAATTGCTGCGTTATTTATTTTTAATTATTTAATAATATATATATATATAATAATGAAGTACTCTGAGGTCATGACGCCCTGCATGTTCTGGTGTTTGTTTTATCTTTATTTAAGTCTGTGGAATTATTTTTAATTTTTAGTTTCATCACACTTTCAGGTGATCCGTTCAAAAAACAACAAAAAATTGGTCAGACAGTTAAAAAACAACAACATCAAAGGCAGCAAAGTGTGATGATGCAATCAGCAAAACAGAACAAATATCAAAGCAGCAAGATCAAAGTCGGCGATGATGTCATCGGGTTCCGGAACTCATAAACACTACAGAGGCTCGACACACACATCAGATATCACACACGCAGTGAACACAGCTGAGACCACATCGAGACAGGATCACAGTCAGAGCTTCAGTCCTTAACTAGTACAGACCACAGGCAGAGATGAATAACAGCCAGGAAGGAGAACAAATCCATCCTCAGCTCCAAAAATCTGGAGCACAGGACAAACCGCCTCAAGCCCGGAGGAAGAAGCCGGACCCGGTGCCGAAGAGACCGGATCGACCGCAACCAGCGATGGAGGACGGCGTTCAGAAGTTACTGCTGGACGAGAGTGTCAGGAAACACAACGTGAGACTCCGTCGAATCCAGATCGAGCTGGAGAATCACCAACTGATCGAGTTTAGAAAAGGACGGCGACAAACGGCTAAAGAAAGAGACCAAATGGGCGACGAGATGATGCGGTCTCAACAGGAGGAGTACATGAGGCAGAACCAGGAGGAGGTCTCTCAGAGGAAGCTTCTGAAGCTCTCTGAGGCAGAAGGCTGGGGAGAGCAAGTGAAGGAGAAGGAGCTGCGCAGACAGAACGAGAGGCTGGAGAAGCTGAAGGACGTAGAAATATGCCAAGACCTGATTCTACAAGAAGAGGAGCTGCGACATCAGGCCGCTCAGGAAGAAGCCGAGTCAAAGAAAAGAAAACTCAAATCTCAGCTGGAGGAGATCCGCACCAGGAGGTGCAACAGAGAGCTGCACCTGGAGACACTGAAGCTGGAGGAGGAGAAAGCCAAACTAGAGCAACTCCAGCACACAGAATGGGCTCTGAGAATCAAGCGTGAGCAGTCAGAGCTGTTCAGAGAGCGCCAGATTCCCACGCAGATCGTTTCGGACCAACTGGCCAAATCAAAGGAGGAACGAGCCTCAGCTGCGGCGCTGAGGGAGGAGCAGGTGTATCTCCGGGCCGTCGCTCAGAGAGAGGCTGAATACGTAGAGCAGCAGAAGAAGAAGGACGAGGAGGAGAAGATTGTGAGGCTTCACGCTCTCATTAACTACAACTGCTGCATGCGCCAGAAAGAGGAACTAAAACAGGCAGAACATCAGGTCGCTGTTGGGGAACTCGAGGTGCAAATGGAGGCTGACAGGGCGACAGCGGAGGAGGACAAGCTGAAAGCTCAAAGGATCCGAGAAAACAACGCCAGGCGGCAGGACTTCAATCTGTCCACGGCAGCTAAGAGGCGCCTCCTCCGCCGACAGCTGAAGGAGGACGAACTGGATTTTGAAGTGAGGAAGGAAGAAGTGGTGGTTCTGAAGGAGAAACGGCTCCAGCAGCAGTCTCAGCAGCAGCTTCACCGGGCTGAAGACAGGCTGCGCAGAAGACGGCGCCAGGACGTCCAGCCAGAGGCCGACGGCGCCCCTGAGCGACCCACTCCCTGCCCGCCCATCTCTGGTTCTGCCTCTGCATCTACCAGAATAATACAGCCCAGAGATTTCAAGACTCAACCTCAGGACGGCCAACTGCTGGTGCGAGGAATCAAGCTGGAGTCCAAACGCCCTCCAGAGACCAACAGGATCGTCCTGCAGGACAACAACCGGGTCATCCAGAACAGCGAGTCCACGGCACCCTGCCTTCCACCCATCCAGTTAGCCAAGAAGACGGCTTTCAACCACATCTAAGCACACAGGACACGATGTCCAGCCAGGTTCTGGTTCTAGACCTGTACCAGCTGGCACAATCCTTGTGGCCCAGATCTGGTCCGCACAAAACACGTTCATCCGGCCCACATCCCGCGTGGAGCGATGGCACTTGGGCAGTCCACTCCTGTTTGCCAGATCTGAGCCACAAGCGGGCCACACCATAGCCAGAATAAACCAGAACCAGCCCACCAGATCGGTTTGCTCGTGGTTATCATGGCTTAGACCCGGTGAAGCGGAGCGGACCGCCCAAGTGCCATCATTCCACACAGGATGTGGGCCAGATGTTCACAAATTCATTCTATTCATTCTCTGACCATGCGGACCGGCACTGCTGCCAGGTTCTGGTCCAGAGGAGATAGCGTGTTCTGGTGTATGTGGGTTTCCTCCAGGTGCTCTGGTTTGTCCCACACAAATATCTGAAAAATAAAAGTTCACTAGTGGCTCGAACTGGTGCCACGCAGCCGGGTTCTGGTCCGGACCAGACTCGTCTGTGTGGATCAGCCGGTTCTCCTCTGTGGGTTTCCTCCAGGTGTTCTGGTTTCCCCCCACAAAAAATATGTAAAAATATGCTAATTAGGTGAATTGGATAGATCAAATGTACAATAGTGTTATAAGATTAATAAGATTAATGATTAATCAATAAAAAAAGGATAAAAAATTACATTTCTGACTTTATGTTTTCATTAAATATGTGAGTGTTGATATTATTGATGATCTTTATTCTTACGGCACCGTTCAGAAGACAACGTGCACAGAAAATTAATAAATAAATGGAACTGTAATCAATAATAAAAACACAAACTAAATATATACACAAGCCAAATAAATCAGTTCTTCTGTATTTTTATATCAAAATCCAGCCATGAAAAGAACCAAACAATTTCCACCAATAACATCACGACATCATTCATCAATCGATCGATCGATCTTCAAACATGAAGAGTGTTTCTCTGAAAACACAAACGATCAACTTAATTCCCTGATTTGGATTAAAATGATCAGAAACAGAAACTTCTCGCTGTGAACAAAGTGTTAAATTAAATATTATAAATCATTCATTATAATTATTTTTGAGAATAAAGCAACACCAACTGTGCAGTCTAATAAATCTGCATGGTCTGATTGATCGTGTGATCGATCGTGTGATCGATCGTGTGATCGGCTGAAACGAGTTAAAGTTGGTGTCTCAGGAATTAAAATCGCTGTGTGTTTAAACTGCACACATAACAAACGGCTGCAGGTTTTAGCTGGTGCTTACAGATGTATAAGATAATCCAGTCCGGTGCCAGGACCCCTGGCTTGTGTAGAACCAGAACCAGAACCATGCGCATTTTTTGCCCTTTTCCTTGAGCAACAGCACTGAGACTGTCTCAGACTGAAAACAGACCTTGAAGGAGAGTTGGACCTGAGAAGATCGAGTGCTGTGCAGGTGTAATAATGGTCTCACCGGGTATTTCTCCAGCGGGTCAATGAGCAGAGCGTCTCCGAAGATGGTTCTGCAGTACTCGGCCATCTTGGCCTGCTGCTTGGCCCTGACGGGAGAGAAGACGCACATCAGCTGAGAGATCCTCGTTCACACGTTAACCACACGTTACGGAGACAACAGTTCAAGAAAAGCATTGAGTTTTGTATCTGCATTACTTACAAACACCTCACGCTGATCTGCAGACTGTGAAATAAATGTAAAATAAAGACTTACGAATCCACGTGGTTCTCAAAGGACAGGATGAGCGGGTACGGCGAGGTCTTGAAGGCGCTCTCTGCGATGGCCTCGATCACCTCCTACAGCCGAGAGAGCGAGAGGACGTTAAACTCTGTCAGCACGCAGCGAAACAAACAAACGTCTCCTCAGATTTTAACCAAAGTGTCTCAGCTGGCAACTTGTGAATCAAAACAGAGAAACTTCTTTATGAAGCAGATTTTTTGTTGAAGATGCTACATTTTAAAAATCTGCTACAGAATTTGCCGACAGAAAAACACACAGATCGGTCGAAGGTAAGAGGTCCAAAGACTCGTGAAGGAGACTCATAATATGCCTGATGCATCATGAAGTTAATGAGGAAATAAAGAACCATAATGAGGTTCTGAGGTCATAAAATGACTTTGTGTTTTGCCAAGCGCCTGAATATTTACTCGGTAAGTGTCTATTTTCAGTGATTCTGTAATCTGATCTGAAGTTGGACCATGTGAGGCTGTGTGATGCTAAAAAGCGGCGACAGCCACCTTGAAGGGGATCTCGGTGGTCATGGTGAAGCCGTGGGTGATGTACGGCTCCTCGTCCTGCGGCCGGCCCTTCCAGCAGTCCAGCTCTACGCAGCGACAGCCGGTCAGCAGCACCTGCCTGTACATCTCCACCGACGACAGCCCGGTCAGCTGACCCACTGGAGACAGACAGAAGGTTCTGGATCAGAAACAGGAAGCACGCAGCTGGACGCTGGTCTCTGTGTGTGCGTGTTTACCTGTGAGGTATGTGTTGTGTGAGGAGTTGATGAAGTAGTGAGACAGCGGCTGGGTCATGTCGTCGATGACGTCCAGCCTCTCTGGAGGGACGATGCTGTTCTCCTCGCCCCCCAGGTACCGAGCGAAAGCCTGCAGACTGATCTGGTCTGGAGGAGAGACGGAGAGGGACAGGTTCTGTTTACTGGCTCTGGATGGACCTGCATCCATCGGCTCACAGAATAACAGAGTAACTGACTTCATTCAAAGGGCAAAGACTGGAAGATGCTGGACTAAACATGCGTCATGTTTGCGTCAGCCGACCCAAAAGGGCAAAAGGCTTGTGTTCTGGGACAGACGGGGGGAGAGGGGCCCAGTGTGGGCTGGACCTCGGATCATCTTACACATTTTGGCTTAACAGTGTCCTAGCAGAGCGGCTCAGGGAGCCCGCGCTCTGTTTCCTTCCCTTAGGTTCGTACAGTTTATCCACCGATGACCAGAGCAGAACGTGTCCGGGACATTACATCCATTCTGAGAAAGTTCTGGATATTACACAAAGGGGGAACACGGGCTCGGGCTCAGCCAGGCTTTCAGTCAGACCACCTCACACGGAGAAATCCTGTTCCTGTTAAAGGTGTAATGACCCGCGTCCTGCTGCAGCTGCTGAAGCTTTCTAGCTGCATCTGCACTGAAACGTTGTTGTCCAGCACAATAATGTTATTCATGTGTCTTGAATCTTTGTCTAATGGGTAATTTGGGTTATTGGATTCAGGAGCTGAGCAGCATCAGATCACCGGATCATCTTCTGGGAACATCAAAGATAGAAAACAGTCGGGCTGATTTATGTTCTCTGCTCTGATAAAGATCACCCGCTCTGGACATCAACAGTTACAGGAC
The DNA here is from genome assembly GCA_903131615.1 of Diplodus sargus. NCBI lineage: Eukaryota > Metazoa > Chordata > Actinopteri > Spariformes > Sparidae > Diplodus > Diplodus sargus. Next base: position 1,557,868 of record CAEMYA010000149.1, on the reverse strand, counting down.
CGAGAGGTAAACAGGGAGAACGTTACCTCTCTCCAGCTGGCTGGTGTTGGTCTCGTATCTCTCCATGATCTGTCGGACCTGCTCCTTCTTCAGCGGCGGGTACAGAACCTCGTTCAGTCGGGAGTCTCGCTGCCTGCGGTTAATGAAGTCCATGAACATGTCCAGAGAGATGAACGGCTTCCCTTTAGAGCCACTGCAGCAGAAGAGAAGCATGGACGTGACTGACTGTATTCAGAGGTGAAGACATGGAGGATCCTGCTGTGTGCAGGTGAAAGTGTCTCACCTTTCCTCCAGGATGCTCTGGATCTCGGGCCGGAGACAGAGGTTGTTGAGGAACTTCTGGAAGGCGTCCCACGTGAAATCATCCGGCTTGATTCCATCTGACTGGAAGAGAAAAGAAGATTTTTGATCATTTATTTTGTGGCTGTTCTTCTTCAACATGGATGACTTTGTTTCCTCAGTTCTTCCTCCTGACCAGCAGGCGGCACCAGAGCACAGCCAGACAAACAGAACCGCTGACGCTGCAGTTGTGCGTCTGGTTTCAAAAAGAAACATCTTGTGACTCCAAACTGATTTTTAGCAAAGATTGCACCGACTAATAACACACAGGAAACCTTGTTTTACCTCCCAGAACACAATCGAGTTACACATCAGAGTAAACATGTTGATGGATCTCAGGCACATGACGGATCTGAAGGGTTGGAAGAAGAATGAAGCCGTCGTTTTCAGCTCTGATTCTAGAAACTGTCAACATTCATCCAGAACAATCCTGCGTGAAGGAGAAAATTCAAACTGTTCTGCCTGACAAGAGTTTTAATCACAGCAAGTATCAGCCTGCATTTACTGACAGAGGCACAACGATAATAATAATAATAATAATAATAATAATAATAATAATAATAATAATAATAATAATAATAATAATAATAGCTACAAAGTTAGAGAGTGTAGAAGAACCATAATGTTCCACACATTAGCTAATTATTAATTAGCCTGTTTATATCATTTATATAAAAACATTATATTTGAATATGAACTCTTTACACTTCATTGCTCTTAGCTAACTGTTTCAACTGCCTTTCTAATATATAAAGCTAATTATCTAAACTGTTTCTGTTCAGCTGCACTATATCAAGCTAATCATTTACATATAAATGTTGTAACATCACTTTCAGCTCTCAATGTCAACATGTGGTTTAAACAAACAGTTCAGGCTGACACACTCGCTCGTCTGCTAACGTAGCTTAGCATAGCTCACTAGTTGGTAAGTGATCAACTTGTTTACATAAAGTGAGAAGAGGCACTATGGGTTACTTTGGTGAGGCTGATATATTCTTGAACTTCAGGACTTTGAGAAGGTTTTCCAGCAGATAATCAGCTCAGATCCCAGTTTACTCACACGCTGTCTCGTCTGAGTCTGAGTGCAACTCCTTCACTTCAATTGCCCCCCGGGGACAAATAACGTTTCTGAACTGAACTGAAAAAAACTGTGATTCTCCTCCAGCTGGAGAGAACTGGCCTCCTGTTTACTCCTGCAGTCTGAGTCCAGACAAGCTCTCACTAGCTGTTCCTCATATCAGGAGCTCTGTATTGTTTGTTAATAAGCCCGTGCAGAAGTTGCAGTGAGCCTGTAAAATAACATCCCTCCTCTCCTGCAGCCCTTTTTATTTGACCTCCTTACGTTGCGAGAGCTGCATGCTAAGAACGCTGTGCGACGCGGCGAGCTGTGAGAGCGAGCTGCAGCTATTAGAGACACGAAGCTTCATTACCTTGTTGTTGACGAGGCCACAGTGCTCCAGAGCCAAGTCCACCTTCTTCTTATCTGAAAACAGTTTGTGGATGCTGGAAGACACAGAGACGGAGAGCTGTCAGTCAGTCTGAAGAGTATTGTTCTCCACGTCAAACAGCACAGACGAGAGGGGAAGTGGAGGAGAGACAGGGAGGAGGAAAGGAAAGAAGGAGTGAGGGGAAGTGGAGGAGAGACAGAGAAGAGGAAAGGAAAGAAGGAGTGAGGGAGTGGAGGAGAGACAGCGGAGAGGAAAGGAAAGAAGGAGTGAGGGAGTGGAGGAGAGACAGCGAAGAGGAAAGGAAAGAAGGAGTGAGGGAGTGGAGGAGAGACAGAGAAGAGGAAAGGAAAGAAGGAGTGAGGGAGTGGAGGAGAGACAGCGAAGAGGAAAGGAAAGAAGGAGTGAAGGAGTGGAGGAGACAGTGAAGAGGAAAGGAAAGAAGGAGTGAGGGAGTGGAGGAGAGACAGCGAAGAGGAAAGGAAAGAAGGAGTGAGGGAGTGGAGGAGAGACAGCGAGGAGGAAAGGAAAGAAGGAGTGAGGGAGTGGAGGAGAGTCTCACTTCTTCACGAGGATCTTCCCGTCCTGATTCACCTGCAGCTTTAACTTGGTGTACCTGGAACAGAGAGAAGCTTTAAACATCGCCGACATAAAAATCTACAGTCGCCTCACGTCAAGATGAGACTCTCAGTTTCTTACGCTTTGAGGAGGAAGGTGTTCCGTGATGCATTCTGGGAAAGTATGTTTGTGGCCAAAGTGAACAGCTCATCTGTCCAAATCTGGAAACACACACACACACACACACACACACACACACACACACACCTCTTTATCAACATCGTAAAGTGAGTAATCAGCATGTGGCCTGAGGACAGAAGGAGGCAAGGAGAGATAAGGAGGAGGGAGGGAGGGAACATAGTGTGCAGGTATAATGAATGCGAGCAGGTGATTGGACGGCGGTCACCTTGGCTGTATCCTCCTGCATCGCCTGGAAGTTGAGGAAGGAGGTGTTGACCAGGTCGTTGCCGTGGACGACGGTTACCAGCTTCCCCTCGACGTTGTCACCTTTACCGAAGCCCAGCACCTCCCGCAGCTTTGGGTCCTGACACACACACACACACACACACACTATAAATATATCACACATAAACCACAGCGCTGGTCTGATTGGTGCGCACACGCTCGACATCCTTCCCGCTCCTCGTCCATCTCTCATCTCCAGAGGACAGTAAATGTGATGCATGCGGTGCAGCACTCTGATCTAATTAACCAAACGACTCTTTCTTCCTCGTTCTCCACCACAAACTCTCTCCAACACTCAGTGTCTCTCTATCAATTAGGCCCTCACTCTCCATCCGCCTCTCTGCATCGCGCTTCTCCTCCATTTCAATTAAATAAATTAACTCGGGTGGCTGTTTGTCAAGAAAAGTAAAGCAGCGCACACAGAGTGCACTTCATCACCAGGAGGATCAATGAGAACAAACTACGAACACAAATACTGAAAACTAAACGTGTCGGTGTCAGCGCAGATGATCCACAGACGCACTGAACGGCTTCTTTGGAACTTTATCAATCGTAAATCTGATGGCAGCCGTCCTGAGGATGTTCCAGAGCAACAGGAACACAACACGCTGTCAACACAACGCTGATGTATTTCTGATCTGATGAAGCCGATACGGTGAGCGGGTTCACTGATTCAGACGTCCAGCACACACGGAGCAACGCTGGCATTCACCTGGAGTCGAGTTCTACCGACCCGACAAACTCTAACCCAATATTTGCTCTCTTTAGTCCTCACAGTGTTCATCAGCTGCTCGCTAACAGTGTCCGTCTGCTGAAGGAAGCATTCACTGAGTTTATCAGCTTCTCCTGCACTATTCAATATCACTCTGCAAAGATTATTGATTATTAATATATAAAGTTGATCAAGTAAAAATAAATTCAACCTTTTTATTGCAAGGATTTGTTCCTTTTCTCCATCACTTAGACAGTAAATGAAATGTCTTTGGTAGATAATTTAAGATCATTAATGAAAGAGATAAGTTGAATGAACACAACAGCAAAGCTGCGCTGCACACAGGTGAGTTATTTCATTCTATATGTTTTAAACTAAAGTTCAGGTCATATCTTACAAACTGCTCCTTTAATATAAAATAATACTGATTAAAGCAGTTATACATTTTATTTAACTGAGCCAACGTGATTTCTTCTGCCTTTCCTTTTGTAAACACGCCCTCCACATGACTCAGCAGTGTCGGGCAGCACGTCACGACCACAAACTGCCCATAAAATCCATTTTTTACACAACATATATCACACACAACATTCATCAACGCGCAGCTTTTGTTTCATCGTGACTCTGGATTTATGAAGATGAAGCAGCTCTTCTTGCGTACCAAGAACAAAAAGTCAGTGTCCACAAGTCTGCGCTGGGTCAACACATGCTTACATCTGAACTGTTTACAACTAATACATCAGCGTCGCTGCGGGTCAGATCCACACGGTTACACAACGACTTCCTCACCAGCAGTCGTTGGTTATATCACTTCCTGTCTGACGGCCCATCTGTCAGCAGCTCATTAGTGCTCCGTCACCTTTGCACCATCAGCTGAGAGAGGAAGCACACGCACATCTTTCTGTGACAGTCACACTTCAGCATCACTTTTCTGCTCAGAGGACGAAGTCATCGACAGCAGGAGGTGACGGCTTCATTCTCCCTCTCTGCCACAC
>CAEMYA010000149.1:1539921-1551082 GCA_903131615.1 Diplodus sargus | reverse complement strand
GTGTGTGTGTGTGTGTGTGTGTGTGTGTGTGTGTGCATGTGTGAAAAAGGCTTGTAAGATCAGCACATGTGACACCGGAGCGTGAACAGATCTTCTGCACCAGGACGGGTGCATCTGTGTCGGCGTTTGATCGAAGTGTGTGAAATGTGTGTGTTTCTGCACATAGTTGTGTGTCCAAGCGCGCAGCACGGCGAGTGTGTGTACGTGTGAAGGTCGCTCATCTCCGAGAGCACATTCCTAACATATTCCGGCCTTCTGTTCCCTTAGCGTGTGTGTATCTGTGTGTTTCAGTGTGTAATATTTAGCTAGCCGTGGCAGCTGCAGCGCTCCATTCATCCTCCCAGCGCTCGGCCAACACACAGCTCGCTCCGTTTATCACTCCGGACCGGCTGCAGGCTCGTTAAGGCTCCAAATGAGTCTGGGTGAGAGTTTTCCAGGAGGCATGTTGAGATAAACTGCTGCAATTTACTTTAATTTACTGGTTTTGGTGGAATGAAGAACTTTCCCTCATCTGGCCTCTTTTACTTCTGCCTCAGCTGGTCACTTCCTACATTTCCCAGGATGCACTACCTTACTTGTTGCATTTAGATGTTTGGCAGGTAGCCCGTCTACAAGAAGTTTAGCCTCTCTCTGGTTCGATACCGACCACCATTACTGCTGGACACATAATACAATACAATGATGAAAATACGTTTTAGCAACACATGCTACTAGTTAGCAGTTAGCTAATGTTACACACACAAACCTGCTATATTTATCTGGGACCGCCTGAGTGTTCAGAGGACGCTCTGTGGTCCAGCAGCACTCTGAGGTCTTGGTCCAGTTAGTATGAGTGCTGTTCGTAGGATGCCTGAACGAACCCGGTACCATCTTCCCTCGACAATCCGCCTAGCAACACGTAAACCTCACTATTCTCCCCCCACACAACCAAACTGGATGCGTCCTTCCACCAAGAGCTCGCTGCTCCCTGCCGAGAAATAGTCCAACACATAACCAGTAAAACTATAAAAATAAATAACACATGTTGATGAGACGGTTTAGCGACAGAGCTAAGCTAACTGCGTCTGCTTCCAGTCTTAATGTTAAGCTAGCCGCCTGCTAGCTGTCGCCTCGTATCACTTGGACAGAAATGAAAGAACTATTGATCTTCTCAACTTTCTCTCTGATATCCCTCCTTTTTTTTCCGCAATGCCAGATTTCTTCAACATTATGTAGGATTTGACAATTCTGGGCACAAACACCACCGTCATCAACACAGATCCCAGGTCTGTGCAAGACAGTGCACCATGTAAACGATGACACAGACCTGAGATCTGCTGCTGAGCTGCAGCTGTGTGTATGGGTGGTTTTAATACAACAGCACTTATTAGGTTATTCTATACTTAGCCCCCAAACACATGTACAGTAAATGTTAATGTGATCTGATTAGCCTCTCGTTAACTCACTCCTTTCCTTCCTTCATTCTTTTGATTGACTCTTCACTTCCCCTCCTCCTCCCTCCTGCTGCGCTGCCAATCTCCCCATTCGTTTTCTTAAGATTAGAAATAATATGAGCTGCCGACCGAACAATCAGAGAGCGCCACTCCTTTCCTGTGGCGCGCGTCTGAAAGATCACCGCGGCTAAAAATGTCTCAAATGACCAATCACAGCGACGATCAAATGGCACATGATGACGGCATAAAGGAAACTGATCCTCCTGAACACACACACACACACACACGCAGCCCGGACAGCAGCGTTCATCTCCACCCTCTGCTACTTGGCTGCGACCCAACCTGCCAATCAGTGCAGAGGAGTGGATCGGTGCTGTAGGCCCGGCAGAAGAAGACTTTAAAGGACACAGAAACATGGAAGAAGTGGAACAAAGAGACCTTCAAACTGTTTTACGGCCGCGATGGGAGAGTTGGTGAGGTGTTTAGAGACGGAGGAGGAGGAGAAGGACACTTAATACTCCTGTGAAGCTTAATAACATCTATAACTGTCTCTGCAGCCCGTAATATTTCCTCTGTGCGTCAATTAGATAACACTCTCCCTTTATCAGTTCATCTTTCCTCCCCACTGAGTTGTTTCATATCTTTGTGGGCCGAAGAAGGCGAAAATAAAAGGGAGAGAAAACATTTTAACTACTTAGCTGACCGACGGATCCGTAGAGATTTGTAATCGGTGAAATATTAGAACCTCCTCCTCCGAGAAGAAGAAGAAGAAGAGCCGCGAAGACGGGAAGAGAAAGAAAAAGAGGCAATAAAACATGAAACAGGATGAACTCTGAGTGTACGAGGAGGAAACACCTCGTCACTGATGAGAGGAAGAGCAAAGACAAGTTGGACATCAAGAACATGAGCACACACAGAAACACACACAGAAACACACACAGAAACACACACAGAAATACACACAGAAACACACACACAGCACACAAAACAAAAACAGTTGCAGTCATAAATCTATCGTGAAACACAAACACACATCGCTCAGTGGGGGTGAACTCACAACAACACAAACCCACATGTGCAGCAGCCAACATCCCGCTAACACACACACACACACACACACACACACACACACACACACACACACACACACACACACACACACACACACACACACACACACACGAAGTGGATGGAGGCGGACAGAAAAACAGAGTTGTTTACGAGTGAGTGTAGTTTTAGATGAGAAGTTCAACATCAATCTTGAACTTCACTAAACATGAAGCTAGGGCAGGAAAGCAGTTAGCTTAGCATAGGTTAGCTCAAGGACTGGAAGCAGTAAACATGAATTAGCATGATGGAGGAAGTGAGAGATGAAATAAACAAACGCACACAGGTACAACTGTGTGTATGATGGGCGTTAGCTGACAGCTAACGGATGCTAACGGATGCTCTGTACAGCTGTTAAACTGTCTGGTGAAAACAAAACCTCCAGGCCAGACCAGGCTGGCTGTGCCCATGTTTTCTGTTGTTATGCTAAGCTAACACAGCGTCCTTCAAGCTCCAGCTTTACCTTCAACACAGGCTACAATTATAAGTGCAGTTTCTGTTGTGTCACTATCTCTCAGGAAGAAGCAATTAGCTTAGCACAGCTTAACATGAAGACTGGAAGCAGGAAACATTAATTAGTTTTAGGGTGCAGAAGAAAAGAATAGAGGCCGTGGCAAACACACACAGGCACATACACAAGTATGGTGTGTGCGCATGCTACTTGTTAGCTTACAGCTAATGTTTGTCTGTACAGTTTAACTGCCTTGTGAAAAAGGCAAAGGTAGAATGTATTAATCCTGGGCCAGGCTGGCTGCTCCCTCATTCCTTGTCTTTATGCTAAGCTAAGCTAAGTGTACCGTCAAACCATTTAAAAGATACTTTCAGTTTAGCTAAACTAATTCGGTTTTGTTGGCACTGTTCTCACCGCAGTTAAAGCGAGGATCTGGAAACATGCTAACACTGTTACAACAAAGTCCAACACCGGGAACACGTGTTTGTTAAGAAGCAGTCACAGCTGAACTGAAGAGCTAACTCTTTCATTAATGTCCTGCTTGAGAAAAAACAAAGTGAAGCTGAAGTGAAGTGAAGCCTGCAGCCTCTGGCAGCTGACAGCTGGTGCTTCTTGCCCTGAGTTTGGTGCGTGCAGAGTTTCAGGCTGCTAACACTATTAAAAACTAAGACCGAAGGTGTAATAAACCAGAATTATCCTTCAAACCTTCATTTCTAAGCCGCTCACACACATAAGGTGGCAGTTTTGTTAGCCGAGCAGGGAGATTAGCAGAGTCCTGCAGAGCGTCGAACTCTCACACAGAAACACACATCGAGGAGGAAGCATCTGCACGGACAACGGACCCGATACTGCGCTGTGTCGCACTTCTTCTTACAGAGAAGAGCTGAGTGTCTGCGTCCTACAAGTGTGTGCTGAGAGTGTGTGTGTGTGTGTGTGTGTGTGTGTGTGTGTGTGTGTGTGTGTGTGTGTGTGTGTGCGTGTGCGTGTGCGTGAGTGAAAGTGAGGACGGCTCGGCCATGTGCCCGAACAGATAATGTCAACAGAGAAGAAAACATGTGACCTGGTGACACAGAGAGGCCGGAGAGACGACAGGGAGGGAGGAAGCGGTTACATTATCGTCTCACACATTCAACTTCCCCTGCCAACCGCTCGCTCACTGTGTGTGTGTGTGTGTGTGTGTGTGTGTGTGTGTGTGTGTGTGTGTGTGTTATGTAAACCCCTCCGTACCAAGTTAATACCTTCTGGATGTTTGACTTGAGCCAAGGAGATAATCTCTATTAGATCTCAACTCGTACCTGCCAACACCGTTCTAATAACAAATCAGCTGGCTCATTCACACACACACACACACACACACACACACACACACACACACACACACACACACACACACACACACACACACACACACACACACACACACATTAATAATCAATACATTTGGTGAAGCAAAACAAAAAACGAGCAATTTGTCCATGTCAGCATCGAAGGTGTCCATTAAAGGAATAGTTTGGCTTTTTGGGAATTCACTTATTCACTTTTCTTGTTTAGAGTTTGATGGTGAAGTTCATACGAATCTGTACGCTACATACGAAGCTAGCAGCCGCAGACCGTTAGCTTACTTTAGCTGTGAACGGGGGGAAGCGGCTAGCTTAGCTCAGCTCAGCTCAGGAAGTGATTTAGCCCAGAAAAAGTTGTGCACATGAGCCAACCTAAAACCAGGAAGTGAACGTGTTACACTTTGGATATTGGATTACACAAGTGGGCTTCAGGAGAGAGCAAAGATAGAGGTAGATATTTATGCTAAGCTAAGCTAACTGTCTCCTGGTTGTAGAAAAACAGCAGACTTCTATGCACTCAGCTGCTGTGCTGCCTCGTGGTAGCTAGTAAGCGTTAGCAACATTACAGTTAGCTAGCGTTAGCTTCAAGAAACTGGCAGCCACTCGAGGGGGCAGATGATTTGAAGCTAATAGTTAACTTGCATGCTTATTAATGTATTAACTGTATATTATGAGCTAATGTTTCCAGAGTCTTTGACTTTAATCACATTCATTAACGTGAACAACATGAGTAAGTGATAACTAGACACATTAGTTAACTGTTAATTACTGTACCGTTATTATGAGGCGTTAAAATGAACAAAACTGCTTTAAACAAAGAGTTGATGAAAAATAAATGAATGTGCGTACACATGTAAGCATCAGTCAACACTCACACTAATGTTCGTTAAGCCCACAGTTCACAGCGACACACCACAGAAAGTGTTGGTGTATCTGTTCGTGTCCGGCGCCTCGAGCAGATCGAGGCCTCTGAAATCCATTCTGCACATTAAACTGGAGCTCAGTGGTGAGTCAGTGTCATCCTGAGGGCAGGTGACTGACAGCTCAGGTGATACTGACATGACCTGTAGCACCTTAAAGGAGGAGGCGAGGAAGGAAAGACAGGAGGACGGACGGAAGGAGAGGGGGATTCTAGGAAAAGGGGAAATGTGGGGGAGGGGGACGAGGGGAGAGGGGGCAACGAAATTCCAGCAGAACCCCCAGAACCCCGTCTGAGTGACTTCCTGCCCACTTTCCCACGCCGAGAGAGAGAACGAGGGAGATTAGAAAGTGTTGTTGCAGGAAATTAAGGAGCAATAACTCTGGTGGGGAGAAAACGCACTGATGAGACAACGAGGAGGAGAACAGATGGAGGTGAAGAGGGGAGACGGAGTAAGAGAGGGAGCCAGAGAAGATGGAGAGCAGAGAGGGAGGAAATGTCATCCTTCAGTTTATATTAGAGGAACAACGTCGGCCTCATCTGTCTGACGGCGACCAGCTGCCCTGACACGGGAAGTGAAAGAGAGGGAGGGAGAGACAAAGTGAAGGTGGATTAATGGAGGAGAAACAGCCGAGGTGAGAAGAAGCGGAGCCAGAATAAAACAGAACATTAGGGAGGATCAGCAGCAGTGCCAGGTCGGCTCGGCTCGTGGCAGGTGAGCCGCGCTCCACCAGGATCCACCTGACGCCACTAAATCAAACACTCCTGCTCGTCTGCTGGAGACACTACAGCTGAGGAGGTGCAGAGGATGTGTGAGCTGTAGAGCAGCTTTACACTGCGCTGCTCTGCAAAACCACATGAATCATCAAATACCTTCAATAAAGGAAGTGTGAAGAGGAAATCTGATCGACAACAACACACAACACACCCAAACGCCACAATCCTCTGCAGGAGAGGGCCGGAACACGAGCCGAGCACTGAAACTGAAACGGTTCAGCCGCTGAGCACCGAAGTCACCTGGTCACATCAGGCAAATCCTCGTATCTGTTCCCTCGCTGGGGGCTGGGTGGGTGAAGGTGGTGGGTGGAGGTGGTGTGGTGGAGGTGGTGTGTCCCCTCCGTGTTGCCGTAGTGACTGCTGCTGTTTCCCTTCTGTCACTCAGACTCGCTCACTGAGCTCCAGAGAACTTTCTCCCGCAACCAGCGCAGGCAGTCAGATCCACTCTCACATCCCGGGCAGCGAGCAGCCGCCGTGCTGGCGGACGCGCCGCACAGCGAGGAGTGATTTAACAAAGTGCAGATTTGAGGCTGCTGGACTCGACTGCAGCTGCTCTCTGCACCGAGGAACAACCAGCAGACCTTCAGCCTGCTCCTCTTACCATCCAGTCCATGTGAGATGATCGACGGCTCCGTCTCGATCTCTGAACAGAACCCGTTAACCCGGCTCTCTCCCTCCGCCTCACCCTCGCTGTTATTTACCTTCAACAACCTCTTAGATATCTGAAACCAGCTCCCTCTGGGTGCAAAGAGTTTGGCCAGACGGCTGAAAAAGAAAGTTTACAGGAGTGTGAGCAGTGTTGTGACAGATGCAGGATTTGGGCCGTGCATGTGGATCTTGTGTAACCGTCTCAGCCACTGGCATGCACTCTCTGCCTCAGCCAGACCTCTCGCCAACCAGCACCGAGGGTATATCGGGGACTTGGGTTTCCAGACTGGGTACCACGGGCACTTAGAGGTCACTGAGAGAGTTACAGCTGGCCCCAAACAAAGGAAATAACAGATCTGACTGTTGACTGCGTGTTTGTCCTGGACAGGCTGGCGTTTAAAAACTGCTTGTGCAGGAAAAACTGCTGCAGCTGCTTCATCAGACGGGTTTCTGTCGTCTGAAGTATTCTGAACCCGAGCTGGAAACAAAACGGCCTCTGAGTCTGAAAAGTGGTGAAATACGCAGTTTAATTACAGAACCACTTGGACCGGACCTGCTGTTGGACCGGGAGCGTCTCCTCCAGGTGCTGCATCACACAGCATCGACCACGCTACACCAACATCTGGCAGCACGTTATGTTGGCGAGTCCCGCTGTCAGTACTTTTAAATATTATCAGGAGATCCAACCCGTGTGTCCTCGGCGCTGTTCGCCTGCTGAACACCCAGGAAGTGTAAATACTGTAAATCACAGCTGCACCTCCGTCCGAGGAGGCCAACAGTGAAAACGTGTCACTGAATGAAAGTGAATAAACAAACTGAGCTTAAAGGACGACGGCATCACATACGGTTTCACTGTGTTTACATGTGGCGGACCCTGCCACCTTCCCAGCCTCCAACAGTGTTCTGGGAGCTTGTTTTCCTCTGAGAACAGAATTAAACATGTCAGAGTTTCTGACCTCACTAATGTTGTAAATAATAAACATCTGAGTTTGAAAAGTGTCCCTTTAATGAGAAGCTTATCTCAAAGTGCAAACAGCCGAGAGATTCAGAGTCTGGAGACCAAAGGACGCTGAGCGACTGAGTGAAAGGGAAAGAACAACAGTGGAGCCTGGTGCATGCTGGGAAGCCACAGCCAAGCCACTGTGTGTGTGTGTGTGTGTGTGTGTGTGTGTGTGTGTGTGTGTGTGTGTGTGTGTGTGTGTGTGTGTGTGTGTGTGTGTGTGTGTGTGTCCGTCAGCGACAGTCGGTCGTTATCGCGAGTGACTCAAGCATTATGGGAAAACTCTGGCCGCACACACGTCACAGGTCTCGTTTAGCCGAACCTCTTGCACAAAGATGAGGAGAGGGAGATAACGGCTGAATGAAGGGTGGATGTGGAGGAGGAAGGAGAGGAGGAAGGAGAGGAGGAAGGAGAGGAGGAAGGAGAGGAGGAGGGTGTAGCTGGTCCAGAGGTGTCAGGGAGGAGACAGGAAAACAAATGAGCCGTTGGAAAAAGAGAGAAAAGTACAGAGTTATTGAAATGTTAAACAAAGTGAGGCATGAGAGGAAGGTGACACGAAACAGACGGAGGTGAGTGAAGGGAAAGAAAAGAGGTGGAGACGTCCAGACGGAGGACGAGAGGTGGATGAGATGAAGCAGGTTTTTAAGAGGAAAGGTGGTAAAACAAGTGTTGAAGGAGGGAGGCAGGAGATCCACAGAAGTGTTGGACTGATGCTGGGTGACGGACGAGCGCGGCTCTCCGGGCCTCTGGACAGGAGGCGGATCGACCAATCAACTGGCCTGACACGTTGTTGAGATTCAGGTAGATTAACTGGAGCAGAGATGTTCTTGGACATGGTAATGTTCTGAAGTTTAATTTACACTAAGTTTGGTCACATACGTCTGCTTCCTTCCTCACTCTCTGACTCCTGTGATTCCTCTTTGACCGGCTGCTGAATGAATCACACCTAAACTTGAATAAATGCTGCTGCAGTTGAGCCGCTTGTGGAGGAAGTTAATGATAATTATGTCGCTAATTAAAGCCGAACAACAATCAACAACCAGGAGCAGTTTGCAGCTGGATCAGCAGCTGATTGTCTCCTGGTTCACTGATCACAGGTGGCTTTGCTCTCTCGGGGTATAAAAAGCTAACATGGGTGAGTAAAGTCTACGTGTGGGAAACACTGAACTTTGGTTTGTTTACTGTTGGACAGAGCGGAGGTCAGTGACATCATCACTGAATAAGCTCCAATCAAAACGTCCCCCGACACTCAGTCAGGTTGTAAACGCAGATCTTAGTGAACCGAGCTTTGTTCTACTCGTTGTATTACTTCATTGGAGTGACGTGTTTCTCCTGTCTCACTGTAGTTACTGCAGGAATGTGTATTTCAGATGTCCTGATACTAAACCCAGCGGGGCCGAGCGTTCCTGCTTCAGAGCGTCCTAAATAAAACGTGACGTCAGTGCTGCGTCCTTCTCACCTTGATACAGAAAGAGGAACTTTCTGTCCTCTCACCAGGTCGAGTACGTAAAAACAAATCCGTCATGACACTTCTGGGCTGTCGACCTTTGGACCTCCGAGCACCTGAATCCGTCGGATCGCCTCTGAACGGACACATCGCCGGTTTAAAACTACCGTTTCTCATTTAAGGTCGTATAAGCAGAGCAGCAAAAATAAAAACTGCACTGGAGATCAAATATTTTGGGTATCTCTATTCAGAGAAGTGGGTTCCATCCAGAATACCCTTGTCATCTGTGTGAAAGCGTATTTAACTGTTCTCATTAATAATAGCTGGATATCTGTGTTGCCGGCGTGTCCTCTTTCTTTCTAGCTCTGGTTTGAAATCTCCTGGGAGCCACGACGCTGAATTAAAGCTTCACTGAAGTCACCACACGTTCACTTTGAGAGAGGATCGTCTATAAACTCCGATGTGCTGAAAGGAGGATGAAGATCCAACGGCAGGACGCTGGTCCAGATGCTCTGAGCAGGATTTAAACCTGCAGTCGTTAGAGAAACTCAACACACAGAAGAGTAGAAGAGACGGACGCTGCAGCTCAGTTTGGGATCAACACCACAGTGATCACTAAAAACATCTTGTAAAAACATTTACAGCAGCAATATTAATCTTTTCGGACATTTAAATGACAAACAGTGAGCAGCATTATGACTTCCTGCCAGTCTCTGTCCCGCCCTCCAAACTCGACATTCCCACATATCCCTGTTGTTGGCTGGGTGGTCTGGATGCTTTAAGGCGTATTTCATTTTTGTGGCAGTGGCCAGCAGCGAGCAGCATTCCCGCTACTGAAGTAAGAGCAGTGACCGCAATCCGGCTCCGTCACGCCAACAACAACAAAGAAGAAACGCAGTAAGTAAGTAATGAAAGAAAAGCCAAACACTGCGGCACAAAAGGCAAATGAGGTGGCACCGCTTCTTCTGCGAGTTTCAAGGGAATCAGCCGGAAGCTGCTTTCACTGGGGAATTGTTTTATGTTTCAAGATAAAATCTGACTCGGCTGTATGAAAATGAACCATTTGCATGGCTCGGTCCAAGTACGCAAACATCTCACGCTCAGTTTAACAGATATTTCAACTGGGGTTCAGCAATCACACAGAACAGACTGACGGACCGGCTCTGAAATCTGTTGTTTAAAGCTGTGTGTCTTTATAAAACAGTGGCGGAGTCGTTTCATCTCCACGATGAAAAGATTCAGCGACGGATGGTCTCAGTCTTTTACTAAACAGTGTCACGGTCGCACCTCAGGCGACTAATGGCCCATTATCTCAATAACACACGCAGCCGCGCATGTGCAGAGACGAGCCTGACATCAGGAGGAAGACGAGTATTTAAAGCATCTGTCTGTTATGTGAGCGCACGGACGCATGCTGACACGTGAAGACGGACCGGCTGACGGGTTCTCTGGACCAGATACACACACACACACACACACACACACACACACACAGATACACAAACACGCAGCAATAATATTGGCCATCGGCGGGTCATTCCACACATGCCTTCTGGATAAATAGACAGCCAGAAATAAAAAGAGGGACAGTGAGAGAGAGCGATGGTGGAGGAGGGTCGCGTTAATTCAGCCACTCTGAAGTGTCATCGGATCCAAGAGGCCTCCTGAAATGTTCTGACCCGGCCGTCAGCACATCACGCGTGTGGACGGATGGGATCTGTTTATGAACATGTCGTTCTCAAAGAATAACATCATCCAAACTTTGAAATACTGAAATGAATATTCAAACAGCTTTTACACAGCCGCTCTCTGCAACCACATCCTGCAGGCCCACCGCACGGTTCTGTTAATAACGTCAGCTGAAGGCCGAAAATCCAATACTACCAAACTAATGGCTAAGCCACCAAACACAGGAGGGGGGTGACTGTTAGATGGTACGAGATAGATGGATGTCAGAGAAGAGATGGAGACCACAAAAGACATCAGGAGGAAGAAGGCAAACAAGACACAAATGGATGAATTAATGGACTAATGGATAA
>CAEMYA010000149.1:1528347-1539364 GCA_903131615.1 Diplodus sargus | reverse complement strand
AGAGAGAGCGATGGTGGAGGAGGGTCGCGTTAATTCAGCCACTCTGAAGTGTCATCGGATCCAAGAGGCCTCCTGAAATGTTCTGACCCGGCCGTCAGCACATCACGCGTGTGGACGGATGGGATTTGTTTATGAACATGTCGTTCTCAAAGAATAACATCATCCAAACTTTGAAATACTGAAATGAATATTCAAACAGCTTTTACACAGCCGCTCTCTGCAACCACATCCTGCAGGCCCACTGCACGGTTCTGTTAATAACGTCAGCTGAAGGCCGAAAATCCAATACTACCAAACTAATGGCTAAGCCACCAAACACAGGAGGGGGTGACTGTTAGATGGTACGAGATAGATGGATGTCAGAGAAGAGATGGAGACCACAAAGACATCAGGAGGAAGAAGGCAAACAAGGCACAAATGGATGAATTAATGGACTAATGGATAAAACCACGATAAGAGACGCGAACAGAGACGAGGAGGAAGATTTTAAAAGCAGCAGGAGGACAGAGGAGAGCAGCGATGTGTGGTGGAGCTACAGCAGATAAACACACGAGATCCACTCTGCTGCTCCTGTTGGTGCATCAAACACCCACTGTGGTCGGAGTCAGCGTGGAGCATAAGTATGACATCATGTGTGTTTCTGTGGATACTGTGCACGTGTGTGTGTGTGCGTGTGTGTGCGTGTGTGTGTGTGTGTGTGACTCACCAGGTTGGACCCTCCAGTCCAGTACAGGAAGAATCCATCTGGGTCGACTTTCAGGGTCACCAGGGTGGGGGGCCCGCTGTTGGGCTCCTAGACGGCAACAGAAACAGAGACGTTAGCTGACGAACACACAACAGAGATCCACCTTCACCTCCAACACACACACACACACACACACACACACACACACACACACACACTGAGTGAGGACTGTTGTTTCTAAACCACAGAGCGAGGACACCTTTAGGACGCGAGGACATCATGTCCGGTCCTCACGCGTCAAACAGCTGCTGGAAGGTGGAGACTTTAGAGTTTGGGTTAGCATAAGGAGCTATGGAGGGTTAGCGTTAGCAAGGACAGAGACAGCGAGCTCCAAAGTTTATCACCATTTATTTATTATTATTTATTTATGTACTTTGTAATCTATTACAACTTGGGTTTTAATTTCATAGTTTTGGCACCTTTGTAACGATGACATCTGACCAGGTAAACAAACAAGTGTTTGTGTTAATACGAGCGGTTTAGCTCAGGTGTAACTGACAGTCAGCACACCTCAACGCCTCATTAAACTGGGTAGAACCAGGAAACTGGTGAGTACATTTTTCTCCACTTTAATCTCAAAGTTTGTCTCAAAGCTGTCTGGTGCTCTTGTTCCTCAACCAGTCTGGCGACATTGTTCCCAGGTTGCTGTGTTTGAATAATCAACTTGGCGAGAACGATTCAGGGTTCTCACATTACTGTCCAATCCTACGCGTCACGATCCGCTGGAATTCAAAGTTCAGAGTTGTACTGACGCTGGAGGCATCAACCGACTGAGCCAAGTCAAAGCTCTGTTAGCACATCAGTAACGAGGCTATTGTTGTTGTCTTGCTAAATGGAGAAAACTAGCAAGTCACGCTTCCGAACACCAAAACAATGTGAGAAGTAAACTGAGGATGTGTTCAGGATTCGGCGCCACAGATGGAGAAGTAGATAAAATAAGGCGGTTAGTTACCAAGTTAGCGGTTGGCTAACAGATGTAACTGCTCCTCCATTACACTGGCTGTCTATCAGTGAGTCTGACAGGATCAAAATAATGACGTGTTAGTTCAGATTTGGTTTTTGTCCAAAGTTATAAAAGGTTGTAAGAAGCCATTTTTTACTTCAAGCAGGGAATCCTGTAGTTTCTGAAACCTGAATGAGTCGTTCAGGGGCCCTGAGTCATTTAGTTCCCAAGTTGTATTAATGAATGACTACCAACTTTATTTTATATGTTCAGGAACAGTTCCAGTGCTTCGTTTATAAGTGCAGTGAAGGGCATCATTAAAGTCCACTGTGGACGTTAAAGATAACTTCTGGTGTTTAAGAGTCTCACAGCCGCACACAAGGACCATGTGACATGAAAACAGCAGTTTATGGCACTGTGTACCTGTTTTATGGTGCCCTGCCATTATGAGATTGCAGGCAGTCAGACAGACAGGCAGGCAGTCAGACAGACAGGCAGTCAGACAGACAGGCAGTCAGACAGACAGGCAGTCAGACAGACAGACAGGCAGTCAGACAGACAGGCAGTCAGAGCTATTCTGTGTCTGTGTGCACGTGTCATGCAACAGCTGTTTCGACGTTGGAAACCAGAGTTGGACCCGCATGACCATCTCATTCATGAGCAGCATAATGATGCCGCGGCAGCCAGCCTGGACATGTCATTAGCATCATCATTATGGAGTCATACGCAAGTTACGATAACCACACACACACACACACACGCAGCTGCTGGCTCTGTAATTACAGTGGTGAGCCGTCATACGCATGTCCAACAGGCGGACGTACAGTCCAGACATCCTGGGAAACAAGAGTGATGATCCAGATTGTTTGTTGTTGCAGTGACGGATGACTCATGTGTACATGTCATCATGAGCATCAGCATCAGCATCATCACCGTCAGATGGTCAGAGAGAAAGATCTGCCCGGCAACCCACAGAGAACTTTCCCAAGATCAGACAAACAAAACACGAAGCACGCAGTTCCTTTAGACGTCAAAGAAGTGGGATAGTACGGTGGCCCTGAAGGTCAAAACACAGGAACATTTCAGGGACATAGCAGGGTTTTATGAAATGTCGCTGTGTTTTCTGGAACACTGTTGGTCTTTAAGCTGAACATGCAGCATCAGTCTCAGCTCGAGAAGGCCAATAAGTGTGTTTACCTAAACGCTGGACTGTTGCTTATAGAGGCCTCCTCGGTTTAACTGGACTCCCACTAACCCAGGAAATGTACATTTTAAAGTACATTTCAAACTAAACATACCTTGAGTTTAGGCTCCAAGGTCGGCTGGCGGAGAGAGAGGGACGAGGACAGACGGAGCAGAGGAAGGAAAAAGAGATTGTTTCAGGAAGATGGACAGAGTGGGATCAGAAGAAAAGGTCAGGAGTGGAGATGAGAGCAGAAATCCAGCCACATCTTAAGACTTTAATAAGCAACGCGAGACGCTTCGCTCCACCGACCAGCTTCATATAAAGGCCAGTTATAGAACAGCTTAACTTCAGATATGAAGCCCACGTTACACTTTAAATAAGTGAACTCATGAGCTGTTTACTCGCTGGGAGGACTAACACACCGTGACGGACGTCTCACGGCTGTGACCCGATCAGACGCCGTCTCACTGAACTCTCAGCACTTATTTAACTTGTAATGCAGCCTGAGCTCACGCCTCGTGTTTCTTTATCCTTTGTGTGCTAGATCTGATTTTCTGAGTCAACAGAGGACGAGCACATGTCAGACTGGAGCAGCTTCGATGATCCGAAGAGACGAGCCGTTGACTGAACGCATCTTCGGCAAATCATTTGCAAATCAAATGTCTGGTTCAGGAGGCAAATGAGACTAACGTTCCTCTGTAGCTGCTCAACACACTCGGCTCCTGTTAGATTCACCTGAGAACACCTGAGACTCAGACTGAAGTCAGACATGTTGACTCAAACCAGCAGCTTCTATTAAAACTGAGTCGTTTTGGAGAAGACGTTTTAATCAGAGGACAAACGTCTTTGTGGACTTTGCATGAACAAACTGAATAAACAGACTGTCTTTGTATTCTCGTCTGAATAAATTACATAAACAAATACTGTTGTACTTTGTTTATAAGTGGCGGACCCCGCCACCTTTTCTAGCTTCATTATGTTCCTCTGAGAACAGCTTGTGTATTCAGTGATGGAGTTTGAATTATTACCTCATTAATATTGTAAACATTAAAGCTATGAGTTCGAATCTCTTCTCTCTCACAACATTGTGCCACCTTATAAATAAAAAGGGCTGCGACAGCATGAGAATCCACACACACACACACACACACACACACACACACACAGAAATTTCACTTTCACACATAAACTGCATCAGCTGTGTGAAGAGAAGCGGCCTCGACCTTCGTGCGACCCGTTCGTACCGCACGCTTGGTGGCGGGTCGATGCCCGGTCCATTCATACGCTCTGTATCAGTATATAGCTCTGGACTACGGCCAAGATAACTTTGGCTCGCTTGAGATTCAACAATCGTGCCCGAGTGCATTTTAAATTGATAGAAGACACATTTATTGTTAATGCAGACAGAAGCTACTGCATAAATCTGTAGTGTGATAACATCCTTTAATAAAGCATTGCTGCAGTCCGGACACAGATCAGAGTCTCTTCAGCCTCAATCAGACACGTTACGCTCCACATACAACACAGACTGCAGTTTATCATGGGAGGAACTCACAGCTATCAGAATATGGAAATGTGCTGATCCACAGCATTGTATTCTACCATAGTTTAGTTTTTGTTTCTTTAAAGTTTATATGACGTTTCATTTCTGTCAGGACAGGCAATGTTATGAGAACATAATAAAGCATTTGTTCAATAAAAATCCTTTCTGCTAATTCACGTTGATATCGCTGCAACACAACAGATCATCATCACGTCAGACGCTGATTTGACTGGTGAGCTGCGTCACCTGGCTGCTGTTAGGGGTGGAAACAATGGAGCAACAAGTGGTTAGTGCCAAGAAGTCCAGTGTGCTGAGGGACGGTGCTGACCCACCCTGAGTTCTGAACCGCCTCTGCAGGCCCGTCTCTTAAAGGTGCACTGTGCAGGTTTGGGGAGGACATTTTAAATCAGAAGATAAAAAATCTTCATTGACTGATTTTTTTTTTTTCTGCCTGAACAAACTAAAAACACAAACTCTCAGTTTCACCACTTGACAAACAAACTGACAGCACACTTTCATACTGATTGACTTTGTTTATATGTGGCGGACCCTGCCACCTCTCTAGCTTCAAACAGTGATCTGTTAAACATGAAAGTACGTCAGCGCTTCAAGAGGCTCAGATGATGTCACTCATTCTAACCTTCTCTCTCTCTTTGTGCCATTTGTCTCCACTGACGACCCGGCAGGACGGATCCAGTGTCACACACACTGCAAATACACACACACACTGCTGATACACACACACACTGCAGATACACACACACACACTGCAGATACACAGCTGATGGGGATTTCCAGCGGGACCAGACACACAAACGCACACATATACACATCCACCCAGAGGAATGTGATCTATGGGCTCATGTGACCTGTAATATAACAACATCTCCCATTTAGCTGAACACACACTACACACACTACACACACACACCACACACACACACACACAGAGTTGTGGTGTGATTTATTTGCATGTCCTGCCTGCTGAGTTTTACATACCTGGCAGCTGCTTTCTATTGAAGCTTTCAGGATGTGCTTCTCTCACTCGACCCCTTATTCTGTCTTTCTATTTGTCCAATGTTTCAACATTCCATTTTCTTTATTAATAGTTACTCATTTCTGGAATATTTGGGAATATTAACACTCAAAAATATGAGGATTTGCCATTGAACATGTCACCAAAACTGAAATTGACACTTTTCCCTCTTTTCTTGTTGGAGGTCATTGTAAGAGCTTTAAAAACAACCCTGACCAGGAAGTCATTAGTGCATGCCCTCCACACACACACACACACACACACACACACACACACACACACACACACACACACACACCTTGTTCACCACTATCATGCACCCTGTGGAGTGTTGTGTGTGTCGGGGTGGGTGGCAGCTCTGTAATTGGACCTCACCCCGCTCCCCAATTATCCACCATATGTAGAAACCTTCTAACTTCATTCTTTCATGTCTGCCTTTCTCTCCACTTCACTCCCTCTCCAACACTCGTACTCCTTCTTCTGGCTGATTGAAGCCCACGTCTCCCTGTCCAGACCCCCTCCAGATGTCCTGACCCTCCGACAAACACCTTCATTACCTGACCATAATGTCAAACACCAAACACACACAGGGTGGACGGACCACCCTCCGAGTCCGAGGTGGACGGACGGCGGCTAATGAGCCCCTCTTGACAAATACACATGTAGGATATATATATATATCCTGCCTCTCTACCGTCCTGTGAGTGTGTTGGACAACGTGAGCCGAGGAGAAAGCCGCTGCTGGGGATAATCATAAAAGTGGCTGCTCAGAGTGTGTGTGTGTGAGTGTGTGTGTGTGTGTGTGTGTGTGTGTGTGTGTGTGTGTGTGTGTGTGTGTGTGTGTGCTGTCAGTGTGCACTTAGCGTGAGTGTGTTTGAGCTGCTGCTTTGGCAACATGGCAAAAGTTGATGACAGCAGGTAACCTTTGGACCCAAATGAGAGTGAGGAAAGAGGGCGTAGCGAGGCCGAGAGGGAGAACGAGATATAGAATACAGAAGAGACAGAAAGAAACTAGAAGGTCGCGGTGGTTAATATTTAGGTTTGATCCCAACACGCCTCGGCACTACACACCTCTACGTTCTGCACGTTTGTGCCTGAGAGCAGGCTGTCCTGATTCTTGTTTGCATGTTTTATGGTCCTTTTTTCTTTGGCACAAGCACAAAACAATCACGACTAGTTTGCTGATGTCGACGCAGCAAGTTGTGAACAAACGGCGAGCGCCCGTGCCAACGCTGAAGACGGCAGGTAGGAAACGTCTGGTCGCGTCTGGCTGCATTAACAACCACCGGTGACGGATGAGGATCTTAAATGTGTGTCAGCTTCTGAAAGGTGGAGGTCTGAATCACTTCCCCCTGTGGACATGTTGATCACGACAGATATTCTTGTATCACTCTCAGCTCTCTTTGATTTAGGCAAATCAGATTTGTTAAAACTATGAAGAGAATGTGAAAAAAAATGTCCGCTTTGACCTCAGTGACGTCTCTGCACTGTCCAAGAGATATCTACTGAAGTTAGCATGCTAACCAGCTAGCTCCTGTACCTGAAAAAGCTCCTGTGCTAGTGGTTTAAACACCAACAGTCCCCTGGTAGTCTGGCTAGCTGCACAGCTAAGAGAGCTAACGAGCTAACAGCAGCCACACTCATGGATAAAAAGAGTACATTTAGCAGGAGTTAGCAATGCTCTGGTGACTGGTTGGCACCTCTTACGTATTGCACCTTTAAGATCGTCTGCAATGTTCTTTGCAAGCAATCTGATCCAATCTGTGTGTCTCGGTATCACTGATCTATCTGCCTGGATATCTGTGGTATCGACATCGCTGTCAGAAACTATGTACGCTGGTGACGCTCTGTGCAGAGCTCGTCCATGTACTCCACAAGCTCGGCTAGCAGCAGCATGGAGTCTGATCAGGAAGTACGTGTGCTGAGGGGGCAGCAGCTCCGCCTAAAACGAGGTTATAACACACGCCGAATTTACAAGAATGCCCAAATAATTAAGAATTAATTGGACACAGCATTATCCAAAGTTTATAAAGTGTCTCCTAATTCAACAACTCACAAAATTGAGCAACTTTATAAGGGAGTCTGGGGACTTTCTCTCCCTCTTCGCCTCCTGGCTGCTGGCTGCAGCTGATGTGGCTCATAACATGTTGGTGTTCATGTCTGCAGTCTGTTGTCGTGCGAATCATTCTCAAATGGTTTTTAAATGATTGTTTATAACAATAACATACACGTGTGTCCAGGAACTTGAAAAGAATACAGAGGACATGATTGTCAGGCACTATTCACTCTGACATTATACAGACTGACTTCCCACATCGGCCTCTCTCTTGTCCTTCAGTCACTCTGGATTTGACGTCAAATACGTTAAAGGTGCGTCTGCAGCCTTCTGCAGCCATCTTGGCAACCGACCCAGGAGGTCATCACGACTGCATCCCTATCAAAACTGATGCACAGAGAGCCGTAACTTCACTTTCTGCGTCATAGAGGTTTAAACTGCACGTACAGAATTCTGATTTTAAGAAAAACAAAAAACACTGGTCACAAAATAAGGACATTCTAGTGCACAAGCTCGTAGGAACGGACGACCTCTGACCATCGTAGACCGGACAGATCAAGACTGAGATGGACAGAAAGAAGAGGACAGAGAGGAAACGAAAACAAAGAAGACAGGAAGCAGACAAAGACTTAAAGACGAGGAAGAGATCACACATCAGATACAGACACAGGGTGAAGTGAAGCCGGAGATAAAGTCCTGCAGAGTGAAGGAGGAGGAGGAGGAGGAGCAGGAGGAGCAGGAGGAGGAGGAGCAGGAGGAGGAGCAGGAGGAGGAGGAGAGAGGAGGAGGAGGAGCAGGAGGAGGAGGAGGAGGAGGAGTCCAGATGTCAGGCCCACACTTCACATGTGGCTGTGGTTGACCTTCCACCTCTCCCTCCTTCGCTCCATCCATCCTTCATCCGTCCTGTTTCTCACCACTCTGTCAGGATGTCGGCAGCGTTTCTCGGCGTGGCGTCAAACATTCACACGAGCCTGCGTTTCCTCCTCCTCCAGCTGTATCTCCCAAACATTTACCCGAGGACAGTTTGAGGCTCGCGTTCTTCCCTCCAGCGCTGAACACAGACAGACACTTTTCTGAAAGTGCAGGAACAAAAACGGAGCCCACTGTGTTCCCGCGAGGTCGGGACGACACAGAACCGCTGCTCACACAAGAGACCCGATTCTAACTGTTGGCCGTCACATCTCAGGTGTGAAACAAACGCTTTCCCAGCCGGTACGAAAGCATCTCGCACTGACTCACATTTAATCTGGATGTGTTCCACTTACAGAAATGCACACAGTTCCCCTGAGAGTCCTCAATGAAGGTGGAAAGTAAAAATAAGACAATCACAAACACAACTATATTTACACGCTGAGTGAACACTGACGCAGACGCTGTTCCTTCTGCAGGGAGAGCGAAGGGTTACTGAAGCCTCCACGGTGGATCCGGCTATCAGCACCGAGGCATCGTAAACAAATTCCACCACATGATATAAAGTGATTACTAAGAGCCGAGCCGGAAAAAGAAAACAGGCTGATAAAAAGAAGCTGCTCGACAAGTCCTGACATGCACGGCGAGAAACGTCTGGAACAGAGTTCAACTCTCTGTTACTCACGTTTTCAACAACTGTTCAAGGGAAACGTAGTCGAACAACTGTGAAGACAAAATATCCAAAAAGCTGCAAAGAAAATCTGCCGGATCTGATTTAGAATTGAATGAAGGTCAGCGTCCGATTCTGAGTGCTGAGGTCAACAATGGTGCCACTAAACTGAAGGTCTGACCTTTTGCTTTCCTGCTGAGAGTTAGATGAGAAGATTGTTACCACATTGTGAACTTAAACAGCCAAAAGACAGGAAGCAAAGAAAGAGCCGGCTTCTTTTAGTCCAGCGTTTCTCATTTCTACACCTCGGCCTGAGGAGAGAACAAACAAGAAGGCCAAACAACCATCACACAAACAGCGAGGAGGTTTCACCTGAGTCAGTTTGTTACCACGGTTACACGGAGACTACTGAACAGATTCCAGGAAACTCGGCCCAGAATGGACCTGATTAACCTTTGGTGCTGATCCGAGCAAAGGAACGGACCCAGAAATGTTTCCTGTAGAAGTGATAATGTTTGACACTGCTCGAGTCCAACAGACATCGATATTCAGAAGCAGAAACCCAGATATCAATGTATCGGCCAGTAAACACACATTCTGCTATGATTCCTTTAATGTGGTTATTGATGACTCACGTATATGTAACGGAGGCAGAATAACAAAACTCTACCAGCTTAAAATGATGTAACGGGGAATAAATTACAACTACACATATGTGAGAAATCTGTCTTTACACTTTACAACGAGTCATTTCCCTTTTTTCCACTTTCTGCTCAGGCAGCGGCCTCATATTTTACCATATTCAACTCTCAGTGAGGAAGCAGGCAAGCAAACACACAAAATGTGAAACTGTCCCTTTTACAACCTGCCTTAGCATCTGCAACATGATTTAGCTTTAAACGACAACATCCACACTCAGAACTGCATATTCGGCTGCTTCACCAGCGGTATGACTGAGACATGAACTCTGTCGTGGCTCTGAAACTGCCGCTCAGTACATCAGTGAACGGGGAACAAGCGCCTGCAGTCGGCTGGTTTGACAACCCGGTGCTGAGGATCACTGAGGCCAGCAGCAGCAGCAGGGACGCTGCGGTCTGACACAACGATCCCGACCAGAACTGCAGGAAGCAACCAAGAAACGTTTAGTGCTGCGTGGTGCCGCTGGAGTCGCAGCCAAAGCCTCGCATACCCCAGGAATGTTTTCCCATTAATGAGCGATCACTCATCCAGCGTGACTTCGTTTACAGGCCGAGGTTTACTTCTTAATTGTGCGACGTAAACAAACTCCAAATGAAGTGCGCTCGGCTGATGGAAGTGTGAGACGGAGGATTTATTTGGCTTTTTGTGTACGTTTATGATTCATATGGAGGAGCGGAACAATCACAGCGAGCCGAGCGGCTCTGCAGACGAGCTGTCTGTCTCTGTTTGTTTAATTGGCTGTTTGGGAGGAATTTTAACTGAATTCCAGTCGGAATTCACTTAAATTGAATTGTGGCCGAGCTGCAGAGGGCGGAGCAGCGGCAGACGGAGGGAGGGAGGAGGAAAATGGTTTGGCTCTGGAGCCTTACAACAAGCTCGAACAGGAAGTCATTCAACGTGAAGCGCACACACACCCAGAACAAAACCACCACACACACACACACACACAAACACACACACACACACACAAACATGTGAGCACATGTGTGTACACAGAGGAAAGATGGTCAACTCGGAGTGCATTCCTCCTCCTCCTCCTGCATGAGTCAGTGTGTGAGTGTTGTTGGACGACGACAGCATCAGCCAGGCGACAGATGACAGGAGCAGAGAGAGAGGGCAGGAAAGAGAGGTGACATGAGCCGCGACACAGCGAGGAGGAGGACAGGGAGGAGGACAGGGAGGAGGAGGACAGGGAGGAGGACGGACAGGGAGGAGGACGGGGGTGAGGAG
>CAEMYA010000149.1:1479505-1491185 GCA_903131615.1 Diplodus sargus | reverse complement strand
AACCATAAATATGATAATACGACAGTTTACCGGCTCGTATTAAAGAATGTGTGTATGAAGGAGCAGCATATCACCAGTAGTTAGTGGCTGCTAACTGCTGCTAGACATCATCTTTAATCCACCCACGCTGCAGCTACTGCAGCTCTGCACCTTTATGTTTTACTTGCTTGCTTGATTTTTTTGAACTAGTCCTTTATAGACCTTTTTGTGGAGGACATTCTGACATGTCTTAGCAGGTGAAGCTCAGGTGTATTTAATAACCGTACTGATGGCTCCTGTCACACTTCAGGTTCAGTGAGCAGCTCACGCTATAAGGAAACAGAATGTTATCAGCTCCACCGACGGTTTTTATTCAATGACGAGCCAAAATGTCTGCCAGGTATATTGTCCACATGATGACTCTCGCCATTATCACTCACAGCTTGTATTACTCTGGCGCCATCTTGTGGTGGAAGGCAGTATGACAACTACATTTACACCCTGACGTGAAACAAGAGTTAGTCTGCACTTTGTGAATTATATAGTTTTCTATATTAAAATAATAATATAATATATATTAATATAGTAGTGGACTGGCAATTCATTTAAGCCTTATCACTTTTAATCTAATTAATTCATCAATTAATTGATTTATTTATCGATAACATGTGTTTATTATATTATATCTTATCGTATTATATCACATAAGTATATATATACACACTTATACATATATATAAAAAGTGTGTATATATATATACTTATATAATATAATATGATATAATACGATAAGATATTATATAATATGAGATTGTATATATATATATATATGTAATTATTATTATTATATCATTATATTATATTATATTATATTATATTATATTATATTATATTGTATTATTATATGTGCGATTTAAAAAAGCTCTGTCCGCGCGATCTGTCCAAAGCTCACCCTATTGGCTAATTCTGCTGGTTTCCAGCATCAGACTGGACTGTGATTGGTCTACTAAACCGGCTTCAGCATTGTGATTGGACGAGCGCCGCTTGGGATGGCCGCTCCTATTGGCGAGTCCGACATTGGCGCTCGGCGCTGATTGGCTGAACTGACGGGTAGTAAGAGTCCGGCAAAGTGTCGAACTGAAGACCGAAGTGACGAGGAAGTACTTTTCAAAATGGAAATATAACAAATGAGAGCTGAAGTTTGTGGAGCCGCGCGGAGGCAGCAGGTGAGCGGGAGCGGCAGGTGAGCGGGAGCTCGTGTGTTTACCGGCGGCATCGCGCGCCTCACCGGTCGGTTACTGTTAATCCGTCAGCGAGCAGCAGACCGGGCAGTTTGTATGGAAGCTGCAGTTAGACGCTGCGGTGTTTACTGTGGAACCTGCTCGGAGAATATGTCGGTGAAACATGTTGAACAGTGTGAAGGGAGAGGAGGAGAGGAGAAGGAGGAGGAGAAGCAGAGGAGGAGAAGGAGAAGGAGGAGGAGGAGGAGGAGGAGAAGGACCGGAGGAGAAGAAGAGGAGGAGGCGGTCATCTCTCTCTCTCTGTGTCCTCTCAGTTGTTAGCTAGTGTTGCACTTGACTTCACCGTGTTGCGTTCGTCGCTAATTTGACATGAAAGTTCCAGCAGCGGGTCTCCACTAACTTCCCAACAGTTAGAAGTACCGAGCCTGGCGGTGTTCCCGGCTCTGGTCCCGGCTCTGGTCCCGCTCCGGGTCCGGGTCTCACTGTAAATGCCGCCGTGACGTTCTCCATCTTACTGTACGACATCACGGAAGCTACCAGTGGTCAAGCTAGGCGAACACGGGCACGTTCAGATCCGGCGTCCGGTCAGAAAACAGTATAAGAGCCCCGCTGACGGACGAGATCAGGGACTTTAGAGGGAATAATTGGTTTTAATAATTTTAATAAGCGACTCGAGCTTTTATTTTGTGTTTCCGCTCCTCAGTTTGTGCTTCGCATTGAGTGCGAGCGGGCAGTTTCCGGTCGCGTGCCGTGTGTTTCGGGCTGGTTTGACTGACGTACGGAAGCCGGGCGGCAGCTCGATGTCCTGCAGACTGATGATCGATTCTTACGTGTTCTATCAGCACACTGAGCTGATAATAATAATCATATTTAAACCAAGTGTCTCCTGATCAGCGGAGGGTTATTGATCCCCTTCACTGCTGGGTGTGACGTCACTCATCAGCAGCACATTGTGCACCATTAGCATAAGTAAATAAACAGGATTCCGCTTCAGCAGGTGAAGGTTCATGTGAAATGTCTCTGAAGAAGCTTAAAACTGCAGTACTACTACACTCATCGCTGCTCAGAACCCGGTTTAAAAATGTATTATCTGACAATCAAAGCTTATTTAAAGTGAATTACTTCACTGTTCATCAAAATATAATGCTGGTGTAAGAAAATATATTTGATTAAAATACAAATACTACAGCATCGTGTATCAGACATAGTCAGTGGGAGCAGGTCCAACATATTTTATATGTTATTAATGTTTAAACAGTAATGGATTATTAAGGCAGCCAACTGTTGGTTAATCAAAGTGCTGAAAAATGTGCATCTCTGTTCCACATCTAGTTATTCAGTCATGTAAATGTTATGTCCTTCATTAATATGGTATTAAATGTTTTTCTTTTCCCAAAAACTGCACTTGTGATATGAATGACAAAAACTAAAAATTATTTTAATTTAAAACATCAAATCAGTAATGCGTCTTTACTCTGAAATCATGCAGGTTGTCAGTGATAACAGCGTTTGTGCTGTGGAGACATACTGTTACTGACGATATCCGTGATATTTACATGAACATTAATTTGTGTTAACAGGCTCCAGGATGCACCTGTTCTGGTCGCACATGCACCAAAAACCTTTCAAGTGCGACTAAACATTTTCATTGGATGCGCCTGAAATTCAGCAGGCTGGATCTTTTTTTTATGTAGCCTATAAAAAAGATATTTTTAAAAAACACTACCTGGATGTGTCGACAGCTGCCTTTGAACAAATTAAACTTTTTTAAATTGTTTCATGATTTAAAAGAGGAAGAACATTTTATCCGCTCCATTATTACAGTGTACAGTTATTTACATGTTTGTTTAGAGATGTTCAGTCTTGTTTATCAGTTCAAAATCTGATGTTGTGACAGACGTCGTTTGTACTTGTGAGTTTCAGTTGACACCCAGAGAACAATAAAATATATTCAATGATCAGGGTAACAAAGACATCAAATATCTGACACATGGTGGAGGTCAACGGCAGAATCAATGAGGTGTGTCTGTGATTTCAGCCATGCCCACCCAACCCCCTGTGAGGGAGCCGGAGGAGGAGATGGAGGCAGAAGGAGAGTCACAACTCCCTGAGGCCAACGGAGAGGTGGAGCAACCGAGAGACAACGAAAGAGGAGGAGAGGAGACCATGGAGGAGAGCACGGAGGAGAGGGACAGCGACCTGGATGAGAGTGAGGAGGAGGAAGAGGAGGAGGAGGAAGAAGAGGAGAGCTCAGGTAAAATCCAAGCACTCTTTCTAGATCCTTGCTCACAAGGAGAGACAAATATAACGTGTTTGACGCAACGTTTCCTTTCTCGTGTGAAGAGATGGACGATGAGGACTGTGAGCGGAGGAGAGGAGAATGTCTCGATGAGATGCTGGATCTGGAAAAACAGTTTCAGGAGCTAAAAGAGAAGTAAGTTGGAAGAGGTAGAAAATAAACAGAGTCCCTTTGGTGTGAATGAAGGATGGAAGAAGTCTGACTTCATGTGGTCGCAGGTTGTTCCGGGAGCGGCAGAACCAGGTGAAGGTGAAGCTGGACGAGGTGCTGACGGGGAAGGCTGGAGAGTACAGAGAACCACTGGCTGCTCTGCAGAACAGCATGCAGATACGAACACAAGTGGCTGGTAAGCATCCTGAAGAGCTTCAGCCCTTCAGAAACGGCAGAACGCACGGCTAAATATGATCCCAGCAGCCCTAAGAAAATAAATATATATACATTCATTTAGCACCTTAACAGCAGAGTTTTTGTGCTTTGATAGACAAAGACAGAATAAAAGCTACAGGCAAGCCAAACCGAAACAAGATCCAACTAAGAGGAAGTTAAACGAGGTAAAAACACAAAATATCAGTTGGACATCTGTCCATCTTTGGTTTTAGACGGATTACTTTATTAAATGACTCTTGTTGAGAAGCTTTTACTGCGCTGAGAGTAACACAAGGATGTTGTCAACGCGAGTCGCTGTCAAATCGAGGATTGTTAACTTCACCTGTCTGTCCTGTGAGCGGCTCCTGTTCTATCTGGTATAATACATTACCTTTGTGGTTTGGTAGTAATAGTTTTCACAGATCTGTTTGCATCATTTTAGTCACATATTAAATAATTGATCAATAAGAAGAAATGCTCTTGTTAACATGTCTTGAATGATCAGCAGAGCAGCTGAAGAGATGGAGATGTGTGTTCACTGGCAGCTCAAGTCAGTACTGATGTGAAATCTCTGGAAGTGTGAAAGGAGTCAGAAAGACACAATCTTGAGGGGTTTCTTCCTACACCTGTAACAAAGTCGTACTCGGTGTTTCTTATTCTGACAACTTTCTTTTGCTGTGTTCAACATGAAAAGTTGTGTGTTTGGCAGTTTTGAGTGTTTAAATCACAGCTCGCATCGAAAAGGTTGGTGAAAAGTAAATGTAGATTCCTGGAAATCTTTTTTTTTTAAATGAAATCCCCTCCACTGTCTGAGTCCGTCCTGTTCCACAGGTAACTAAAATTAAAACATCGTGTCTGTGTTTCCATCGGCAGGTGTGTACAGAGAGCTGTGTCTGCAGGTGATCAAACACAAGCACGAGTGTGAACTACAAGGAGCAAAGCAGCACCTGGAGGTAACTCACACACATCCAGCAGATACTTCACAAGGATGCTCACGCGCTGTAGCCAGTGTTGTTGAAAATACTGATGTGTGGTGCGTTACAGAGCGAGCGGACGCTGCTGTTCGACGCCATGAAGACGGAACTGCTGGAGAAGATCAGAAGACTGGAGGAGGACCGACAGAATATAGACCTCACCTCAGGTACAGCGTGACTGTCAGTCCATGGATATTACTTTATGTTGTCGTCATCAAGATGGTTTATGTGACTGATGCACTTGTTCCAGAGTGGAGCGATGAGATGAGGGGCAAGAAGTGTAAAAGGAAGAACATGCTGGGTCGCTCGGAGAGGAAGAAGAAAGTGGCTCTGGTTTCAGGTGAAACTTGTTTATCTGTCATATTCCATACAAACCGTGTCTCGGAGTGTATTTCCCTCCTGCCAGGTTGCCAGGTTGGGACTTTAACCTGCTAACAGGCCGACAGGTGATTTAAAGCCTCTCCTCTCTGCTTCACAGGCCCTTTTATTGTCTACATGTTGAGAGACATCGACATTCTTGAAGACTGGACTGCCATCAAGAAGGTGAAAATAAAATCCATAAATACGTTTCCTCCGCACTGCAAACTGTCCGACCGGCTAAATGTTTTTAGTCACAGATAAACTTTGCTAACTTCGTCTCTGTGTGTTTCTCAGGCAAAAGCAGCACTGTCACCACTAAAGAAGAAAGTAGAGAGTAAGTCCACCGTCACATCCCTCCATTCACACGCAAACGCCTCACAGCTTTTCTCTCTAAGCCGTTCTCGTTTTGTGTTCCAGAGCGGTGATGACAGGAGCATCGTGTTGACGACCGGTGGCAAAGAAACCAAACCCAGCACACACTCACACATTCCCAGCAGCTTCTAACAGTGATGGTTTTTCTCCTCTGACCACAGCAACCAATCAGCCTGCAGCTTGTTTGTTATCTATTGCTATTTAAATGAGTTCTTAATGATATGACGACCGTGTATTTATAGAGTGATTTATAACGGGGATTAAAATTTTAATCTTTTGTGAGACAAGGCTCTGCATCTTCCTTTCTCCTGTGTGTGTGTGTGTGTGTGTGTGTGTGTGTGTGTGTGTGTGTGTGTGTGTGTGTGTGTGTGTGTGTGTGTGTGTGTGCGCGCGCGCACTACAGTGTTTATGACTGTAATTTGGTGACATTTACCTGGTGAAACTGGAGAAAAAAGGACAAACATTTGGAGAATTAAAGCTGCAGTCTGGAGTTTTGACTTAGCTGGAACATTAGAATGATACAGATCCCAGATCAGCCCTTCTTCCTCTCTGCCTTCTAAGCCCCTCCCACAGAGGAGCCTGCTGTGCACAAGCAGGCTTGTAACCATGGTAACAGAGGACGCCAGGTAACCAAGATGGCGCATTCAAAATAACAACAACATGAGCCCTGATTGTTCTCTTCCTGACCAACACAGCTACATTACAGTGAGAGTTCCTCCTGCAGATCACTGCAGAGATCCACAGTAACAGTCAGTATTCCTAACATGGCGGTGGGCGGAGCTAGCAGCTAATCATCACCAGGTGCAACATGTTCACCTGCTGCCTTTCTGAAGCATCAGTCACATTATTTCTCTAAACTGAGTCAACCACTTCAGAGCGTCCTGAACACAAACTAACGTTATTATAACTGCCCGCTCACCTGAAAGACACGTTAGCTAACCAGCAGCCATAAACACAAAGCTAAACACCGGAGTTAGCATACAAGCTAACACGCTAGGTTTAGCAGCAAGCTAACGTTACTGTGTTACTGCCGGTGTTACTGTAGCCGCCATCTTAGCCGTGTGGTTACAACACAGAGTGAAACATCTATCAGCAGGTTCTTACCTGTCCAGCAGAAAGTCCTGACAGATCCCGCAGCTCCTCCACCTCTGAGATGATGCTCTGATATTTATCCTGGTTTCTGTCCGGCTCGGTCCAGTTCTTTGTTTTTACTGCTTTACTTCTTCAGTCTTCATTTCTCCTCTTTGACGCAGGTGATGGAGGGACAAGTTTCTGCTGTTGCCTCTCCGCCATTGTTTACAGTTTGAGCTTGAACTATCTGACCAGGTGAGAGCAGACACTGCGCCTGCGCGGGGGAGGGGGGCTGCCAGTAGTGAGAGTGATTGACACTTCCCAGACACGCCCCCTGGTTCTGATTGGTTGTATTGATCTGGTAGCGGTGGATTCTGGCAAATCAGATTACAGCCACTGGGTGGAGCCACAGACAGCTGACCTGGATCTGATTCTACTGTCAGATCATAATGACAGTTTTAGAAAATATAACCACAAAATAGTTACAGACTTCAGGTTTAAATCACTGACCCACCTGCCTCACATGCACCATGAAACGCGTGGACAGCATGTGAAAATCAAGCTTATATAAAAGATAACAATGAGACCAGGAGACTGAACTCACATGTGTTTATTTGACAGAAGTGGGAAAGAGGAGGTGTGACATTTTACTGTGTATTCATGTGTGTGTGTGTTTTATATAGCAGCAAAAACAAAGAGGAACTACACACAGCTGTTGTTTGTTCTCAACAGGTCCTCAGAAACACTTTCATATGACATTATAATATAAGGCTCTATACAGGGTTAATAAAGGACGACAGGCGGTCGGCTCGATGTTTTATTACAGTCATAAACATTTGATTCATTCGAAGGTTTGATGAAGCCTCACAAATGTGCTATTATCTTCTGACTGCATCACAGACACGACCGACCACAAGTGTTATTTTCAGCAAGATGTCAGATTTTCTAACCTCCACAACATCCTGTCCTAACCTACTCTGTCACCTGTCCAGCTTCAACAGTTCTGACCCCTCTACCTAACCCCCCTCCTCATCCTCCTCCTCTTCCTCACAGCTGCTTGCTGAGCTTGCGGGCCTGCCTCTCCCTGGCTTCGAAGGCCGCTTTGGTATCCATGAGCTCGTCCAGCTGCCGGCGGATGCGCGCCATGTCGAGCTGGGAGGTCTCGCACTGCTCCCTGAGGGCGGCCGACTCCTCCCTCAGCTGCGCGGCGGCCATGGAGAGCTGCTCGCTGCGCTCGCGGCACTGCAGCTGCATCCTCTTGGCGTCGTTGAGGAGGGACTCCACGCTCACAGCCACCGACTCGCACTGGTTCTCAGACATGTTCTGGGACGGGGATGGAGGTCAGAGGTCAGAACACACAGACTGTTAGCAGGCTCTCTATGGTTCAGTTTGGGGATTTAAGGCCTGCTCTGTAGTTTTTGTCTGATTTGGCAATGAATGAAAGCTTTCCTGCCAGAAAATCAGATGAAGTGAATCAATAGCTCGCAGTGAGGAGTCCAGCACAGATCAACAGGTTTAAAACAGAACATTTGATCTGTGCAGAGTGAAGTAGCTTAAAGAGGCTTATCACGGATTAGCTTCAGTCTGCAGTGTCCACTGCTCTTCCCTGTTTCTCTTTTATCCCCATCCTCCCATCAGTCTCTAGCTCTCAGGTTTCACTCTGTACTCTTCCTATCTTCTCTCAGTTAAACTTGTTTCCTGTTTGCTGCATATTTTTCTATCAGCATCCTGAAACGAACAAATGGCAGGTGAAAATGTCTTACCATAGATTTCAGGGTCAATTTGATCTCGAGCCTTGTGGTCGCCTTCGGGGACTCCAGCTGACAGTCCTCAGTGTTCTCCAGAGTGCTCGTCCTCCTCAGTGTTCCCCCGCAGACCTCCTGTTCATCAGTCAGGAAAGCAGATGGAAACTCAGGTGCGTGTTGTAGGTGTGGATGGTGGAGGTCCTTCAAAACACCGGTACGTCTTCCTCGTATCCTTATATTTCTCTCTGTTCTCCCGTCCCCGTCCGTCTCCCTCTCCCCTGTCCTGTCTAACCTCACTTTCTCCGTCTCTACCTCAGGGATCAGGCGAGGTCAGCTGATCCACCCAGATTAGACAGGCAAGGTTAGAGAAATGTTGTAATCGCAGCTTCATTCTGTCTATTTTCATCTGTGATGCAACGGCTGGGATCCATACAGTCCACCATGGATCTATAGCTCTGTGTCTGTAAGATGTGCAGTTTGAGGCCATGATATGCTTCAACCTGACATTTAATGTTAGATACTGTTTATTTACAGTAAATAAATGATGAAAATAAAAGACACCCTTTCCTTCGGTCCCCCTATAATCTCTGGGGCCGCCCCTGACATACAGAGTTTACCAGGTGAGGTGAATAATTTATTATGACATCAATGTCAATGAATCAAAAGCAATAACTTTAATATTATCATATATGATAGATAATTAATACTGAAGCATCAATGTGTCAGCAGCATCTGTTGCTGCTGGAGGCGGAGCTAGTTTGAACTACAAGCTTTACTTACAGTTTTACATACAGATGAATCTGATTGGTCAACTTCTCAACTTTTTCACTGACCTTTGCTGTCTGGTGAGATATTGGATCATTTAGACATTAACGAAGTGAAACTGTTTGTGACGTTTGAGGGAAAAACACTTGTTGGTTTGGTGCAAAAGGTGATTTTCTTTACTTGGAAAATTATCTTTTTAATTCACAATCATCATCAAACAGGATCAAGATGTATTTGTGTCTCACCATTGACCATTTTTCCCCACCAGATAAAACACCATATTACAAACGTCTCTCTGGTGGAGTGAGTCTGTACTGTCGTCAGGCAGCAGAGGGAGACACAGTCCAACATTCCTGCTGATGTCTCCACCCGTCTGAAATACAGCACACAGCAGTGAACACATCAGGGTCCTTGATGGTGTTTCAACTCTTTGGTTTATTGGTTTTAAAAAGTAGCACACGTGTAGAAACATCACTGCAAACCAGAAGTTGGCATATTGACATACAGACTTCTCAGGTACATGAACTCCTGAGGTGCAACAGAACAAACACTAACGTGTTTGAAAAGCACCTGTGAGTGAACCTGGACTGGATACTGGAGGACGGTTAGGGTGGGAGCACTCAGGTCAGACCTCACAGTGATGATCCATCGTTTCAAACATAATGGGATGTACCTCGTGTTCCCACCAAGAGTTTCTTTAAACGCTGGCTGTTCACATACTGAGTCTGAATTACCAAAGACGAACTGACAAACAGAAGCAATGTAATAAGAAATCATAAATACAGAATAAAGGCAACGTACAGGCATGAAACTGGAGGGAACAAAATAAAAACTCACAAGAAAAACTTCTCAATGGGTAAAAAAAAAATAATTGTATCGTTAATAATTTGTATCATAAGTGAAAATGTGTTTTTACTCAGAAAACCTGCCACACATCAAAAATATAACATTTGAACACAGTGACGAAATAAAAAAAAGAATGCCTGAAACAAACATTCTCCTACTGGTTGGTTACGTAAACAACTCTAAGACACACACTTACTGAATGAACGAACACGTTTCTGTGATCCAGCAGTCGGACGTTCACAACGGCTTTGTGAAGTGAGGGAATGTGGGAAACGGGTAAATAACGTTCAATGTTTGCAGAACGTGCTGCTGGATATTTACTGATAAGTCTGACTGATAACAGTGCAGATGTGACGAGGTGGCCGAGTGGTTAAGGCGATGGACTGCTAATCCATTGTGCTCTGCACGCGTGGGTTCGAATCCCATCCTCGTCGAGGCTCACTCTTTATATTGTGAACAACATCTGTCATTAATTATCTGTATTATCCCCAAATATGTGCTGGTACTCTCTGGAACACAAGTGCTCGTACACTTACTGTATCTACCCCTCTCCCACATCACCAACAATGCGTATGTGTGAGTCATCTGTGTCCTCACTGTGGACGCGGGGGACGGTTGAAAAACGGCTCCGTCTCTGCAGCCGTCACCCCCGGGTCGCCGAACAGCCCTCCGGCCGGCCCGCCCAACCCTCCCGCGATCAACTTCGTCCCGGTACTCTGACGCCTCTGAACGATCACCAGAACCCCGATGATGAGCCAGAAGAAGAAGTTGACCCACACGGCCGTCTGAGGGGGAGCAAAGTGTTATTAAAGGAGGAGTTCACCCATTAACGTCAGCATGAAGCAAAGAGTTACGGGATCTGATTATTTTACCAGAGTGGTTTTAAAACTAAATGAAGCCTACTGACCTCAGCTTTGTACAGACTGTTGTAGAACCTTCCTCCTTTAAGTGGGGAGAGCCATTGTTTCGTCTGGGCGTCCTCACATCTTCAGAGACAGAGAGACAGAGTGCACGTTGGAAAGTTGACAGAAGCAGATAATCAAGCAAACAGGAAATATTTCAGTCGCCAAACGTCCTTCAAAATATTGAACAAATCCACTGCTGATGGATTTTACTTCAATTTAGTGATGTTTAAAGTTCACTGAGTCTATGAAGAAAGTTGCAGCTGCAGCCGATGACTTACGACACGCCGCAGTTTATTTAATACCAATACAATCAAGATTAGTGGGTGTTAAAACTAGCATCAACGAGCTAACACAACACAACATGTTACTGGTCCTTCTTATCGAGTGTGATCTTTAAGAACAGAAGTATCTGGGTTGAGTAACATTGTGGTCGCTGACGACACTTTTGCAACACCATTACATGCACAAAGATAACTGACATGTGTCTCCTGTCAGATGCCAAGCAAACAGAGAAATGAGCTTTCTTTTTTTAAACAAAACAGCTGGAAGAAATAAGCCTGGCCCTATTTCTGACAGTGGTGAGTCAGGCTGTGAAGAAGCGGGCAAAAAGAGAAACTCACTGGGTTTCAAATGTTGTTTTTAGTTTCATTCATGACTTGTTTGTGCATGCCAGCGTCCCTGACTGCATTGTGTGGATGTGTGTTACTCACTTCTACCTTACAGGGACAAAACGGAAGTCCTCACAATGTAAATCATT
>CAEMYA010000149.1:1458153-1474299 GCA_903131615.1 Diplodus sargus | reverse complement strand
AAACCTTGAAAACGCGTGGAAATCTATGAAAACTGTCTTTTTGTGGTGTTCTCAGTTTCACAGCCGTGTCTGATCTGCCTGAGAGAGGAAACACACAAAGAGTTTCCACAATAACGTCTTCTTATCCGAGAGTTTCAGCATCGAGCATTGAGTTGATGTCACAAAATGTATAAATAGGAAGCAGCTAATAATAGTGAGAACATCAGGCCGAGTGTGTCGACTCTGCATCCAAAATGCCAAACTTTAACTAACATGCAGGCTTAACCAGGCCGGTGTTATAAAGCTGTTCTACAGCATGATGCTACAATCTGCCACAAGACTCCTAACATACAACAGCCGTGTGTGTGTCTGTGTGTGTGTGTGTGTGTGTGTGTGTGGTGTCTCAGGTGCCTGGACTTAGTCGGCGGCTGAGCCGTTCACAAAGCCATCACTCACACACGTATTAGCATCAGTGTGTGTGTGTGTGTGTGTGTGTGTGTTTTTCAGCGTGGCAGGGTTGTTAGATTAACGGCTTAAAGTATGATGGCATTAGTGTTGGCTACCAGGACCTGAACACCAGAGGGCTGGTGTGTGTGTGTGTGTGTGTGTGTGTGTGTGTGTGTGTGTGCACGGTGAATCCAGCCATCACGACACAAGCCTGCTATCACTTTAATTCACTTGATAAGTTTTAAACATCAAAATTCACCAAAGTTTCAATGAGGCACAGTATTTACAATATAAAAGAGAGACCGAGTAAAGCAGTGAGAGAAACGTAAGAGATTACGATACAAAATGTAATGCAAATATAGGAAACATGCACTTCAAAACACGCCACGAATAGTTCACGTATGGGCATCGGTCTGACGGAGCGTGGCGAGCTTCAGCTGGAGCCGTCGGCCGGCGCTCCGGTGCACAGGGAGCTCCGTCACAATAAGAGTCATGATATACAGTAACTTAGAGGAACAAATGTTGATATATACTAGTTGTGCAACCGGCCCTGTACTTCAGCATCACGTTAAGGGAATACAAAAACAGAAGTGAATATTTCAACAATAGGAGCACATCAAGGAAACAACAAAACATTGATTTTTTTTACTATTTTAAATTCAATATATTGTCCCTCTCGGCAGGATTTTAATTACACTTTGATTACATTGTGCCATCATGTACAAAAGCTCTATATTATTTTAATACTGAACAAAGAAGAAAAAGAAAATTCACTGACCGAAACCAAAACCCTGGAGGTTCTCTAAAACAGGGGCGACATCTAGTTTTTTTAAGGGGCATCATGTAGATCTGGAGAAGAGATTCAAACCCAGAACTGTAATATTTACAATATTAATGAGGTAATAATACAAACTCTGAAGTAATTATCCTTTCCATGACTGAATAAACGAGCTGGTCTCAGAGGAAAATAAGCTCCCAGAACAGAAAGGTGGCGGGGTCCGCCAAATACAACAAAGTGAAACGGTATGAAACTGTGTTGTGCTTTAAGGTCAGTTTGTTTATTCAGTCGTGACAACAAAGAGAGTTTGTTTATTCAGTTTGGGCATTAAAATAAAATCCGTCGATGAAGATCTTTCTCTCCTGGTTTAAAATCCAGATTCTCCACCGTCACCTTTAACTTCTTACAATCTACAAAACAGTTCCAATATATTCTGCAACATTAACTACGATTGGTCTGACGGCCTCGTGTTGTCGGTTCAAACGTGAAAAAAAAAAAGGAAAGCAACGTTGCAGCCATGAAAAAACATCAGCATCTAAAATGTAAAAGTTATTGTGCAGAAGCTCCAGGCAACAATAACAGGAGATTCTAGGAAACGAAAATGGTATTTGATGCTTTGACGAGAGCAGCACTGAACATGTCGGGGTGTGATGGCCGGTGCTGTTTGTGTGAGGCTGCTAATGGACAAACATACTGCTTCTCTTAATGTTTATCAGGGAGTTCTCAGAACAGGAACACTGCTGCCAGCTCACAGTGAGACACGCTGAGGGAACTTATCTGACAGACCTGGTATGCATTCAGGTTGTGGACTCTGTCTGGAAGTATGTGAAACACGTATTTGTGCAGCGGCCATGTTGAGTCAACAGTCGTCAGCAGGACGGTTGATTACCGAGGAGATGCATAGAATGGGATCTATTAGGGAGCTGCAGTAACTGACAAGGTGCTGCACACTTTATCTTTACGTGAGTGAATGAAGTGCAGCGAAGTGTTTAACAACAGTTTGTAATCTGTGATTTCACGAGTCAACTGACTGCTGAAGAATGTCTGAAAGGGAATTCCTGCTCCGCCCGTTTTAATTCAATGGTATGGTCACGTTAAGAGCAGTCACAAGACTCTTATCACAGCACTGAACCCTGTGTGTGTGTGTGTGTGTGTGTGTGTGTGTGTGTGTGTGTGTGTGTGTCTCAGTATGCTGAGCAAAAATGAATCAATGAGGAATTGAACGGATTTCTTTCTTCTCACAGTTAGAATCAGTGAGCGCTTTAACAAAATTCCCTTCTTTCATGTAGTTTTAATTCGTGCGCTCGAGCTGTTGGATACCAGGAGAAGTTGGTCGAGCATCAGCCGACAGGACAGCCGGGCAGTCTGAAGGCATCCGGCACGGGACTGTCGAGCTTACAGATGATCTTATAGATTCCTTTCTTCCAGCAGGGGTCGCTGTCTCTGCCGGTCCAGATGGCTGAGTAAAACTCCCTCAGAGCCACTTCTGACACCTCCATGAACCTCTCTGGGACCTGCAGACGGAGACGCCAGCGTCAGAGGAGAAGACCACTCAACATCTGTGATTAGGGTTTTTATAATCCTGAATTTACACTAAAGAGAGCTGAACGTTGGATCGCTTCCCCTTTGTTAAGTAAAATGATGTTAATAACAGGAACAATCTGTCTTTATCACGACGTTTCATACAGTTTGCTAACGAGAAAACGTTCCGGTCTGGTTGTTATTAAAGCTCGTACACTCAGACACCCACACAGGTGTTCTCACTGTACCTGATGAATATACAGACGATGCCTCGTTGATATTTCCCTCATCCTGCTGTTAGAGCACAACGTACATCCTTATTATTTCATATTAGTGCACAGGGTTTGGTGACCTTACTGTCATAATATTCATGACGTTTATCAGTCTGCTCCAGCAGGAACAGGTGTGTAGTCTCAGGTGTGCATTAACAGAGCTACACCTTTGTGAAAGCATGAACAATCCCTGTGCCTGCA
This sequence comes from Diplodus sargus, assembly GCA_903131615.1. Lineage (NCBI taxonomy): Eukaryota > Metazoa > Chordata > Actinopteri > Spariformes > Sparidae > Diplodus > Diplodus sargus. The sequence continues at coordinate 1,471,101 of CAEMYA010000149.1, read as the reverse complement.
GCTGATCGAGTGGAGGCATAATTAAGGATATTAATTACATATACATCCTCCTACATATGACTAATGATCTGCACAGGAAAAGGTCTGTTTGCACCGTAGCTGCCACATTAATCAGCCAATAAACTGAACACACCTGTGCAGGTGAGCAGGGTCACTAACAGCTGCAGCTTGTTCGAGCTCACGATGAGCTCAGAGACTCACTACAGAGTTCAGTGTTTCAGATTTGTATAATATATGGAGGTTTGTTTTACAGCCAAAGCGTTTCACCCCACAGCCTGCAACAGTCTGCAGCAGTCTGCAGCAGTCTGCAACAGTCTGCAGCAGCCTGCAACAGTCTGCAGCAGTCTGCAACAGTCTGCAACAGTCTGCAGCAGTCTGCAGCAGTCTGCAGCAGTTCAGGACCGTCCACCGCTCCAACCTTCAGCCCTGCAGCTGATCAGCACTTCTCTCACAGCCTCAGTCATTGGGCGAAGTGCAGGATATATGTAAAGTTATGATGTCGGCAGCATTCATACATCCTTTTTTCTCTGACATGATTAAATATGGCCGGTTAGTTAAGTTAATTAGAGTGTGGTAGTAATAACACCAAAGTTCAGCTTCATTCTCTGAACATGAGTTTGAGCTCAAGCTATCTGCATGCAACAGTGGAGTGAAGTTAGCAGAATACTTTATGTCCATGCCCACATTTAAAGTTAAACCTTAATCTGATCTATGACTGAATAATGTGTTCGGAAATGGACAATCTTCTCCTGGGAAACATGGCCGGTTAGCTCAGTTGGTTAGAGCGTGGTGCTAATAACGGCAAGGTCGCGGGTTCGATCCCCGTACGGGCCAACACAGTTTTGTATTCCTATAAATAACGAGCTGAGGACGGTTTGTTCAGTGTGTTGACTTGTTATCTAAAGGTCCCACATCTCCATCCAGTCCATGTGCTGTACGAACTATCTGATCCAGTGAGTCTGCGTCTTGTGACCTAAACGAGCAACTGCTACAGTCTTGGGACCAGATACCTCAGCACACGTTCTCAGGTCTTGTAGACTCCACGCCTCAGTGGGTCAGAGCTATTTTCTCAGCCAGAGGAGGACCAACACAACGTTAGGCAGGTGGGTGTAACGTTACGGCTGAATGGTGATCTACTGTATGAGGCATCTGCAACGGATACAGTGATGCTGTAAGATGACTGACAACAAGGTGAGATTAACGATCCATTTAATTCTCACAGTGAAGATTGTTCTTCTTCCTCTTCTGTTAAAGATTTGATTAAAATGTCGTTTATGAACTCTTGAGTATCTTTGTGAGGTCACAGTGACTTTGAGCTTTGACCAGCGAACTGTAAAGAGTTGAACTGCACCGGATGTTTTAGAGCGAGATGTAATGAACTTTCCTCCAGGTGTTCGCGACACGTTGCGTTCGCAAGTCTGGAACCGATGAACGGACAGCTGAAAACATAACGCCTCCAGTGACAGCTGCTGCTGGTAGAAATATGAATAACAAATAAATAAACGTCCATGAGCTGTTCTTGTACCCGAGCGTGTCCAGACGTCAGCTGAGCTGCTGTGACACACAAACACACCAGCCGAGCACGACGAGGCCGCGTCGCCACTGACAGCAGGTCATAACGACATGATGTGTGTAACCTCGCTGTCACTACAGAAAACTGGGAGCTATTCAGACTCAAGGTCCCTTATATATATACATATATAGAAATAACAGCCTCGCTCTCACCACACTGATGTCTTTATAAGATCATAGAGCATCTGCCCGAGGGCCGGCTGAAGTTATACACTTAGCGACTGAAAGCTGCATCCACAGTGGAAGACAGACTGTAGTATGAGTGCTGACACACTGTCCTCACCTGATAGACGTTACTTTTGTTGTAGTGCATGTTCAGGATGCGGTAAAGCTCCGTGTCACGGCCCACTCGCAGCTGGCTCTCTCTGCCCAGACGAGCTGTACCTTCCCTGGGTCACACAGACACACAAACAGACCCATTTAAACCGAATCACTTCACATTTGTATCACATAACGTCCAGTAGGAATAAAAAGTTCTTTAAAAACTCAAACAATGGAGGTTTGGCATCAAACGAGCTTCACATGAGCGGAGACGCACCGGCTGAGAGCCTCGCGGACGGCCTGGCGTGCAAAGCGCTCCATCTGGATGTAGAAGAACTCTCTGAAGTTGCTGAACCATTTAATCATCTGGGAGGTCACGCAGCGGTTAAACTGCACGGTGGACGGGAGCACAGCGGGACAGGAAGTGAGCAGGTGAGGACAGCAGAGATTAGATGGTTCATGCAGCATTAATAATCATATTCCAGAATGACTTCAAACACAGAGGGACAACAACCAGAGAATCCTGTCAGTGCTTCAGGAAATAACTCACATATTAACATTATAACAGTGTGAGAACAACACAACAACACAAACATCATCCAGTCTGCAGGATGAAATCATCAACCAGCATCAGCTGATTACAGACACACTGATATCAACAGATATTCAGACATTTTTAATTTTTATAATTCTAAATTCAGGGTTTGATGTTTGTCCGGTTTTTATTCGTGGTGGCTGTATTTCCAGTGGAGGTGAGGTGAAGTTTGGAGACAGCAGTGAAGTCCCACACTGAGCTTTGTTCCACAGCAGATGTGACTTTATGAATGTATTCACACACAGATACTAATTACCTCTTTAACATGAGTAGTCAGCAAAGTGCCACAATGATAAAGTCATGTACCGAGATTACTCTGTTACTGTTGACATCATAGGAAGGAACTCGCCGCTGAATCGTCATATTTTGGCATCCAAACATGGCCGGTTAGCTCAGTTGGTTAGAGCGTGGTGCTAATAACGCCAAGGTCGCGGGTTCGATCCCCGTACGGGCCAACACAGTTTTGAGGAACAGCGACGCGAAGTGACAAAGAACATTACGACATTTCCAAGTTAAGGTACATTAAGTGAAAACAGTGATCGATAATCACTCACAGACTTGTAGTTCTGTCATTACAGCACTTCTGTCATTACAGCACATCTGTCACATCTCCAGCGCTAAACACCATCAAGTTAATCCAGGACTATATGACTTTTTTCCCTCTGAGCCTCCTGCAGTTCCTCCTCCTCTCAGCTTCTCTCAGTGTGAATGCTGCTGAACACAAAGTCACAGCACAATAGCGGATTCTCACCACAGAAGCGTGGAATAAAATCTAAATGAGTTCTTGTAGAGGAGTCGTGATTATTTCTGCAGCATATTCAACATCTTCTCTTTCAGGTCGGGACTTCATCTCCTTTGGTCTCATAATAACATGCTGGGACTCATTCGGTTTATTATTAAGAAGGTCTGCAGTAACTGTAGGTAAATATGAACCTGACACAGGAACATTCTGTCGGAATACTTTGCGCATGAACCGCCATGTTTTTCCCACCTGTTGTGGCCGGTTAGCTCAGTTGGTTAGAGCGTGGTGCTAATAACGCCAAGGTCGCGGGTTCGATCCCCGTACGGGCCAACAGCCTTTTGTGTTAACACTGCACAACTTTCACTAACACTGACACACTGATGGTCTGTATCACAACCTGTGACTCTAAATTACACTCTGATCGCAGTGAAGCTCGTGGTGTCATGTAGAACAACATAATAGCTACAATTAAACCTTTAGTGATCAGTTATTTACAGGTGAGGATTTTAAATAAACTTTAATCATATAAGTAACAAAGCATTGCAGTAAATTAAAGCACTCACAAGTATGATATACTGTTTATATGTAAAGTATTCTATCATTATAGTGTTGATGTCACTTGCGATCATTAATTTTGGCTGCTGTGTCACTTTGATTATTGTCAGAACACAAACAAACTACACAGAATCTGTCCAGCTCTGATAAAATCACCCTCTTTAGCCTCTGAAGCTGAGAACAGCCACGCTTGCAATTATGTTAATTTATGATTTTATCCCAAGATAACGAGGTAATCAACAACAGGTATAAACTGAATAAACATAACTGAATAAACAAGATGTTCTCAGTGGGAAAAAAGGTCTCCAGAGCACGGTTTGGTGGCAGGGTCCGCCAAAACTACATGCCGCACCTTTCACTAATGATCTCTGGATAACGGCATTAAAAAACATAAATGCAAGCACGGCCAACTGGGCTTCTGTCCCCAACCCGAGCATGACAAACCAGGAGGAAAGCAGCTTTAATAGTGAAATGTAGAACATGACTTAATAACTGTTTAAAGGATGCAGTCTGGATCCGGCTCTGCGACGGCTACACACACCTTGACATCAGGAAAGTACGTCTTCAGCGTGTTGGAGCTGGGATAGCGGGCGTAGAAGAACATAAGCTTGGCTTTCTTCAGATGGCAGGGAGACAAGCCCTCCTGGGTGTATACATGAGGCCAGTTAAGGAGAGACACATGTAAACAAACATCCCCCCGTTCCTCCCCCCTGTTCCTCCCCCTGTTCCTCCCCCCTTTGCTGACAAAAGGATATTCCCCCAGCTGTCAGGTAGAGCTCTCCTCCATCCATCCCTCCTCCTCTCATCCCACCGTCCCCCCTCATCCCCCTCTCCCTCTCTCTGCCGCCGTGAGCGTGGCGTGCGAGGGAGGGGTCCAGGTGGCCGAGCAGAGGGAGAGGCGGGAAAGACGGGTGAGAGGACGGGTGAGACGAGAACTCCAGGAACGGGTCGGAGTTCAGGTAGTCCTTGCGGGACGGCGGGAGGTGCGGGAGCTGAGGGTGGTGGAGGGAGCGGGAGAAGAGCTGCTGCATGGAGTAGTGGAGAAGGGGGAGAGGGAGAGGGGGAGGAGGAGGAGGGGGAGGAGGGGGAGGAGCGGGGAAGGAGGAGGAGGAGGAAGAGGAGGAGGAGGAGGATGGGTGGAAGGAGGAGGAGGGGTCCTTGGGTTGTGAGGTTGGAGGCATGAGGGAAGGGTGAGAGAGAGGGGGAGGGCGAGGCAGAGAGGGGTGGTGGAGGGAGAGGTTGGGGTGGGAGGGGTTAAGGTGAGCAGAGAGGTGCGGGCCGAGGAGTGGGTGTGCTTTCCGTATGTCAGGTGACCTCTGGACAGCCAATGGCATGGCCAGATCCGACATGTCAGTGCGGTGAGGCTGTCCGGCAGGCAGGGCGCTCCCGTTGGTCATCTTCTGAAGCTGCTTCTCCCTCTCTCCATCCTGCGCCCCCGTTTTCTCCTCCTTACCGCTGGTTTTCTCCTCCCCTCTTCCCCTCGTGAGCAGCCCCATCCACACTCCCCTCTCCCTCCCGCCGTCGGTCCCCGTGTCTGACGGGAGGAAGGAGATGGCGGTGGGCGGAGAGGAAGGAGTGAAATCTGTCATCTCGGTGTAAAGGCGGAGGACTCGATCGATGACTCGTGCCACGGCGCTGCCCAGCTCCACCTTCAGCGCCTGGGCGAACTTCTGCCCTCCCTCCTCGCCCTCGTCCTCTAACCCTCCCTGCCAGTCTCCTCTCACCAGCCCTCCACAGTCCAGCCACAACCCGGCTCCCTCCATCACCCCCTCCAGGTGCAGCGCTCCTCCTCTTCCTCTCTCCACCTTCCCCTCTCGCTCTTTCTGCCTCTCCTCTCTCCGTTTGTGGAAGTTGTCAAAAGGGGAGACAGAAAGAAGGGAGAACGTTTCTTTCTCCAGTTCTCCGCCGTCAATGTCCTCTTCATCATACAGCCCTTCTGTAATGTCCTCCTCCTCCATCATCCCCACATCTCCTTCCCCTCCATCTCCTCCTCTGCTGCTGCGCCTCCTTTTCTTCTCCTCCTCCGCCATGTGCTTCTCCCCAAACGCCCTCCATACCTTCTCCTGCAGGGCCTGCAGTCTCTCCCTCGCCTCCTCCAGCTGCTCTTTCAGCTCCTCCCTCTCTCTTCTCTTCCCCTCCCTCCCTCCCTCGCGCCTCCTCCCTCCCTCCTCCGCCTCTCCGTCTCTCGCTCGGCTCTCCAGCTTCATCCTCTTCACTTTCAAGACGTCCTGGCTCCACTCGGCTGCGAGGGCGGCGTCCCCGTGCCTCTTCTTAACCCCCAACAAGCTCTCCTCTCCCTCCATCACTCCCTCTGCTCCTCCCTCCATCCCTGGCTCCACCTGTCCATCCCTCTCTCCTCTGTCTTCCTCCAAGTTCCTGTCTTCCAGGTGTCTGTGTGCGCTCAGGTGAGTGCTGAGTTGTCCTCCAGTCCTCCTGGAGGCTCCACCCGGCTGGAGGAGGTGGTGGATGAGGGGGAAACCCGGTGGTCTAAAGGCAGCAGCGGGGCGTCCTGCACTGGGCTGAGGATGAACGCCGGGCAGGTCTGCGGAGCTGTGAGTGGGAGGAAAGGCGTGAGTCTGAGGAGCAGAGTCATCGAAGAGATCTGTGGGGGAATCCATCACTGCAGAGAGACGGAGATGAGACAGAGGGACGGGATTAATGCTGACGCTGAACAGTAGGCGGTCGACTCCTTATGGTTTTCAGGTGTTCTACATTCAGTGTCACAAACATGCCGTCAAACAGCGAGCAGTAGAAGAAGCATGGAGCTCTGTGATGGCGTCACTTTACTTTAAACATTTTACTCTCAAACTCACCGCTAAACACATTCGACTGAGTAATGTTAAAGCGCTGTTTGAACAGAGGCGGATTGAAACTGTCCAACTACTGACCCGCCAACGACCAGAACTTCGGTCCACATCATGGCATCATGTCAACCAAGATGTCAGGTTTCTGATGAACACCTGTGGAATGAATGCCAGGTGTGTGAACTCGTCACGGCTCATTATCGGCTCTGATAATGGCGTGTTCACCCCGACAGCCACAACGCTGTTGATGTTGATGAAGGACGTCATCAGTAATGGTGGTTGTTTAACACTGAAGACAACAATTCCCATAATCCAACACTACTTTGCTTTGATTGAGACACTTCTGACGGCAGAGTTTACACACTGTGCATTTAAACTGAATACGTATATTTTCTCATTTACAGCGACAGTTCTGTTGAACCATGCGGGTGTTTCTGCTCCGTCTGCCGCGGTGACGACGTGTATCTCTGTGAGGTAAACACAATATTGTTTGTGGCACTTAAAGCTCTTAAAATGTACATTTAAAAAAATCAATGGTAAATGTGTGGCAACCACTTTCCCTGTTTCTCTGCACAATCCACCGACGTGGCTGTGAGTGTGTTGAGCTTGAAGCGCTCTGCAGAGAAGAAAAAGTGCCTCTGACAGCTGTTCATAGTGTTCTGGCAGCAGAAAAGGAGTCTGAGAGTTACGGCTTTTGAATTATTTTCAATGCCATTTTCACGCACTTGAAATGAAATGGCATTCACCTCCACTGTACTGAAAGAAAGGCAGAACTCTCATAGACGGTTATGGGAAGAAAAAACAAAGAAATCTATTAACGCTGCTTTTAACACCCGAGTGCACCGAGGGGCCGAGTTACCAATCGCTTTAAACAACACGCCGCTGTTTGAATAGATCCACATCGTGATGCGCGTCTGACTTCCTCTTACCTGGCCTGCAAAACAGGTCAGCAGCCTACCACAGGCCACGGCCACTTCCACTTTAAGAGTTATACGAATGGGCTGCAATGATCTTGCATAGGGCTGCAAAACATAAGCAGAGAGTGAGTTCAGAAGGAGAAATGTCGATTCAAAGGGCCGATCTTCTCCTCGGTGGCGTGTTTAGGAGGAAGCAGCAGACTGCAGCAGCGACCGGCAGGCTGGGCGGCGAGGCGACGTGCTGCCGGTGCAGCAGGTTAACATCTGGCTCATGATCCCTGTCGCATATCAGCCAGCTCGGCCCGCGGATCTTTCCTGTTCCTCTCGGCCGTGTGCTGTCTTAGAGAGCACAAACATCACAAAACACACATGCCACAAAATGGAGGGAGATGGAGCCCCGCTGAAATAATACCAGCTGAAAAATGATGTTTCACAGCTGGACAAATTTAAGTACTTTGGCCATTTATAAACCAAATTCTGTGGCGTCTCTCTACAATACCTGGAAACGTTGTAAAGCTGAGAGTGGTGCCGCCTGCTTTATGAGCGAGAGTACATCTCACTGTGTAATCAGGATCAGAAACACACATCCCAATGCTTTTTTTTCCAGTTTGTAACCTCATCTCCGTCCCGACGCCCCCTTTCCCCCTTTTTCCTTCCTCTCTATCCCTCTCTCATCCTCTCTTCCTCCCCTCGCTCTGTTATCAGTTCAGGCAGCTTGTTAAGCGCTGTTTGATCAGAGTGTTTACCGTCAAACACGCTCGCTCGCACACACACACACACACACTCGCACAAAAGCAAAAAGAGGCTTGAGAGAGGGCTAACAATGGTCAATGGTCCTTGGGGAGAGAAATGGAGTGAGTAGCACAAATGTGTGTGTCTATGAGAGTGTGTGTGTGTGTGTGTGTGTGTGTGTGTGCATATGCGAGAGTGTGTGTGAACAGTCGTCCTACTTAGCTTTGATAACACCCCTAATCCACTTCAGATGGATACACTACCACTCGCCGACCAGAAAGATGGACGGATGATAAATGGACAGATGCAAGGACGGACTGAAAGAGGTGCAGCGGGTCGTCGAACAGGCAGGAAATGTGAAAACATGCACAGTATGTAAAATGTTAAGCTGATGTCAAAATGATCACTAGATAGATAGATAGATAGATAGATAGATAGATAGATAGACAGACCAGTGCATAGGTCCCCTGCTGCAACATGAAGAGAATAATCCCACTATAAATAGCTAAATATCAATTATTCAAATGCCCTCGCCTCTCTACTATAATACAGCCCAGATGGCAACCCAGCCAATGCGCTTATATCAGGGACAGATTAGCTTTTCAAAGCCAGCGGAAAAGCTGCACAAAATATGAACACTGAGCAGTGAAAATGAAAGCTATTAACCACCAGATTAGATTTAAGAATGGTACTCTCAGACTGCCGCATGCTGCTGTCACTGGGAGGACGGTCGCAGCTGAACAAAGCGCACACAACTCACTGCTTTTAAATCATGTATGACAGGAGAATATTCAGAAAGAAAAGAAATCCACATCGCCCAACAGGTTCCCCCTCCTACGTGTCAAACACTGGGCTCGCAGGCCCATTTCAATACAAGCAGCTGACATTGTTCTGTCCAGACTGAATTACAAATGGATGGATGAATATGATCCCTTAATTGCAGATTTATAGCACACGCTCAGTAGATTAATCGTGTCACAACCGCATCTTAAATACACAGTTTTTCAAATGAAGTTCAACACTATCTTAAATATGCAGTTTTTCAAATGAAGTTCAACACTATCTTAAATTCACAGTTTTTCAAATGAAGTTCAATACTATCTTAAATTCACAGTTTTTCAAATGAAGTTCAACACAATCTTAAATTCACAGTTTTTCAAATGAAGTTCAACACTATCTTAAATTCACAGTTTTTCAAATGAAGTTCAACACTATCTTAAATTCACAGTTTTCCAAATGAAGTTCAACACTATCTTAAATTCACAGTTTTCCAAATGAAGTTCAATATGAGCATTGTTTTTTGCATTATTAACTGATTCTATTATTTTCATGTACGTTGCCTACATAACGCTTCTATCTATCTATCTATCTATCTATCTATCTATCTATCTATCACTCTGAATAATTCATACACTGTTTGTTTGAAGCCTCCGCGTGGTAACATCTGCCGGCTCTGCCACGCGAGAGGAATCCGCTTTGGCTCTTCTGACGCACGAGCTGTCACTCTCTCTGTGTGTGTGTGTGTGTGTGTGTGTGTGTGTGTGTGTGTGTGTGTGTGTGTGTGTGTGTGCAGTGCGTCCTGTGACTAATTGGCAGCGGTGGACTAATGTCGCAGTATGAAACACTGAATAAACACGCAGGCAGGCGGCGCGGACCGGACCGGACCGGACCGGAGCGGTGTCGGACCCTCGCAGCTCAGCTCACGCTCCGTTTCGGCTCTTGTTGTGTTGGAAGTTTTAAAAAGATAACAACTGAACTCACTCTCGGTCTCTGCGCGGAGCTCCAGCGGTGTCCGTCCCCCGGCAGCTCTCCGCTCCAGTGTCCGTCCCTGCGCGCTCTGCCGCGGTCGACTGTGTTGGCTTGGCACCGGGCGGGCCTCGGACATCAGGAGGGGAACCAGCAGCGGGTCTCCGGCTGTTTCCCGTTCCTCTTTATTCGTCCTTTGTTCCGTAACTCTCTCAGTTGTACTCTCACTCATCAACCGCCTCCTCTTTCACTCGAGTTGTGTCACTGCGCGGCTCCTCTCCCTCCCTCCCTCCCTCCCTCGCTGCCAGTCCATCTCTCTCTGGCTGCTGGCATCATCCTCACGCGTCGCTCCCGGTGCGGAGTGGCGCACGGTGGGCGGGCGGCGGGCTGGAGAGCTGGCCACTTGACGGCCCGGTCCCTCCCATGTTGGCATGACCCCCAGCACACACACACACACACAGAGTCAGTCAGAAGTAGCCTGATGCTAACTGATACCACATTACCATAAATCACCTTTGCAACAGTTTGCTGCAGATGGCTGGAGGCTGCTGGACACGCCCACCTGGATACGCCCACCTGGACAGGCTACCTTGGAAAGAGTGAAGAGCTGCAGGACAAACAAACTGTGGTGCTGATGTCACACTCTCCCAGCAGGCTCTCTCTCACCTGCTGTGAAGGTTGTATTCACCAGCCACAGTCTGGCGGTCATTCATTAACAGTTTTATCTCAGCACAGGTATTCTGCTCGAAACCCGGACCAGAAACCCAGAACCCAGAGCTGACAGGTACACTGTCCTCACGCACTGCAGGTTCTGAGTTCTGACTCAGCATGAACGAAATACATCCAGGAACAAGGAAACACTGTAATCATTAATCCTAATCTGATTCCAGCTGAATACCTGCTGAAAAACATTATGTTGTACATGAACTGTCGTCGAATCAGGTAGAAACAAAACACATATTATATCTGACACATTTTCAAGGATCACTTTATAAAATTTTTCATTACATCTTTAAATACTGAAAGAAAACGTAAACATCTCTGTGGAATACACACAGCACACCTGCTGGTGCCAGCACGGCTTTTATAGGTTAATCTGATCTGACACTGGAAATGTTTTGAGATGTTTAAAAGTTAACAGTCAGTAACTATCTGCTCACTTCACTGCCAAGTCAGGTGAAACTGCCATAGACCACAAAACATTTGTTGAGGCGCTTTAGCCTTCACAAATGTTATTTACAAGATGAAATCATCATTGCAGCTGTAACACTAATATTAGCGTTACAGCTGCAGGGCTGATTTCATCTTTTAAACAGGATGTAAATAAGGTCGTTTAAATACAACGCAGGATCTCAGGGCCGTCAGAGCTATTTGGAGATATTTGAGTTTTTCTTGTGTGTTTTTAAAAAAACATGTTTAAAAACTAGAGTCCACCTACTTCAGTGGTTGAGGAGAAGGCAACGCTGTTTTCCTGCGAAGCTTCAGAAACATTTCTAAGGAGTACGAAACTAAACCGTCTTCCATCAACATGAGCAGATTCATCTCTGGTTGAACTGAGTGAACAGAGCAGTGGAACCAACACTGTTGTGGCTGTGTCCATTTAGTATGTTTGTATTGTGTGCCATATTTTTTTAATGTTTGAACTTAGATTAGATTAATTTTGTTTTTGTGATTCAATGGATTATTTTACTAATTACATGCATTAAAAACATGATGTAAAATTACACATACTGTTAAAAACATTAAAAAAGTTAAAATGATCAATAGAATGTTAATAACAGTTCTGACGTCTGTGTTACAAAGATATCTACTGATGTTAGCATGCTAACCAGTTAGCTCGACCTGCCGCAGTCTAAAGCTGCTGCTGTGTACGCGCCAACACTCCCCTGATTCTCTGACTGCACGGCTAAATGAGCTAACTGGACAGCAGCAGTTAGTAAACAGCAGTTAGCGGGTTAGTCCAGCGATACTCTGCCTCTACTTGTTTTGAATTTGAGTGTGTTACACTTGATGATCCCGCTGTATTGAAGTATAACCAGAGTGATGGAGTTATTGTGGTGTGGAGGGGAGCAGCAGTCCACAGAGAACAGTGTGATCGTAGATGGACGACCTTTTGGAGCACGAGAGGAAAAATAAACCCTCCGTAATGCTTTAATCATGCAGAAACATTTGGTCTCCAGGAACACATGGAGGTAGATGTTTGACCTTGAGCAGCACTTTGTTACCTGTTGCTAGGAATGTCAGCGCTCCAAACTGTGAGGACCAGAGCCAGTTTCCACTCCGCACGTCTTCCTGATCCTCTGTTTGTCTCTTTTGGAGGACAGAATTGTTTTCTCAGCCATCCAGTGCATCAACTAACCTGTAACCTTCTCCTTCCCCATTCACTCCCTTCTCTCCCTTTCTCTCTGCCTCATCTCATCTCTGCCGTTCTCTGCCTCTGATTAAAAATGGTTAGGCATGACAGAAAGGTCGCAGTTGTTATGGAAACGAGCCTGGTAACAAAAGCTGGACAGAGGGGGAGAGACTGGGTGAGGGGGGGAGAAAAAGAGGGAGATGTGACTGAATAAACATAAACATGCAGAGAGGAGGGGAGGGCAGGAAAGAGAGAGAGAGAGTGTGAGAGGTCTAAATAAATAAAAACATATGCAGGGGGAGGACGGCGAGAGGCAGCGAGGTCATGAAATGATGGCTCCATCTGCAATAATGAATAACAAAAGATAATACAGGGTTTTTGTCATTCGAGGAAGGCGGTCGAGCCACAGAGGTGTGTGTGTGTGTGTGTGTGTGTGTGTTTGGACAGAGTGGCCGAGTGGGAGAATGCAATTGATAGATAATACATGGATCTGCTGCACAAGCTAGAGAATACTAAAAAGCACAAATTGTTCACAGAAAAGCACCAAAAAGCCCAAAATTGTGCGCGAGTGCGTGTGTGAGTGCGGGAACGTCATCTCTCTGAGGACTCATATTATGTTAACCACTTAGACCAACATCAAACACTCTCTCACACACTCACTGACACACACA
>CAEMYA010000149.1:1443815-1454129 GCA_903131615.1 Diplodus sargus | reverse complement strand
CTCCATCCACCCTTTTTCCTCTTGTGCTCGGATCAAACGAAGACTAAAACTTCACCTCAGAAAGGAGGTTTGTCTGATGAAACTCCTGCAAAAATAAATAATGGTGTTCTCTCTGCAGGGGGGCTGTGGCTCAGGGGCAGAGCCAGCATCTTGTTATCAGAAGGTTAGTGGTTCAATTCCCCTGGTGTGCATGTTGAACTGTCCATGGTGGTCAGCACCTTGCATGGCAGTTAACATATGTATGAATGTATGAATTACTGTAAGTTGCTTTGGACAGAAGCGTCTGTGAAAAGAAGCCGGATAGTTAATAAGCTGCAATTTGTGTTTATTGGCATGATAAGGACTTTTAGTGGATATATAATGTATGGAAGGTAGAATGTGTAACAATTGGCCAGCTGGTATATAACCTGCGTAACAGCTAACTGCTGGCTGATAGCTAGTTAGCTTGGTTAGCCATGCAGCTAGTGGTCCAGACTGGAAGCTAAGCGCCTTAGCGGCGTGTTGGTGTTTTGTGTCTTGTAACTATTTCTTAATTGATTTGAACATGAGAAGGAAATGTGCCATGTTGCAGGGAATTGTGGGAAGTAAAGTGCATTTTGCATGAGGAAACAAACAAGTTAGCTGCAGGTGTGTTATGTGATTACTGTGTTAACAGCAGAGGAGTTCATCCACAAAACCCAACTCAAGTGGTTTTTAGAACGCACGACGCTGAACTGCTGCTTTCACATCAGATTCACTCAGCTGAGAACGAACTGTGAGAACGAGCTGATTAGCGGCGGTGCAGCTGCAGGATCTGGTGAGGAATAAATCATAATGGGATTATTTCAGCAGATTACGATCGCAGGATGATTCACGATTAGCGGGAGTGATCGTTTACGACTCGAATGATGATGATGATGTGACATATGTTTGGGTCTCGACCAGACGAACACGTTCTCGTACGACTGGAGGTCAGGACGTCTCTGCAGCACTGCAGTTCAGTTCCATATCCATAATATTTGATTACCTGTGCAGCAGTACCAGGTGGTAAACACTTAAAAGCACCAGAGAAATGAGGAGATTGTGCTCTGGAGGATGTTTAACTGATCTAATAGCTAACAGCGCCTCTCAGAGGTACTGCCGCACTCCTGCAGCGGCTCCAAACGAGCTACTGGATTCTGTTGTGGCAGCCATTGTGTGCTTAAGTGACATTATTGAACAGGAATATTGAAAATGACTTTAAATCCTGTGCAGTTCTTGCAGATGTTGAGCAACAGGCTCAGGGAGTAACATAATCCTAGTGATGGGATTATATATTTAGGTAAAAATCAGGCAGCTGATTTTCCTTTTCTCTTAATCTGCATGTGTTTGGTGTTTGAGAAATAAAAAATAACAGAAATTAATGGTATTGTGATGCTTAGCTGACGTGACTGACCACAGTGTGTAACCAGTAATAGTGACTGTGGTGAAACACGTCTCTAGAGTGACGCTCCCGACCCGGTTTGTGGTTCTGAATTTGATTCCTGAGGTCAGATCTACTCACAGATCCTGGACCTGTGACCGTTCATCATGTGACCCAGCAGCTACATCCTCCTCCTGAACTCTGGACCAAGAAGACACATAATCTGGTTCATTCAAATCTGATTCATATTTATTAACAAAAACATTGTGCAAAATGCGAATGACTGATGTACATAATCATGACCGTGTTGATCAAGAAAACATCGTAAGAGAAAAGATCCATTAATCCGTTACGTGTACGATTACTTGTAGTTTCCAGATACTTCAATTTTGTAAATCACAGATTTTCACTAAACAAAGGCAGCTCCAGAAACAGTCTGTGGAGTAGTGTGTACCTCAGGAGTGTGTGTCTTTGTCTAAGTGTGTGTGTGTGTGTGTGTGTGTGTGGTGGCACCTGGATGAGTGTTTCTTTCTGAATGCTGTGATCCAGACGAGTGTGTGTTCTGTATGTATGTCACAACCCTGAGCTTCTTCTTTGATCAGTCTTCATGTGTGTGAACAGTGTGTATAAATACCTGTGTGTGTGTGTGTGTGCATCTAAGGGTCCTGTGAGTGTGTGTGTGCAGGTGTCTGAGTGTGTGTTGGTGAGGAGTGCCTGTCAACCAGCATCTCAGTGTGCTTCAGGTACTGGGCCGTCCTTCTCATCACGGACTCCCGGCGTACTGGATCCGGGTCTCCTGGACACACAAAGATGAAGGTGATTAAAGTCGGCGCGCCACCTTCAGAAGCTGCTGTGGTGAATGTGTTTCCTGAAAACAATGACGTGAAGTCAAACAGGATCTTTAATCAGGTCTTGTTTCTATGATTTCAAGTCTCTGGAAAAGATTCTTGGCAGCGGTGGGATTCGAACCCACGCCCCCGAAGAGACTGGAGCCTTAATCCAGCGCCTTAGACCGCTCGGCCACGCTACCTGATGACTCTGCATGTATCAGTGTTACAACTCATTGGGGAGGCTGGGCCGAAGTTCACTCTGTCAGGAATAGATCTGAGTGTGACCTGATGACCTGTGAGAGGGTCACGGGTTCGTAGCACATGACACACTTAAAGGGGCAAACTCAGAATTCTAATGCTTACAGTACTGACGAGGTAATAATACTCAGAAATATTTATCTTTTCCATAACTGAACAAACGAGCTGTTCACGGACGAATGTTTCTTCTCCAAAACCACAGAAGGGACCTCTGATGTAGATTCTAGCTGATAAGGATACTTTTCCAAACAAAGGCCGGCAGCACGGACTGTATCTGAAAGTGTCCGTTACACTAATAGTCTTAAAGGTGTTAGAAAACAAGTCTTTACTGATCTGAAATGTGACTTGTTATTAGTGACAACACGTTTTACTTGTTGATGCAGTTCATTAGTTCTGATGGTTCTCAGTCCTTCAGCCTGGAACGGTTCTGTAATGTTCTCCTTTAGACAAACAATAGCAACATTGGCAGCGGTGGGATTCGAACCCACGCCCCCGGAGAGACTGGAGCCTAAATCCAGCGCCTTGGACCGCTCGGCCACGCTACCACAGGACAACAGCCCTTTCAACTTAGAATGGAGTGGAGCATTACAATACTTCAACAGGAAAAACAGGCCACACTGCACTTCTGTCTGCCTTCAGTTTGGAATGTATGGATTGATCTGCTGATATCGGCCTCACTCACTGATATCTGTACACGTCTCTGCGGTGTCACATCAGTCTGTACGGCTGCAAAAGAACTGAACAATTCTCACTCATTGAATCTGAAGGCGACTGAAAAAGTTTCTTTTTGAAGCATTTTCATAACAATGATCGTTTTCATGTAAAAGAAGATCGTGTTAAAGGTTGTTTCATGGATTTGTAAAGACAGGGTCATAAAACAGTTCAGTTAAACATTTATAATGAGGATTTCTTTGTGTTTATGGCACAAAAGGTGAAATAAATAACCAGAGCCCGACTGATATATCGTTATTGGCCTGCCAGAGTTGTATCTCTACGAGCGTAAACGTTTTATAATGAGACTATAATGAGATAAAGACAGTCGGAGAAAATTGATTATAACTTCACTGTGACGTTTTTAGAAAACAGTAGTTGTTCTCTGCAAAACAATATATAGACTTTATCATGTCAAAAATGTTGTTATGATTTTTATTTAAAAAAAATTATTAATAATTATTATTATTTATTTTTTTAAAATACCGAAATTCTCAAACTTTAAATTGTTAAATTTTCAGCCTTCATCACATATCTTTGTCCAAATGTCCCAAACTAATTCCTACAACAACAAAGAAATGTTTTGTGTGTCAGCATCAGCTATCGGCTCGATCGTTATTTTGTAATATCAGAATTTGTATTGGCTCACAATTTCACAATGTGTTCATCCCGTTTAATGTAACTACGGCTGAAAGATTCCAACTGGTGGGCGTCCAAACCCGACCTCCAGAGAGCCGAGAGCAACGTCACTGGAACATCTTCAACAGGTCTTTCACTAATGCCTCATCTCTTTAAGACTCAGGTGCTCAGTTTAAAAGCTCAGTGAAATCAGTATATCAGCAGTAGTATTAGTAACAGATCAGTATGTGGAAATGTGTTGAGCATGCTTCAACAGAGATGTTTTATAGAGTCATAGTGGCCTCTTAGTGCGGCACACTACAGCTGAAAAGGATCCTTGGCAGCGGTGGGATTCGAACCCACGCCCCCGAAGAGACTGGAGCCTTAATCCAGCGCCTTAGACCGCTCGGCCACGCTACCCATGAATAGTTAGAGAACTCTAGAGATCGTTCTGTTAATGAGTTATCCATTAGTGACACAACAGATATATTTACGGCACAGTGACACAAAGTTTGCGTTGGCTAAAGCAGGACGGTAAATACTGGAACAAGACAGCAGTGTTGATTTTACGATGAGGTCACACAACAAGCACGCTCTGATGCGCCGTGTCCATTTGCCTGTGTGTGTCCATGTGTGTGTCAGCTGTGTGTATCAGCTGTGTGAGGGTGAGTGTGTGAGCGGCACATCAGAATATGTGCTGCAGAGTAAACACGGTAAACAAGATGTTATAGGTAAGTGCACAATATAATTTGTGCTGATGCACTAGCTTATTTGCACACAGGGAGCACGGGCACGTAATTTGCAATTTTTGCAACTGAGTGCAGATCTGTCACTATAGCAACACAGCTGGCTCGAGCGCTTTGTGAGTGCATTCAGCTAAAATGGCATGTTGAGTCAATGAGTGCATTGGGCTCAAATGTAAGATTGTGAATGACAAAGAAACGTGGCTGAGCACCAGCGGACACTGTTACTGCACTCCGGTCTCACCCTGCACTCCAGTGATCAGGATGTCCACCGCCGTCCTGTACAGACGGATGGCACCGCTAAACTCTCCCTCCTTCTCCTTCTCCATCGCGGCCGTCAGCTCAGTGGCGGCCTGGTTCAGGTAACCCGCGTCCCCTCCGTTCAGACTGGTCGGCGGCAGCGAGAACAACTCCGAGTGGTCGCTGGAGGAAATGGCTCCATCTGAAACACAGAGAGAAGAAATGATTTACACAACTACAATTACTCAGTGTGTTCAGCAATATTATGTTTGATTTCACATTTGTGAAATCATCAGGTTTTCAAAAATAACTTTATATTTAGGATTTTCTGCTGTTGGTTGGACAAAATACAACATTTGAAGTGTCACCAAATTCTGGAATTTATAATCCACACGGACATTTTAGAGCGACATAACTGCTTATTGCAGGATTAGTTAGAAGTGCCTATAGAGTTTACAGGAGTACATTGGATCCACTATGGATTCTCTTTCCATCAAGCAGCTGAAAAGGATCCCTGGCAGCGGTGGGATTCGAACCCACGCCCCCGAAGAGACTGGAGCCTTAATCCAGCG
Organism: Diplodus sargus; assembly: GCA_903131615.1. Lineage (NCBI taxonomy): Eukaryota > Metazoa > Chordata > Actinopteri > Spariformes > Sparidae > Diplodus > Diplodus sargus. Next base: position 1,448,776 of record CAEMYA010000149.1, on the reverse strand, counting down.
CCTTAGACCGCTCGGCCACGCTACCCACAAAAACCACAAACTATCAATTAGTTCTCAACGATTAAATTAAGCTTCTTATAATGAATTTATCAGCTACCTAAATTTTCAGATTTACTCTCACAGAGTATGTTTCTGGTTCCTTTCTTCCTGTATGTCAGGACACCAATTATCTTTGGGTTGAAGACAAAACAAGACATTTGAACGTCATCTCAGGTTTTGGGAAACACTGAATTAAAATGAGCATTAATTTTCAATCATGGAGGTCAAAAGCAGGATGAGGATTGTCGCTAGTCCAACAGGACGGAGACAGTCTGTTACAGCTCGTCTCTGCCATCTAGTGACTCTTCTTTCAACATGTCACTGCTGTTACATTCTCAATGTGCTATTTAAATGTGACTATACAGCCTTAAATCACACGTGACTCCATGTATCTTCTATAGAGAATCAGAGACTTGATTGAACAGCAATGACGTACACATCAGCGCTGCAAAAATAATAGATTTCAATCGACGATGGAATCGACTGGATTTGCGGATCATGTTTATTAACTCATGCAGGTGATTTGGCAGGACGTCCTGTAAACAAATCAGCAACATGGTGAATTAACACATGAGTTAAAAATGACAGAATCTAGATAACACGTCTGACTAGACTGAGAGATTAAGACGGTGGTTCTGTTTTATAAGCATCCATTCACATTTCCTTCACCTTGTTTATAGCAGGGATCAAACACAGCCAGGTCGTTGTCAGACAGCGGAGGAGGACCGTCCTCCTTCGGCGGCGGGACTTCTGCCACCGAGTCAAACAGTGAATCAAATTCCTCCTCCTGGGCCTCCGGCGACAGGAGGTCCGTGGGTGGGGACGGGACTGCAGGTGGAAACACAAAGGTAAAAAAGATTACCAAGGAGAGAAAATAAGAGCAGAGAGAGTAAATTCCTGCAGATTTTGGTCTCTCCATCGTACTTCTGTCATCCAGCTCTGGATCGCTCGTCTCCTCTGGTTCTTCTTCCCTCGGAGAGCCTCCCATCTCGCTGTAGGCCTCAGCCGCCACCTCCGGCTCTCCCACCTCCAAGCCCACATTAGTGCCCAGGTCCTGGGGTAAGGGGGGCGCCTCCCTCCCCTCCTCCTCCTCTGCAGGTTCACAGTCCGAGGCCCTTCGCTTGGGCAGCGGGATGAGAGGAGGAGGCAGCGGCCCGGCGGAGGACATGGGGGTCGGATCCAGAGGTCTGGTGACCTCGCCGCCCTGAGAGGATAAAGGGAGGCAACATGTATTTAATATCTGTGTCGCTTCCTGTATTTGTGTTCATGAGCGTGTCTTACTCTGAAGAAGTCCTTGAGCTGTGGGCTGTTGTAGAGCGCAGGGATGCTGGTGGTGAACAGAAGCATGGCCTCTGTAGCCTTCCTCCTCTCTTCAATCACAGCCTCATCAAACCTCCCTGCAGCAGACGGACACAACTTCATAATAATGACATTTACATGGTGGTGCTGGAGGAAACACGGGATCTTTCAGATGTGTTGTTTCACACCAGGATTCAGCATTAAGCTCGATTTGCCCGGATTAGAAGACAGTCGGCTCCCATAAATTCATGAATTAGTGGTTATTGGTTCCATGTTGCTTTCTGCTTCAGTAACACACCAATCAATACAAATGAAAAAACATATTTAAGCATTTTAAATTGTCATTAATAACATGCTAGTTTGTTATAAATATCACTTTATTATCTTTTCTCAGGATCGTTGCTGGAGTTTGAAGCAGCAAAAGAGGACAACACGACTGTAAATTCAGTGTTCTCTGATTATAACTGAATTATATAATATATTACTGTGAACCCTGTAAGAGCCCTCAGTGTAAAACGTATGTTATTTTCACCACATTTACACAGTAACTGGGTCCTATTGTTCGGTCTCATGATGCTGTTGGACAGTAAATGTGTTAATACGTCCTCGTGGCCGTGAACTCACACAACCTCTCAGGTTTCCATCCAGAGAACATCTCTTTGTTTCATTGGACTGAAGTCATCAGATTCAAATAAGTAAAATGTCTTTGACATTTTTTTTTGTTGTCATTACAATGAACATGTACATGTGTAGTATGTTGTAGATTCATCACATTTCATTTAGAGCATGTTATATATTTGGTGCAGTATTCCAACACTGGGTGAGTGTGGCAGGCTGGTTGCAGCAGGAACAGGTTGTGTTCCTCCACTTCACCTCTAACTGAAACAGAGAGTTTCTGTACACATGCACAGTGCACACAGTGTATATACTACCTGTGTGTTGTGTTCTGGTCAAATTAGACTGATTTAAAAGTTTTATCTCTAAAAAATGTAATTAATTTGATCAGGCTGACCTAAAATTCCATGACTTTGTCCACAAAGAGGAGATCAATAGATCATTCCGCTCTGGGAAAGATGCAGATGTTGCTGAGTGTTTGCTGCGGATGTCAGTGCACGTTTCCTTTAGCATGATCAGCAGAGAACAGAGGCTAAGCCGTTTACATTCACATGTGGGGAAATTAGCAGATGCTTTTGTCCAAAGTGACTTACAACAAGCAGACAGCACTGTCTGCCTGGAACACATCTGGGAATTCATTACACGTGAACAGCCACACAGGTGCAGCTGCTCACCTGTGAGCTCTAAGACAGACGAGCTTGGAGAAAAAGGGAGAGGACGCGATAATTTACAGTTTCTGTTGGAAAACGTCACAAGAGTCACGACAGACCGCAAATGACTAAAGTGACGCCGAAGTCGAAGGACGCGTCGGTGCGACCGGATCACGTGACCGATTTGAGATGACGTAGCAGCGTGACGCGGAGTCTCCCCGTGTCGAAAGTGCGGACTTCAAACCACATGCCTGTTTTCTACACCGTGTAGAGAGGACACTAAAACCAGAGTTATGATACATAATGTTTGTTTTAATTATTTTACACAGGTTCTTCCTGCACCAGCCGTCACGTGACGTCTGGTGCAGGAAGAAAATAATTGTAAAATAATTAAAACAAACACGGAATGAGCTCGCAGTCAGATCCAAACGCCACGCCCCCTGTGCTGCCGCTGGGAGGAACAGCGAGTGTTTTTCAGATTTCACAGATTTGAACTGTGACAACACGATGTTGCGACTCCTGGACGTGGAGCGGGCGGTGCAGCTCTTCATGCACCCGGACGGGTCTGAGGGGGACGCGCAGCCGGACTCCGAGCCGGAGAGCGAGGACTTTGACGACGAGGTGGAAGATCCCTCTTTCATTTTGGAAGAGGAGCAGGAAGAGGTACTTTCTTTCATTTTGAAAGAGGAGGGAGATGAAGAGGAAGAGGAAGATGAAGATGAAGAGGAGCCTCCGCCGCGCGCGCACGGTGCCGCCTGGAGGTCTCCGCAGAGGAAGGAGCGGCGTGGCTCGCCCGTCAGGTCCAGATCTCCGCTGGCTCGGGCAGCAGAGCCGCCCCTCAGCCCTGAGCCCTGGAGGACAGAGCAGGAGGCTGACACCGCTCCAACAGGGAGCAGGTTCCAGCCGCGGAGAACACCTGGACTTCAGGTAGATTCACTTTCCCACCACACTCCTAAAGACCTGTTTCTGCTGTTTTTTCCCACTGACGCAGTCCTAAAAATCTGCAGCAACACCAACAAGAATGCTGCAAAAAACAAGGAACTGGGGAAGAAATACAAATGGACCAACGTAGAGATGGAAGATCTGTACAAGTTTTTTGGTCTTCTGAGCTACATGTCGCTGGTGTCGCTGCCAAGCCTCCAAGACTACTGGAAACAGAATCACATTCTGTCTGTTCCCCTGCCAGCCAAAGTGATGACCAGAGACCGGTTCCGGTCTATATTTTGGAACATCCACCTCAGTGATCCTGAGGAGGACGCACAGAATGACCGTAAGAAGGGAACACCAGGCCACGACAAACTGTTCAGAGTCCGGCCTCTTTATGACGACATCCGCAGCGCCTGCCAGGCTCATTACCAGCCGAGGAGGGAGCTGGCGGTGGATGAGAGGATGGTGGCCACGAAGGCCAAAACTGGCATGACACAATATATGAAGGACAAGCCGACTAAATGGGGGATTAAACTGTTTGTGTTGGCTGAGTCGAGCAGCGGCTACACCATCAGGTTCAGCATATACGCTGGCAAGACTGTGACTGTAAGTGAGCACGGGCGGACTTACGACGTGGTCATGAGTCTTATCCAGCCGTCCTGTCTGGGCACCGGGTACCATATATACATGGACAACTACTACACCAGTCCCAAGCTGTTCATGGACCTGGCCCGGATGAAGTATGGAGCATGTGGCACCTACAGGGAGGGCGGCAGAGGATGCCCCAGTGGGAGGGCGAACGCTCTCACCAAGAAATGTGAAAGAGGATCCGTGAGGTGGATCCGAGAGGGCCAGCTGGTCTTTGTGAAGTGGATGGACACGCGGCAGGTGTCTGTGTGCTCCACCATCCATCCTGCGTTCTCAGGTGACACGGTGCAGAGAAGGGTGAAGGACGGAGCTGGACGCTGGGCTGTGAGAGACGTGCCCTGTCCCGCACCCATCATGGCCTACAACAAGCATATGGGAGGGGTCGACCTGTCGGACCAGCTCATCCAATACTACTCCACCCACAGGAAAACTGCCCGCTGGTACCGGACCGTGTTGCTGCACTTCCTGGACATTGCAACAACAAATGCCTTCATCTTGCACCGTGAGATGAGCAGCTCCAAGAAGGTTCCTCCCATGACACACAAAGACTTCATGGTGGAGCTGGTGTGTCAGCTGTGTGGCATTGACAAGACAGGTGTTCCCCAGAGCAGGAGAGCAGACCACGTCCCTGTGCCCATCATCACAGACACAGATCCCGGACAGAAAGCCACCAAGGGCCGGCTGAGGTGCCAGCGCTGCCTGCAGGTGGACAACAGGAGGCGGGACACACCCTGGAAGTGTCAGGCCTGCGACGTGCCCCTCTGTCTCGTGGTGGACCGGAAC